>CM052077.1:47122965-47607965 GCA_020010945.3 Muscidifurax raptorellus | reverse complement strand
TACTGTGTGTTGCGTCCTGTAAGCATCACTGGGCACCGGCAGTCCTCCTAATCCCTTGTGATCCACTTCATTTCCATGTGCATTGCAAAAAGACTTGGCCACCGCATATTTGTTTTTAGGCATGGGAATTCAACGATTCAGTCAATTGCGCGGTTGCTAAGTCTTTTTAATTTACTTGAAAATGAAATGGAACGCAATGGATTAGGCGGACTGCCGGTGCACAGTGCATACATCACGCCACACTATGAAGACTTAAGAGCTTTAATTCGATATTATCGTAATCTCCCTTTTATAGCTGGATCATGCCACATCCCCCCCCCCACACCTCTCTCCTGTGTTTCTACCTTTCCTCTTACGCCTTTGGCTACTTCTCTTGTTCTCTTATTGTGCGTGATTAACCTATTTTTTAATCCAAGTGAGAGCATTGTGTATTATTTTAACCACCCACATCTACGCTTCCATCAAGAATCTCAAGGGAGAAAAATAATTGATTTTTATCATTAAAATGCCAGTAGTAGATTATACCCCTTATATGTGCACGTCGTGACACGCGGTCTCAGCTACACGCGCTTTGAACTCCTTTTATGGTCAGTTCTTCAATGTATGTATGTGCCTGAAACCTACTCATCTCTGATGAAAACCTCCTGCTCATTTCGTAGACTCCGTAACGTTGCTCCCTGCAAAGAGTAACACAGCTCCGGTCTCCCTCAAAAACAAGCACAAATCAAATCTTCTCTATAAAAATAGATTCATTATTTAAAAAGAAAAACAAATAAGTAATTCGTGCAATACTAATAAAATTGCAACAATTTTAGAATTACTTAACAAAATTTTTTTTAATTTTTGTTACTCCTTGTCATAAGTTGTGCTATTTTTCGTACGGACCAACAACGATACACAGCTTATCAGAGTCTGCTGCGCCCTACAATTCTCACCATTCCCTATCTTTACATTCTTGCGCGTGCATCATCTGCATTAAAGATCAATAATCAATGATCAAAAAATAGCGCATATCTACCAATTTTTTGTCAATTTTCTATATATTATAGGTGGGTGAGATGTGGAAGAAAACTGATGGCGGTTGCCCTCGTCTCTCTCTCTCTCTGTCTCTCTCTCTCTCTCTCTCTTTCTCTCTCTCCCACCCTTCCTCCCCTTTCTTCTCTCTTTATCGCGCACGCGCACCGGCGCACGAGCTTGACATCAGCCGCTATTCCAAGCCCAAGCTCGATGACGCACTGCATCCGCGCAAAAGAGACGAGGGGCGTTAGCTTACAGTAGAGCCAAGTAAAGTTTATATGGCGCCACCGTATTACAAGATTTCCTGTATCGCTAATATAGCTATAGAACACCTCTAGATGGATGCGATCTTTTTTTTTCTTTTACGTTAAGCATTGAAAATATAAACATAGACTTACGCTGATTAAGCAACTGTTCCTTATAATTTCTAGAAGTTCCTTTTTACTTGCTTTCTAATCAGCTGCTGGCATTCTTTTTTTCTTTTGTTTAAATTCAACTTGCAGCTAATACCAGTTACATCTGCTCGATGATGTCTCAAAGAACCACCTCATAAATGGCTAGATTTCTAGTTAATTAATATATCGTTTCTCCTAAAGAAGACTTGAATATGTCAAATACGATCGAACACTAACACATTTGGATTTTCCGACGAAGATTAGCGCATTTCAGGGTTTTGCGACAAAGACTAACATATAGAAACCCTATTTTTTGAGTTTTTGATTTTTAACTCAAAAACTAGTTATCAAAATAGCTTAAACTATTTACAAGTAAATATTATCGTTTTTTATTGTCATGAATTCTTTCAAAACATTTAACAATTTATTTTTGAAGATAGGAATTTTAAAATATCATCTTATTCTTCATAATAATTAAATGATCTTGAACAATCTTGCGAAAAAAAGTAATCTATTTTATGCAATTTCAGAAACACTAATTCCGAATCAAATGAATCTATCGCATTAATCATTCTCTAGGATGAAGCAATAATTATTATATAGTAAAATTAACAATCTGAATTTGTGGAATAACATTTTTGTACTATCTTTTATAGTAAATTTTATAGTTCAAAAAGTATATTGTCACTTTACTATAAAAAAAATAGTAAAAAATTCTAATTTATTTTGTAATATATATGTGTGTGTGGGTGTGTGTGTGTGCGCGCGCGCTTATATACACACGGTCGTCTCCCATCTTGTTACGTGCCTTGCGTGATTTTACTATTCTGTTAATATTCGGTAACGCGTATAGTGTGTCTAACTCGCCATTGTGCAATTTCCTTCATTCCCCAGTTTCACCTTCAGCTCGTATTTTTTCTGCACGCCCTTATTTTCGAATACTTTAAATCAGTTTTCCTCATCTTTTTTTTAAAGATTTAAGACATTAATCGGGATTCAAGTAATTTATTCACGATGTAAAAGCAAGCATTACCCAAATAGAGTCGCTTATTTAATTATTATTTACAAATTAAAAAATGTGTTAAAAAATGTTAAGCTTGATTTTAAGTAAAAATGCTCCTATTTGATTGACACGCTTTCCAATGAAAATGCTAAGATATCTACCAGGTTATTATCTCGGCTTTAATGTCGTTTATATCATTTATATTTGTACCCAGATACTTGATTTCGCTAACTTTCAAAAGTTATATTTCCAACTCGAATATCACCTTCTTCTTGCTACTTCGTTTTTAAGTCGCCTATTTCCAGATCCCTTTCTCCCGTTGCTTTTATAAGGATGTTTGCATTCCTTCTCACCGTTTCCCTATTATCATTCACGTATATATCTAAATCATAGGCATAGCCTATTGCTTGCATTGTTTCATTAAGTGTTGCGCAGGGACAGCTTGATAGATATAAAAAGCTATTAAAATTTGAAAAAGGTTTATTGTTTTGTAAGCGAATCATTAATATTTTATTGTTTTGTGATTTGACAGGGGCTCTAATAGAAATTTGTTAGAAATTCATAGTTATGTAGAGATCGCACTCGAATACTCCAGACCTTATTTTTTGTACATAATTATATAATAATTTTCTCAAATTTTACTTTTTTAGCTTAAGAATTCATATATAGCGCGCGCGACGCGCCATTTAAAAACTTCTAACAGAAATACTGCCTGTAAAACTGGTCTGATTGACCACACGAACGACCAATCAGAAAACGAATAACATGATCATTCCTCTCTTTTTTGGACAAGGATACTCTCGTATCTATCTTGCGTTGAAGATACTCATATTGATAAACTGGTCTCTGTCGAGAAACAAAGTGCTACACACATCAAGGATAGTCTGCAAAGAAACAAGCCTATATATAATCAGAGCATAAAAGCAGGAGATACAGTTTTTGGCAGAATGAAGTCTGCTGCTGCCTCTGCGTGTGTGTATCTATGCTTGCGTGCCGCAACAGAGGGTGAGAGGGAGAGTATTTTAGAATATGTGTTGAGTCAAGGAAGGGGGGGGGAGAGAGAGAAGGGTGGGTCGCATACTCGCGTGGCTGCAGGTGTTGCGCGCGCGCATCTCCGCCGATCAATATTTTATTGGAACATCACGTCGTCACCGCTGCTGCTGCTCCTTTCTTATATTCCCGACCTACCTAATTAATGTTCTTTTTTTCTTTACTTAATAAGCCTATTTGTTTATTTATGCATTCTTTTGTCGAAATTTAACGGCACCTTAAATTTACTTACGACTATACTTGCGCTCGAAGGATACAAGCGCTTAACTTAAAGAGAGTGCAGCATCAACACTGAATCAGCTCACCCTTCTGATAGACTCTATAGTGGATATAGAGTTTTTCACGAATCGCCTATGCTGAACTGTGTCAGCCATCTAATCATCTTCAGTTATTTTCCTTTTGTCGTTTAATAAAAAAGGAATATAAGTTGCCCAGAAATTTCCACAAGTCCTTGTTTCAACAGACAACGACTATTTGTTAACATCCAGCTAAATTTATTCTATGCTCTAAAAATAGACGAGCGTCGTATTTGGTTGAACGACGACGACGACGACGACGACGACGACGACGACGACGACGACGAGGACGATGACTACGACAATGACTACGACGATGACTACGACGACGACTACGGTGACGACTACGATGTTATACTTATTGTTAGTACTAACATACACGCGCGTGGGATTTAAAACAATAGTTTTTTTGACGAAATGCTGTGCCAAGCATTGTGCATTTCTGCTCTTGTATTGTAGGTTATAAACCTGATTCGATAGGAGTTTACAGATACATTAATTTATTATTATTTGGATCAAAAATTATTATCATCTCTACTACCTCTTCGAGCGACCACGTGCTACTCCTGTATAATTTACGAAGCGTATTGCTGCATCGCACGTCGCAAAACTTATATCATTGTAGGCTTATCACTGTGAAGAAATACGAATATATATACATATATATATTTTAGAACAAATAAGTCAAGTTTTGGCGAAATATGTTGCTGTACTTACTATGAAACCGGTATAGGAACGCTTGTAGGTGTGGGACGTGGGTGTGTGTATGTGTATATATATATACATATATATACATGTTATACATACTCTCAATAGGAGATATGGGAAAAATAGAGAGAGACAGACAGAGAGAGAGAGAGAGAGAGAGAGAGAGAGAGAGAGAGAGAGAGAGAGAGAGAGAGAGAGAGAGAGAGAGAGAGAGAGAGAGAGAGATAGATAGAGAGAGAGAGAAACAGAGTGAGAGCAGCAAGCTGTACAAGCAGAGAGGTTGGCGATCAATAAAGTTCGGTCGTGTCGCGCAACGGCGGCGGCGTTTTCAGCGAGTCAAGCCGAAGAGACTCGAATGGTACCGAGTAAGAAAGAGAGAGCATGAATGACGCGAGTTGACGATTCGGTGACGGTGTTGTTGTGACGGTACTCGAGACGCGCGCGGTACGAATGCTTATAGGCTTATAGCTAGAGTTTTTGCTTGACTAGGCGGACCCTATTTGTTCGCGGCCTTGTGTGCTACTCGGAGGAAGTAGAAAATTTTCCTGTTACACCCAAATACTTGACAATACATTCAATACTGCTATACTGTATTGCAGTGTAGCAGCTGCGTGGTCTCGTGCTGCAGCGTTATATATGTCGGCTTGGCGGCGGCGCTGCTGACGCTTTCTCCACGGCATATAGAGCGAGTCTGCACTTCTATAGAGGCTTGCCTCAGGTTAGCTCAGTCAACCAGTCGTTGTGCGGGAGTGGTCACCGAGGGATGTGCGCAGTGTCGTAATCAAGCGAGAATCGAGCGAGTAATCGAGAGTTGGCGGCGAGCTACAACTTAGAAGACAAGACGGGGTGAGAAATAAGCCGCAAGTGCCCTTCATTTACACATAGATTTATTCGTTTGTAAATCTTAATGCAAGCGCGCCGTGTTCTGATGCACGATGTTGCTGCTGCTGCTGCTGCGCCAGTCAGCTCGTCAGTATTTTATACAAACGCGCCTGCCGCCGTCATCGGCTATATATATATATATATGGTGTGTGGGTGTGTGTGTGTGTGTGCGCGCGCGCGCGCGCGCGTGTGAGTATGTACATACGTGTATATATGCATACATAGACGCACACACACACAGGCACACACTGCTACTAGACACATGGACGAAAAAAGTGCAACGAACCGTGTATACGGAAGTGTGGCATATTCGTGTGTCTACTGCTCATCATAATTATAACGACGATTCGTATATTTCGTGGATCTTTCTCTGTCTCGACTTTCTCGGTCCCTGTGTATTTGTGTGCGTGCGCAGTGCGCTTGTGTATGATGCGTGTATGTGTGCGAGCGTGAGTGTGACGCACGTCCGCCGCCGAGTCAAAGCGAGAGAGAGAGAGAGAGAGAGAGAGAGAGAGAGAGAGAGAGAGAGAGAGAGAGAGAGAGAGAGAGAGAGAGAGAGAGAGAGAGAGGAGCCAACAAGCGCACGCGCGCCTGCATACGCCGTCTCGCACAAAAAAATCCTCTCGTTCTCTCTCGCTCTCACTTTGGTGTCAAGGCGCACTATTCGCTTCCCTCTTCTGCGCATACCTCAAGCCGCATCAGAGCTCGTCTACTCGCCCGAGCTATGGGCGCTGTGGAGCCTAATGGTTCCTTCTCTGGCAACCGGTGTAGTAGCGCGTAGGTTCTGAACACTCGGCAGCAGCTGGCTTAAGCTACGCATTTCGACAAACCCGCGTGAGACTAAAGAGAAAATGGCGATTTTCCCTCGAGTCAAGCACCCTTAATATAGCCGCTTCACTCCGCCACTGACTTGTTTTGGGAAGTATCGAAGAAAAATTCGGCACCAGCACCCAACTTGAGTCCATCAGACATAACAAAATTCAAAACATGCATCCTAGATAAAAATGCCGAAAGACATAAAAAGGAGCACTGTACTGAATGCAAAAAACGATGCTACACTTGTATTGCGCGCGCAATGAGGATGAGAAAATGCTGCTGGCTGATGGTTGCTTCGCCGTGAAACACGCCTTCGTTCGGCCGCAACTGGTGTAGTATATTCCCATGGAAAGCATTCTTTCGGCGACGTAGATACACTAAAACCGCTTGCTAGCTGAATGGGTCAAAGGCTTGCATCAGTATCATGAATAGAATGCCGTGCAGTGTGTGTGTGTGTGTGTGTGCGCGTGTCGCACACGCACACGCACACACACACACATGGAAATTAAGGAGCATCGGTGCTATATCGATTCTTTCAAGCGCAACGCGTAAACGTCGAAAAACTCGAGAGGAAAACCACTCCGAGTGGTCGATATCGTCGTGTCAGTCTAATCTTGGACACGGAGCTTAAATATTGCTTTTTTTCCTTCTTCACGTGTGTCTTTGAGCGCAGCTTTCAACTCTGAAAATAAACTTTTTAGCTTCGAGCTGTCGGACCCCACCATGCTCTTTACTTTTTTACCACTGCTTTATCAGGCGCTCCCACAGCTATTACGTGTTTGACTCGTCGTCGTCGTCGCCGATGTTATCTTTCTCAGAGACCCCGGGATGAGAACACGTGATGCGGAGTCGCCGGCTGTATAGTATATCCTCCTTCCCCCGACCTTCGTCCAGGTGACACAAACTGCATGCTGCAATTAACTACATTCCGTAACAAGAGGTTTTGATATAGCCTAGTAATTGTCGCGCCAAATTCCTGGCAGGCAGTGCGCCTTTCAACGTACTTGATTGAATATTAATTTGAGCATATTTTTCTTTCAATCTGTTGCAGAAAAAACAGAAGGAGTAGTCGTCGAAGTAGCAGCAGCAGCAGCAGCAGCAGCAGCAGCAGTAGCAGCAGCAGCAGCAGCGACAACAGTAACAATAGCAGACGACACAATGTCCGTGGACAAAGAGGAATTGGTGCAGCGCGCTAAGTTGGCCGAGCAGGCCGAGAGGTACGATGATATGGCGGCGGCAATGAAGTCCGTCACTGAAACCGGCGTCGAGCTCTCAAACGAGGAAAGGAACCTCTTGTCCGTCGCCTACAAGAACGTCGTCGGGGCAAGGCGAAGCTCGTGGCGAGTCATTTCCTCGATCGAGCAAAAGACCGAGGGATCTGAACGCAAACAGCAAATGGCCAAGGAATACCGGGAAAAGGTTGAAAAAGAGCTGCGTGAAATCTGCTACGACGTTCTGGTTGGTATATTGTTTTTTTACTGCTATATATTCCTACCTATATGTATAGTAAATAAAGGCAACGACATCCCCACGGTATTGCACGTGTGACCATCTCTCTGCGCAGTGAAATATAGTATTTATTATGTTATCTCATCGCTTTCTCAATCATATAACAGCAGGGAGAGGGTCAAGAGGCGGCAAACCTACGAAAGAAGCACAAATGACTGGAAACAGTCGGCCGCTACTTTCGTATATACTGCCTTGAGAATCCGGAAATTGTACGGATTAACGGAAGCGGAAGCGGAGACACGCCCGCGGATCGACGTGCTTCTCTTCCTACTGGAAGCTTTCGGCTCGTTGTATGTAAAAAGGAACAGATACAGATACAAAATGGCATTGGTTAGTTCATCAATATATCGATATGTATATGAGGAACAGGATAGTTTACATGGAACAGCACACTTCAATACTTGTGTGTGTTCCTTATATGTATATAGATACGTATATTGAAGAATGTTATTTTGTTCCTGTATTTGTTCCGTTTTCCATTTTGCGTGTATATATAACGAACAGCAAAGCATGGGTAGGCCCAACTTTCATCTGATCATCAAATCTTCTGTAGACCGCAATTACGCGCGCGAGTGCAAATCCAACCCCAACCCGGTCTTAACTATATATATATATATTTTATTGTTAAGACCGGGTTAGGTTAGTATCAAAAAGGTCGTCACTGTTCCAGAGGAGAGTGTATAGAAAAAGAAAGAGTGGAAGGGGGCGCCGCGCCCGTGCACATACTCGCTTCACCAAACTGGAGCAAGGTTTTAATCGGCACGGTCTATGTAAAAGTTCGCCTCTCTGTCGCATCTGATGCATGCACCAATACGCGCCCCTGTCCCCAGCTTTCTTTTTCTTTCTTTTCTGCTCTTCCGGTTTTCGCTCGCTTCTTTGCGCAGCCTGTATCAGGCTGCACAAAATTACAGCAATCGTTAAATTTTACGGCGGGGTCAAAATATCTGCAGTTAGTCAACCACTCAATTAAAATTTGACCATACGTTCGCTAGTTACTCGGTTCGCGCGCGCACACATACTGCCTTATTGAAATCAAACTAATCCCGCAGTTAATTAAATGGACTCGACCATTCCCAGCGTTGGTTCACTTGCGCTCTCTCTCTCTCTCTCTCTCTCTCTCTCTCTCTCTCTCTCTCTCTCTCTCTCTCTCTCTCTCTCTCTCTCTTTCTCTCTCGCACTGACCGTGAACGCTTGATTGGAGCGATCGTTACTTTAGAAAAATCAATGATTGAAGGTATATTGTGCATTCTCCACATTTGTGTAACCAATTTGTGTGTATACATATATTTTTTTCTATACAGGGACTCCTCGACAAGTACCTGATCCCCAAGGCTAGTAACGCAGAAAGCAAAGTATTCTACCTCAAGATGAAGGGGGATTACTTCAGGTATCTCGCCGAAGTGGCCACAGGTGACACCAGGAATGGTATGTACGACTTTAGGACTTCTAACGCATAATCTCAATTTTAAAAAATGCACTTTAGAAGAGCAAGCTGTAACTTTTTTGTTGCTTGTTCTTCTTCTGCTGCTGCCGTATATAAATTATTAAATTGTCAATTTGATAAACATAATGTACGAAAAATGTATGCAATGACAAATGCAGCCGTGGTAGAAGACAGCCAGAAAGCGTATCAGGACGCGTTCGAGATCAGCAAGGCTAAGATGCAGCCGACTCATCCCATCAGGCTAGGTCTCGCGCTGAACTTCTCCGTCTTCTATTACGAGATTCTCAACTCGCCGGACAAGGCCTGTCAATTGGCCAAACAGGTACACACAACGACGCCGACAAGACCGCTCCTCCAGCTCGAGAGAAATAATAGAGGCAAATAGTAGGATGATGGTTGATGGCGCGCACATAGCACATATCCAACATAACACGCGTTCGCGCGTCTATGACATACATATATATATTAATTTACAAATGTGTATCTATATTTCTATTATCGTCTTTCCCCCTTATACTCGCGTATTAATTTCAGCTCATGCTGGGTCCAGTCAACCAGATGCCGCTCTCTCTCTCTCTCTCTCTCTCTCTCTCTCTCTCTCTCTCTCTCTCTCTCTCTCTCTCTCTCTCTCTCTCTCTCTTTCTGTCTCTTGCTCTATACATATATCTATCGACACTTTTTAATAGATCGCTGCATTCTTTTATCGTTTGCGTTGCAGCAGTCGTGGAGGACTCGCAAAAAGCCTACCAGGAGGCGTTCGACATTGCCAAGGCCAAGATGCAGCCGACGCATCCCATTAGGCTCGGGCTAGCTCTCAACTTTTCCGTTTTCTATTATGAAATTATCAATTCCCCGGCACGAGCCTGTCACTTGGCCAAGCAGGTAGTTAGTCAGGGGCATGCAAATTGCCTGCTATAGTTTTCACCTCCCAATGTCAAAAAATTATTATTACCATTTTGTTGCTCATTAAAAATCCAACTGTGTGTGCGCCACTAACCATCGTGTGTTTTGCCTACTATAGTTTTTCAATAGCAACGAGCTGCAGTTGAGTTCGTGTTGTGTCATACATGAATAATAATATATAATAAATAATCGAATAAGTAAATAAATGAACACTGTTACAATGCAGGCATTTGACGATGCGATTGCTGAACTCGACACACTCAACGAGGACAGCTATAAGGATTCGACGCTGATCATGCAACTGTTGCGCGACAACCTTACCCTCTGGACCAGTGATACACAGGGCGATGGAGACGAACCACAAGAGGGTGCCGACAACTAACCTTCATAAAGATTGTGCGAGTCCTAAACAACAACATCAACAACAAAAACAAAAAACAATTCCTCACGGTCCCCATCCCGATCCGTCGATAAATCCTTTCCCCCTTCCCTTTCTCCCCTCAAATCCCCCTTTCTAATCTTAAACACAGAAGGAAACCGAAAAAGTGGAAAGAGCCATCCTTATTCTCTACCGTTTCCCTGTCCTTCCTCCGAGAGTTCGTCGCTCCCGTCGTATATTATCTTTATTCGAAGCAGGTTCGAGGTGGTTATTATATCAACAAAAGAGACGCAACAAAAATTGTCTGTCCTTAAAAAGATTTGACAAACGAACAAGACTATACTTATACACCTTTACACACACTCTTTTAGGAAAGCTTGCAGCAGAGTTCGTTGATGAGCAAATTCGTTCACTTGGTGAATCATTTTTTGCACCTCACGACCTTTCCTTGAGAGCTCCTCCGAGGCTGTATTTATGTGCTACTCTGCGATTCCAAATACCGAAATTGTTGTCTCTACGTCATACACGCATACACATACGTATTATTATTATTATTAGCATTATTATTATTATTAGCATTATTATTAGCATTATTATTATTATTATTATTATTATTACTATGATTATCATTACTACAACCAATATTATCATCATCATCATTATTATTATTACCTAAATACACACATTTTTGAACTGCTATGATGATTATTATAATCGTGCGATGTATTTAAATAACCAGCTAGTATCTCTCAGTTGATGGGGGTGAAAGACGTAAGGATAATGGAGAAAAAATATATACATAAAAGATGGACTCGTAGAAGCCTCTAAATTCAGCCTTCGTAACTCAATCTCTTTTCCTTATATATTTCCTCTCGTTCCAGCGTACGAATAAAGAAATTGAGAAATCCATCCGACACGACTCTCGCTTTCTTTCTCTGTTCCATATTCATTCTGTCATCTGTCGTCCATTCAACTCATACACCACTTTCGATCTTGTCGATTCGCGTCATCCGCATTACACGCAGCGTCATTTCATTCTCTCACCATTGAATCAAAGATTTTCTCCTGTATTTCTCTTTTTATTACGCCTTCCATTTTTCTATTATTTTGCATTTTTATGGACGCAAACGCGTACAATTATGTCTACCCGTTTTATTTTCTGTCTGTCTCTCTCCTCTCTCTCTCTCTCTCTTCCTCATAAAGAGACAAGCGAGAGCGATAGATATTTTCATTATCAATTTTTAAAATTGATAGTACTGCTAGAATCGAAGAGAGAAGGGGGAGGGCATATAGTACACATCAAAACAATGTACAAATGTAATAATTTTTAAGGGTTTTATGATTCGAAAATATATACAACGCGTCAGAAAGGAATACCATACATGAGAACTTGGTAAAGAAAATTGCAATTGTTTCAACATGACTAATGTTAAATGCTAAAAAAAGAGAAACATTAAAGGCAGAGTGAAAAAGAAACGCAGGAGAACAACAATCGGTGAGAGAATCAAAAAGTAGCAAAAAGAAGAAAATTCAACGTGTCGTGTTGATATAATTATATAACCTCGAGCTACTTAACGAAATTACAGTCATTTAATTATTATACATACTATATAATTATTGTAATGTGCGGCTCGATCTCGCGTTCAGATAGAAAAATCCATCACTGCTCGTATTTTCGATTGTCTTTATTGCTTGTGTTACTTGTCCGTTATTATTATTAATATTATTATATATTATTTTAATTTTTTAATAATACTCCTACGTATTTTTGTTTCACTAAAATCGAAATATTTATCATCGTGTAAGCATTGCAAAAAATAATCCAAAACCAAAATTTGTACAACTTGTTTGGAGATAAAATTACGCATTGGAAAGTAATATTTGTATACGCAATGCATGGTAACGCAATGTATGTATGTGTGTGTGTGTATATATACATTATATATATTATATATATATATATATATATATATATATATATAAATATATATATATGAGTGAAAAACATTTTTACAACACGCAGACAAGCGCGCATAGCGTAACAAATAGATCCCTCTTAAAAACGTGAGTATAAAAATGGTCTAGTTCGAGCCCGATTGCATTGTCCTACAGCGAAACCTCTCTTAAACTGTAATTTTTACTTTGTCGTTATTATTCTCGCGGTCGTTATTACTTTTGTAATTACTTTAGTAACAAAGTAAAATAAGGAAGATTAAAATTCCAAAAAAAACAATTGAGTCTTTTTTAAGATACAATTTTTTTCATCACATTTAACGTGCAGCTCTATATTATGTGAAAGATAGAATTGGGATTGTCGAAGTGGGGAGACAATTAAAAGACATTTATAGTTAATAAGATCATTGAGTTGAAAAGTTTAACAACCTATTTTCTCATCATTAAATCAATTTAATTTGTCCTGTTCTAAATATCATAATGAAGCACTAGGGAAAGAGAACAAAAAAAAGTTGCCTTCTGCTTTAGCAAAAGGTGCATACATACCTATTGTCGACTTTAAACAGAGAATATTATTGGTCCTTTCTACTCTATATCACGTGCTGAAAGTGGAGAGAGAAAGAGAAGCGGAAAGAAGCATATAGCAAAACATTAGGGATGAAAATTGTGCGTAGGGATGTGATAAGGTAGCAAAAGCAAAGATGAAATGATACCTCCCATCATTCGCTGTATTCGTACATGTATAACCGTTTATATGTACATACGTAAAAGATGATCACCTTTTCTATGTGAAAATAAAAAAAAAAAAGAAAATCACGTGTGTGCATGTCTATCCTGCAATTCATGCGAGTGGTGCGTGCGCGGCGTAGTCTTTGAAAAAGAACACAATTTTTTGAAAGGGAGAGAGACAAAGAGGAAAGACGAGTATTATAATATACTTGCCATCGTGGCGCTGTTGCGCTCCTTAATGATGTAATTTTACGTCACGTTTTTGAATAAACGTTGTACTATCGTTGTCAAACACTATCGATATGTTTCGGTGTCTTTGTCTCCCACTATAATATATATATATATATATATATATATATATATATATATATATTTTGAAAAGCAAAAGTGAAGAGGAAAAAAACAAGAAATAAGAAAAGTGCACAAAAATCGTCATTAGTATATATACATATGAGGTACAAGAAAAGACAAGGAATAACCAATATTATTTTCGTGCACTGTTCTTATTCTTTATATTTGTTCCTTGTTTCTTTTTCTGTGCAAAGGTCTTAAATCGTGGCGGACATTTTAAAATCGATATTGTGATTGATAATTCAAAAAAGTTAACGCATGAAGTAGTTGGTGCCTAATATGGTATACTACATCCTCGAGTGCCATGCAGGAAACGTTTGTAAAATTTTGTCTCCTTCATCTGCTGCAGAAGATTATAAGGTCCTTGTCTATACACTCGATATAGTACTACATATATGTGCATATGTAGTAAATGGGAAAAACTACCGCTGTGTTACCCCAATGAATCTCGGAAAGGAGATGAAATTTCGATCTAAAAAGATAATTGATGATCGGTTATGATGCATGGATTGCGCGGATTCGAGCTCAGACAGTTCTTGATTAATCTAATAAAAAAGTCGTTGAAATGTGTATCTTGAATGATCAGTCGGATGAGCTATCAATAATACAAAAATCAAATGAACAACGATGACAAATTTTTCCGACTAATTAATCGTTAAGATTTCGATTTCAATGATTTTTCCTCTGCTGAATTGGCAAAAAGCTTAGGTTTGAGTATGCATCCGCGTAATCTATAATGTATAACATAATCTATTACATGTAATTTATTTAATGGAACAAAAGGGCATAGTTTTTTCGAGTTTATTATGTTTATATTAATAGTACTATATCAATCAAAATTTATCAACCAAGTGTTCTTTCATCTCTTCTTAACACGATCTTTTGATAAATGTACGTGATACTGCGGACAGGTAAATCAAAGAAATTGTTTCGCGCGACCGCGCAAACAATTAAAATCATCTCTTTCTCTCTCAGTTTCTTATATTTTCCACGCTTATCTCCTCTCCTTTTTTCGTCTCCATTAAGCTTTGCGCTGCGATTCATTTCTTCGTTTAGTTTCAAAACAGCATAATTCGCTGCCTCTTACAAAGACTAGCACGATTTGCGACATTTAGATGGCCAGAATGAAATAAATAAATCCAAGTACTGATAAACTTCACACGGTATCAGATAAATAGGACTACAAGTTTGTATCAGATATATTTATATTATTCAGGGGCATATAACAGACAAGGATTTAAAATATACATTTTTTTAGTTGTGTTAGTCTTTTTATGAAGAGCCGATAATAAATTATCGAATTTTTTTCCCTGCCAAATTTGATTATTTTTTGCTATATATGTTATACGGTACGACGACGAAGAGACCGCAACTAAAATACTTTTTATGACCAGTCTTTTCAAAATAAAGAGAGACACAGTAAGAACGAAGTATACCTATAACGAAAAAAAATGATGCCTTTGTCAGCTACGCGCACAGTCATACTAAAAGATATTGACGTACCTACTGAAAAATGTCAGTTGAGATCTCACCTGAGATCTTCGACCAAAATCTTACCTGAAGTTGGTTCTAATTGAAAGTTACTTCTAAGTAATAAAACCTCTCAGATAAGTTAAAAAATATGTTAATATATATTTGAAAAGAAGTAATTAAAGCAATATTTTGATTTCAAAATTCACGCGAAACTCTCTCTCTCTCTCTCTCTCTCTCTCTCTCTCTCTCTCTCTCTAATGAGTTAAAATTTTAAAGATCGTAAAACGGACTAAAACAATTTTAAACATTGATTTTTCAATTTATTTGGGGATTTCAACTACCTTAAATGTAACTTTCAATTGCAACAAACTGACGTATAGCTATTTAGAAAATTGTATCAACCCGTGGAGCAGAATGTTGGGTGAGATTTTTCAGTAAGGATGATAAATATCAAGTAAATAAGTTTCAGCGTCTTGTTTTTCTTAATTTTTGCATGTTTTCTATTATTAGTTATACCTTTGCTATGTATAGTCATATAATTTATTTTATTGAAGTATGCAGGCATAACGCGCGCAAGCTATAGTCTGTATGTATGTAGAACAGAGTGAATTAATACACGAAACGCCAAATTTGCGGGAAAACGACTGGCTATCACTGCTTAATTATTACTCGAGTGTTTGAAACAAAAAGTTACGTTGTTTTCTGCTATATTTGTAACCGTCGTCAAACCATCGTAATTGTAAATTATAATTATTATTATAAACGTTTACACGAAATAATAAATTCTGATAAAATGTCTGAAAAAAGCATAAGCTATTTATTAGCTCTCATGTTTGGAATACTTCAAGAGTATGAAATTAACGTAATAAGTTTTCTAATTCCAGTTTAAAGCATTTGTGGGTTTTATTTGTTTTTAAGCTATTATATAACACAATACGAGTTCCTACTACATAATCGCACTTAGCTTAAACATGAAAAAGTGCTTCGATTGTGATTAACAAATTTTAGTTTTGGAAAAACCGATAAATGAACATATAACATAAAAACTATTATTTAGAGTTTCACAATAAATTATGACTTAAGACGTGATTTTATTTTTTTATGATGCATACCAATATATGATACACATTGAATGCGCGTCCTTATTTTATATATACGTCATATAAACAAAATACATCCATTTATACTACATGAAAGAAAATATAATAAAATCTTAATTAAAATTTAAACTTTACTATATAAGTATTCCCACCGGTACAAAAACATATGAATATTTGGATCGTCTACCATGACACTTTCCAATAGTTTTTATTTTTGACATCACAAGCCTAAGCTAAGTGACCACGTTGTGGTGCCAGACTTCCTAATTGCGGTACTATAATTTAAATAAAATAAACATAATGTAAGTGGCTATTACCATAAAAAATTATGCGAACATTTGACATTTTAAACTAGTAAATGAATGCGCAAAGAAAGTTTCCGGAATTTAAATTTATTTTTAACGGTTGATCTAGACTGTTCAGACAAAGTAACTGTGTAAAACACGCCATATTACTTTGCAAATTCGATAGTCGACTGAGGTTACCTATCTAACAAATTGTTTTGGCTTGATTAGCGTTTGCTTGAAAAATACAAAAACAGGATTACTAAGTAATAATTAATTACAAGCGCAAGCTTCTTTTACATACTGATTGTAGGTACACCTTTTAATTGTAATAATGATTTTGTAATAATGAATTAATTGCAATTTGCTGCAATTTTAAGATACGGACTATACCTTTTGCAAATTTTATGATATCCATTAATTGTGCACCACTGTAAATATAATTTTTATGAATACAAGATCATTATTACAATTAAAAGGTGTACCTACAATAAGTATGTAAAAGAAGCTTACGGTTGTAATTAATTATTAATTAATAATGCTGTTTTTGTATTTTTCAAGCAAACGCTAACCAAGCCAAAACAATTTGTTAGATAGGTAACCTCAGTCGACTATCGAATTTGCAAAGGAATACAAAGTAATGAAGATAGAATACTCACTTGTAAAATTGGAGTGGGTAGGAGTACGGGGTACGGGTAGTGGGTACGGTATTCATGAGGACAATCCCCTTGGACTATAATTGCCATCTCACTCAGTCTCACATCGGAGTTCCGTGATACGTGTATGTACATCATGTCTACTGTACAACAACACCTGCAATTGGCTGTGCCTTTCACATTCGGACAATCCTAACTCTCGTACAGTAAAAATGATAGACACGTAACTCGGAACTAAATGGTGGAATGGCTTCAGCAACTTGATCACTGAAGGGACAATGTACACTCGAGGTAAACAACATTTGTCACGAACGTTTTGAAAATTTGAAAGTGTAATCCGACCTCTACGTAAGCTAGGTTAGTCTATCGGAAATCGTGCTTTTACGTGGAGTTTCGCATTTCAGCGATCGCGTAGAGTAAGTATTCCATTGTAGAGCGCGAACGTTAAGAGGAAACGTACTGTTGATTTTGAAAAATTGACCTTAATTCTCTTCGATGAGATTAGCAACGAGTGCATCCTCGCCAGTAATCGGGGCTCAGTAGATGTACGGCTGACAGAGAATGCGCAATACAATTTTTTATTTTTTATTTATTATTAATTAATACATAATAAAAGAATAGCAATATGTTTACAGACATTTTTTACAGTGTAGTGTGCATTTTCTGTCAGCTGTGCATCAGGTGAGCCCGGATTACTGGTTAGAATGCCCTCGTTGCTAAGCTCATCGGAGAGAACTAAGGTCAATTTTTCAAAATCAGCAGTACGTTTCCTCTTACCGTTTGCACTCCCCCGCATGGAGTTTGCGCGATCACTGATAAGGATGCGAAACTCCACGTGAAAGCACGGATTTTTGCAAAACCTAACCTAATTGACGCAAAGATTGGATTATATTTACATATTTTTAAAACATTAGTGACAGATAAGTATTGTTCACGTTGAGGCTCCTAGAGAGCACGCATTGTATCATTCCATCATGAATATCATTATAGGTATATAAGTACTGGTCAGCGCATCAGCTGTTTAGGTAATGCTGGAGATCAGCGCGAATGAACAGAATGGCGATTTATACAAAGTCCGTTGGCGCAGGCGCATACAATTTTCGTCTGCTGCTATAGAAATGCTATATATAGAGCTGTGGTCTATGGTAGAGTGTATAGCTCGTATCGTAGGTATCGTACGGATCGTACCCTGTGTAGAAACGATTGTGTAGCTGCGCGCGGCGCCTAGCCTGTAACTGTAACTATTATATATGTCCAAGAGCTGCCAGTGAGCAAACGAGCATCGTGCGCGCAGTACTTAATAGCAGTCGAGTTAATGCTGGTGGCTCGTTTCTCTGCCAGCAGCGACAGTAGCAGGCGGGGGACAGCCTGGCAGCAAAGGTCACCTTCAAGCATACTTTGTGTATCTTCCCGCGCGAATTGGACTGCACTTGCTGCAAATCGAAACAGTAATCCTTGACACTCGGGCAGGGCCTCTCGTTGTGCTGAGAGAGCGGTGAGTCTCTTGTAATCAATACATGTTCTTATCAAACCGTCCTACGGTCTTGAAGTGACCTTCAGCTCTGTCCATCATTTAAGTTAGTACTAGATTACGCTGCTCTGAGACACCTGCATATATACGAATCATCTTATATCAGTAACTGACTTTTGGACTTGTTACCTGTTCTTCTTCTCTTGAACACAGGTTATTTACTTATTTATTCACAAACGCGCTCTATCTTTCTCTCTCTCTCTCTCTCTCTCTCTCTCTCTCTCTCTCTCTCTCTCTCTCTCTCTATCTGTCTTCTTTACCTTTTGTATTTATAGGTATAGGCCTGTCAAATGACGTGAGAGCCGTAGGGCGGGGGGGGGGGGGGGGAGAGCTAACAACCATTCATCACGGACCATTTTCTCATCAATAAGCAAGACCTTGACATTGAAAAAGTTATGCATTCTTGATTAAATTTTCTTGCACGCTTTTCAGTTCTTTTCTATACAATTTGGGCCATCATTAACCGCGAACTAGTCCTCAACAATCATCATGGATGAAGAACAGGTGGCACACAGGTTTATTAAACCTGGCAGTCACAGAGGTAAAGGCCTTGCTGTTTTTACCAGTGGTGGTGATTCTCAAGGTAGGTGCTATATGTGTCATCTTTGATGTATATGCAATACCTTATATGAAGCGTCTTCACAAGATTCGTAATGCGTTTATACAGGTATGAATGCTGCCGTTCGTGCTGTTGTTCGCATGGGAATTTACTTGGGATGCAAAGTTTTTTTCATCAGGGAGGGTTACCAAGGAATGGTTGACGGCGGTGACAATATTGTCGAAGCCAACTGGTCCTCCGTGTCTTGCATCATTCATCGCGTAAGTTATCTGTAACTTTTGTAGAATATAGAGGAACTTCTTAAAGAAATAAATAAAGACCATTAGTTTTTAATGTATGTTTTCGATAAATAGGGTGGCACGGTAATCGGCTCGGCTCGTTGTATGGAATTCCGAGAGCGTGAAGGTAGAAAGAGGGCAGCCAAGAATTTGGTGACACGCGGTATATCCAACTTATGCGTCATCGGAGGAGACGGCTCTCTAACTGGTGCCAATCTTTTCAAAGAAGAATGGGCTGATCTATTGAAAGAACTGGTGAAAGATGGTAAGCTCATCAAAGTTGTTGATTATAAATGTGAAATGATCCCGGAAATCGAGTACAAAAAATAAACGTAAAATATTGAATGTCTTGCTGGTAGGCGAAATTACACAGGAGCAAAGCGATAAATACACGCATTTGCATATTGTCGGCCTGGTTGGCTCGATCGACAATGACTTTTGCGGCACAGATATGACCATCGGCACGGACACAGCGTTACACAGAATCATCGAGAGCATCGATGCCATTGTCAGTACTGCATATTCGCATCAACGTACTTTCATTATGGAAGTGATGGGTCGTCATTGCGGGTAAGATGCACACACACCCTCACACATATGCGCGCGCGCCTTATACGAACACGCGATATTTCCTGTATTATTTCTGCTGTAAGTAGCGAGTAACAAGAAACGGCGTATGATCAACATACTTAAAAACCAACATGATCAAAAATTATAATAGAGATAGATATATCTAATAACATTATAATATAGGTATCTGGCGATCGTAGGAGCATTAGCCGCAGAAGCGGACTACGTATTCTTTCCGGAAAGTCCGCCTCCCGCCGACTGGCCTGAGAAACTTTGCAAAAAGTTGGAGCAGGCATGTCACATACGATATTTATTTTACTTTTTACAACCAACAGTGATCTGCATTTCCCTTTCAATACAGACTATCTGATCCCCCATCTCTTTTGTTTACAATTAACCCAAGTTTTTATTCACGCGCGTATCACCCGCGTGAGAGACCCTCCGCTGACGACGACATACCCTGGTATCATTATACTATTTGCCACCTGTATTACTACTTCCTGTATCCACTTCCACCTACTATTTGTTTCATTAGTATACTGCTCTCTCATTTTGTGTTTCTTTTATATCAACACTGAGAAAAATGTTATATTAAAAAGTACTATATAATATGGTAACGGAGAACCATACCTGCTCTGTATTAAATGTTACTATATATTATATAGTAATTTTTATGGAAGCTGCAATATTTAAAAAATTAATTTTTTTTCTTTTATTCACTTTATCGTTATTTGCGATGTCTCAATTCCGGTGTGCCAACTGGTGGCCAAGAAAAGAAGCTGAACAACGCCCGATGCTTTAGAAATTAACATAGAAAAAAGTGCAAATTAATTGAAAAAAATTGATTCTTTGGGCTCAGGAGTGCGTACAAAATGTTTGAAATTATTAGTTTTTTTACTTCAATTTTTTAAGTATGAATACGCTGTGAAATAAATGAGGAACCAGGGACCGGGGTGCGTTTAATTTGTTTTAAATCAGTCAATATAAATAAAACGTGCTGCTCCATTGTTTCTTACGTATTTCTACTTTTTGAACACATATTTTGAAAGTTGCTTATCTAAAAATCACCAGGTAATTAGTTATTAACAAATTAATTGCTTAAATAATAATAATAATAAGTTTATTTATAAGCGTAGTTATTTCACAACAGATACGTAGATTTTTCCAGATTTGACAAATATTGAATAGAACTCCAGATATTGAATTTTTATGGGGTTATTAGGTTATTGTGTCAAGGAAGTCTAAGTGGATCCCCCAAATGAGTAGAGAAACTGAACGCTGCAATCGTTAAACTAAAAATTCAATATTTCAATTTTTATTAAAAAAACTACGCATTTGTAATTTATAAGGAATGTTTGATATATTTTAGAATGCTAAGTACTATACTTATGAATAAATTTTGAATTTTTTATTAAACAATTAATTGGCTAATAACTAATTACCTATTGACTTTTAGAAAATCAATTAGAGTGGCACGTTTCATTTTTATTGACTATGGTTAAAAGCAAATTAACCCACCCCGGTTCCCGGTTCCTTATTTATTTCATTGGGAATTGAATTAACAATTAGGCAAGTTTCTAATAGCTTTGAAATTCTGAAAACTTTCGCATATATTAATCTTTTCGATTCGAATTCTTTTTTTCGTGCTCGCGGCCCGGGAGTCAATTTTTTCAATTTATTTATGTGCTTTGTCCTAAAATTTCGTTTCTGAACCATCGGGCGCTGCTCAACTGCTTTTCTTGGAGACCAGTTGGTGCACCGATATCGCTACATATCGAATTAGATTTCGATTAAAATTTGTTTGACCTTGACGGGGATCATAACCCTGGACCTTCGAGACAGTAGTCGAACGTGCTAACTATTTACCTAAACAGAATTCTTATCTACCTAATTTTGAATCTGACATATATGTTAGTTTAGTTTATAACTTACAATTAATTATAAATAAATCTTACTTAACAATTAGTAGCAGCAATAAGTATGTGCCTATTGATTAATAAAATTTTAAACTTGATATTGCATAAACTAATTATTGTAAAGTAAAATAACCTCAAAATCGTAACTTAAATCCAAATCAAATAGTGCATTTCGACATACGCGTGGAAGATGATTATTTACCTCGCGTGACGTTATAAAAGTCACATGAGTAAAAATCACGAGTATCGGACCGAATTTTATACTACAATAAACGAATAATTAAATTAAAGACTGTTATGAAGAAAGTACGGCTCTTCACTACTATTTTATATAGTAAATTTTACTACTTACATATATCCAGTTTTCTCAGTGAATGTATGGACTAATCCGATTTGATCTACTTTTTTTATTAAAACATGTCTGTACTATGAGATATACAATTGCGAAGAAACAGAGTTAATATAAATATGTATATTTTTAACTAAGCAGATTGAATAATTATTTTCTGTGTTTTTGTTGTTGTTGTTGTTGTTGTTGTTTTAATTGCAGTGTATTATAAAATCAATAGCCAAGATTTTTTTAAATAATCTAAAAAAATCTGATGCAGTAATATTTAATTGTTTGTAAGTTTATCGCAACGGAGGCGAAAAGGCGTCGCCAACAACATAAAATAAATCCTTCCATCCTTCCTCGCGATTTCACGTATACCATCTCATCGGTATTTTTATACATCGTTTTATTTTATTTTTATTGTTGATTATTGAAGTTGTAATTTCTAATTCACGCGAATTCCTATGCTAAGCTAGAGAGCACTGCCGAACAGCTAGACATAATGAATTTTACAGATAGTAAAATTAATGCTATAGCAGGGGCGTATAGTCCTTGCAACATTCATTATAATCGGTCTTATCACTGTCTATATAATAAGCTAGGCTAGCGCGGCCGTGGTATACTTGAATTTCCCTTGACGTTGAGATATAGACGTTGAGAGAGAGAGAGAGAGAGAGAGAGAGAGAGAGAGAGAGAGAGAGAGAGAGAGAGAGAGAGACTACTTTTACATGGCGCATAATGGTCTCAAACGCTTAAAACTGATACAAATTGCTGATTAGATCAGGTATGGGTATGCAAGGAAAAAAATTTATTTTCGGTGAAAATGATCCTTGTGTCTCCGATTTTGGAATAGAATACCGCTTTTTAACTCTCGAGAGGAGCGTAACATTTTTGTAGAAACCAAAGTTGAAGGTAATTGTAATAATCATTTAAAACTTTTTTAAACAAAAGTTTAACTTATAGAGCTTGTGGTTTATTTTTTTCAATATCACGTTCTACAAAAGTTTTATTTGATCTCGAACGTAAAAAAGTGGTATCCAAGTAGTTTCCACAACGATCATTTTCGCTGAAAAAAAAAACAATTTTCTTGGCATATCCGATCTTATCACGAATCAGTACCCTTTTTAAGCATTTAGAACCATTGTATGGCATCTGGCAAACTTAAGAATGACGTATTATAGATAGACTAGGAGATTTTAATAAAATGTTGGAAGCATAAAATAGTATATGATGTAGCAAGAGCGTAAGGTGAGTTTTGCAGACCGAGTGTGGTTGCAGCAAGTACTCGTATGCGGCTCATAAATGCCGCCTCTAAAAAAGCCCACTTTACGACCTTGGTACACAATATACTATATTATAAATGTTGTGATGCACTTTAGGAAAAGTTCTATTATTTGCATGAAAACGGCATTCAGTATATATTTTTAGGTGGTTGAAATGATTAATTATGTAAATATTACAATATTTATCTATAAAGTGAATTATAACATTTATAATGAAGGTTTTTTAATGCTTTGTCATTCAGTTCAAATCTTCTGAGCTCACTAGTCTGACATTTTTAAAATGGCCAAACTTCATCTTAACACATCCTAACAGTCATGGCATATTGGGTCAAAGTATAATAATGACAAACACCCACTGCCAATCAAAATAAAAGAAGAAGAAAGCAAACTGTAGGAATTGGCGCGCTTTCATTCTGTTGGGTCTTAACATTACAGCTATCTGGCTCTGGTGGCAGCTATGTGTAGCGAAGCAGACTATGTTTTCATCCCAGAATGGCCGCCGGAGCAGGATTGGCCGAACAAGCTCTGCAAAAAATTGATTCAGGTTCGCTAAACCCATTTTTTTTTCTTTTTTTTTCTTCTTTTTTCTTCTTTCTTCTTCTTATTACAATTACTTGATTTTTTCTCTCCGCCCTATTCCCGCATATCTTCATCCATATTCCAAGCCTTATAAGCGAGTTCATTTTTTAATGTGCTTTGACTTTGAATATCACATTCGTATGTACTTCAGCGAATAGTTTTTTCTTGTTTGTAAAACCTATTTAATTTATGTTGATTATCAATTTGTCATTGGCTATTTTGTGTTGAATTGAACGCCTGCGCAGTATCGAACATCAGTCATGTACTGCTTTGATATTAAATAAAATAGACATGCCAAGTACCTACAAGCATATAAGATGTCCATGATTGATACAAGTCGCAATAGCATACAAATTTTATACCTAGTGATTTCTAAGTATAGCTAATAGTTTTTGACGCTTTATAAGTGTTGCTATAGTAGTGTAGCTAATACTGTTTACGTGATGTCGATCTTCTCCCTCGCGGACGCAAATTATGTAACAATGATGATTAATAAAAAAATTTAATACAAAATAAATAATACGTCGTAAACGACTCGGATAGGAGCGGCTGACGGGCCAGAGGCTGAATATTATTATCGTGGCTGAGGGTGCCGTCGACAGAAACGGTGACCCCATCACCGCTGAGAAGGTCCGTCAGGTTGTCGTCGAGAAGCTTCAGCAGGACACGAGGATCACGGTTCTGGGTCATGTCCAGCGTGGTGGCAATCCCTCGGCCTTTGACCGCGTTCTCGTAAGTATAATTATTAACTCCTAGCGCAAGCCACGTTCTTATAAAAGTGTCTTCTAACTATTAGAGGATTGAGATGAATTTTTTAGTTTTTAGGCCAAAGCCTATAGGATGTGGTCGGTTATTAACAAAATAAATGTTTAAATGGCTGTAAAAAGTTTATGTTTATAGCCAGTACAATATATTTTATGCTTTATATGATTCTTCAAAACAAAAATTTTATTCTGAAGTCTAAAAAAAGGTTAACTACTCAACTAAAGTAATTGCAAATTCAACGGAAATCCCTTACATTATTTGATGTCGCAGCGCGCACCAATACCCTTATATCTCTGGTTCTAGTAGACGGATTGAGATGCAGAACGTTTAATTTTGTTCAGCTTGAACTTTATTTTACAAGTTCGGTAATTTTCCTTTATTAATTTATTTATTCAACAATTGAAATCAACAATCGAAATTTCAAATACCATGCTAAAAAGATGTTATTTATGAGTTTATAACTATATTAAAACATAAGAAATTGTTCTAGTTATGAACATGCATTTTTTACGGCCATTTCTACATTTAATTTATTAATAACAATTAAACTGACCACTTACAGGCTTTGCAACCAAGTTTTTTGGAATCTACAGGTCAAAATACATAAGATGGCTAGATATTGTGTAGATTTGAAAAATTTCACTAGATTTCATAAAGGCCATCTCGCCAGAATTCCCGATAAAAGTCACACGAATTCTACTGAAAATATTGATAAAACCGTTTCGTAACTTACTATACCCAATCAAAAGTTTAATAACATTAATTGATGTCGTTTCCTATAAAAATGTTATATTAAGTCACAAATTACCTGAATTAACTATATACCTTATCAATCATTAATTAAAGTAAGTTTTTCCTAAGAGTGGCAACCTAACCCTACGTGCAAATGTATAAATTGGAAGACTACTTACTTACATTATTATTGTTATACATGCCTCTTACTATGTCAAATATTAAAGACAAATAGTGGTATGTGTGTATCCAAAATAGCCAGTGACAGCCAGCGATGAACTCTGGAAGTAAAGGATCTCCAAAGATGTTGTATATAATAATTAATATCAGATGCAATATCTTGCATATAATCAATATTATGGTGTTACATGCAGAGTTATGCATATAATTTTTGGGACAGAAACTTGTAAAATTGTGTGGAAAGAGACTACGATGACAGTTTTTACTTAACTGTGGTCGTTAGGTCTCTTGTGTCACACCCTATGGCATTAGTATCTAGTTTTACATATAAACATCTGATATGAAAATCATAATTATATCAGAGATAAGATAACAACAAGTTGAAATATTGTTTGAACATACCAAAACAAATTTAAATATAAAATTTCAGCTCTATAGCTATATTAGAGTTTTTAAATGGGAGCCAAAACAAAATTGTAAAACAAGTAATCACTAAAAATCTTGTTTTGGCTCCCATTTAAAAACTCTAATAGCTATAGACAGGATTTTCTTTTACAATTAAAGGATCGCTCTAAATCCTCTAATGTTTAGAGAACACTTTTGTGAGTGCGCTAAAACTGTAATTATTACAAGTACTTGTCAATGTATTTATGTAACTCAGATCGTATTTGCCTCCCTCCCATCCTAATACCTATTAAACTGAATATAGGGCTGCCGCATGGGTGCTGAAGCCGTGATGGCACTAGTTGAGGCCACTCCTGGAACGGAAGCCTGCGTCGTAACATTGGACGGTAACCAGGCCGTTCGGCTGCCTCTGATGGAGTGCGTACGCCGTACGAAAGCTGTGGCTCAGGCTATGGCCGATAAGAACTGGGACCTGGCAGTACAGCTACGTGGAAAGTATGTTCACTCTCTTCGTTTTTTTTTATACAGACCGCTCCTATCGCTGACAAATTCTGATCGTAGCGATTTTTCTTATAATAGGGGCTTTGTCCGAAATCTCGAGACCTACAAGATGCTTACTCGACTCAAAGCTCCCGTCGAAATCGACCCCAATAAGGTGAGCTATAACAGTTATAGTTTAATTCGCTGTATAAGGCATGCAGAGTTGCATCCTCAAATGCCGTACCCTATTGCGAAATCTCACCTGAAATATCAGGTGAGATCTAGCGCCAACATCTTATGTAACCAATTGATTTTTTTTCAAACAAAAAAAAATTCAAACAAAAGTATTGTTGAACTCAATTTTCTAAGTTCGAATGTTTTTATAAGTCCATCTCCTCGCTTATATTCATCATGTTAAGCGTGAGCAGCGCCTCTGGCGGATTTGAAGGCGAAGCTTCCTTGATCCCTCTAAAAGCCGTTAGAATTGTAAAAAAAATTATTCATTCATTCATTCATTCTTGACGAATTATTTACTGTTTTTAATAAATAATAAGCTGTTCATTTGAACTTGGAGAGATCTTGTATTTGCACTTTTCATTTGCATTTTTCTTTAATTTGCCACATTCTTGTCGAACATCAGTACATGTTGCCACTTCAATTTCATGTTTCTTTGTCGTACAAAAAATATTTTTACACTCATAGTCTCTGTCGGAGTATATGTTTACTGATTAAACATACCTAGTTATGTGAATTAAATCAGCGATACAATGTTTACAGGTTCCTGACAATCCTCCCTTGCATGAACAGGTGCCAGATACTGTATTGACTTCTTTCTCTACATTAATTTCAACTTTCACTTCATGTAGAGCATCATAAATCCCACTTGATTTTACAACTAAAGACAATATTTTAATATGTTTTTTTGTATTTGAAGTTATTCCACAATACAGTATGTGGAAAGCATCGAGAACATTTTCACCTACAATGTACTTTCCTGTACCTTCACCTCCATAATTCAACAAATCAGTTAAAGTAATAAAAAAAATTTTTTCTTTTAACATTGTGAAATTTTAATGTTTACATTTCGATTTCGACCGATTCAAACAGTTGTTTAGGGGATCAAGGAAGCTTCACCTTCAAATCCGCCAGGTGCGCTGCTCACGCTTAGCGTGACGAATTTGCTCTGTGCGTCATCACATATTTTACGCGTATTCTACGTGATTTGGTGACTGTCCTCGGAACTAAATAGTTGGCAAAACTCTATTATGTTGTGGGATAATAACAACAAATATTTTTGTTAAAATCCCTAGGTGCTTAAAATGCTGGTAAATTTTTTGTATGTTCATCAGAGAGACCTGGATGCCATGGACTAATATATTACTACTACTGATAATGACTTAACTCTTAGCGTCAACAAGTATTGCGTTATCACGTCACAAAGAAGCGCTCCAGAATCTTAACCGCATACGGTGTTAATCGCAACATACACAATTCGGTATCCGTGGTTAAAGATCTTGGAGGCATCTTTGACTCTGAACTCAAACTTTAACCATACATTGAATCCATTGTATCTAGGTCCTTTAAGATGTTGGGATTTCTCAAGCGTACTACTGCTGACTTCAATAACTGTAGCGTGATAATCTATCTGTTTTGGTCTCCTGTTCTGTCCAACTTGTTGTACGCGCCTCAAATATGGCGTCCTCATGTTAAAATCTTGATCGACAACCTACAATCAGTTCGACACTCCTATTTGAGGTACGCGGCCTTCAAGTTGGGTAGACCATTACAATGATTCTGTCACTAGTATTCTGATATCACTGAAGCCTACCAGCTTCAGACGATGTATTCTCTGCTCTATGTCCAGTACTGCGGAGCTACTCATTGCACAGATTTTGAGACTTGCAAGAACATAATTCTATATTTTTATAGTCCCATGAGTCGTATTAGACGTCAATGGAACACCCTACCGAAATCGTTTTTTGAGATCACATCGCTCATTGAATTTAAAGTGTCTGTCAAATCTCTTTCACTAGCTTACTAATTGTAAGTAATTTTGCCTCACTTTGATATTTGTACTCGTAACTTAGACCGTTTTCTTATTTACTTACCTACATTTAATATTTCTACAATGTTTGCCCTACTACGATTAAACCCGCTTAATTCTTAAATAAATAAATAAATAAATCAATAAATAAGTCACCAATAGACTAAGAATGGCTCGTAAGGAACAAAAAATTTGTTACATGAGATTTTGGCGTGAGATTTTGCATTAGGACAGCGTAACAAAATATTATATTACATATGTCTAACATTTTGACAATGAAGATGTGAAAGAAATCTGATACATAAAGACATATTTTATTTAAAATTGCTTCAGGAGGGAGGTCATCATGTGTTGACCAAGGTAAATCAAATCAATAATTTTCTCCTCTTTTCATAACTACTACTACAATTGTGCATGCGGAGGGTAATTGAATGAACTATCTCCCCCCCCCCCATGCACACATACTCTCTCTCTCTCTCTCACACACACACACACACATACCACGTAGTTTCTACATCCATCTTACAAAATGTGATAGTCACTTTGTACTAATAAAAAATTTTGTCTTTCTGTTACCCTCTCTGCTGTGTGATAGCAATTCACAATGTGTGGACAAGTAAGTTAATACATCTCTATCAAAATTATTGTTTTTTATACTTGGTTAATTCGTGGTTATTATGCACAAATACTTACCCTAGTATAGTGTAAATGAATTGTGCTTAATATTGTTTCAAATCACAATTGCACCAATATTTCATACATTTAATTTCATGTGTATATATATTCACAATATAGCGTACTAATATAATCCGCTGGGTGGATGCTGTTGGAGGGGAGGGCTGGCGCTGACGATACTTTTAATACGTACATTCGGGAGCAAAATAACTTTAAATATTCCGGTCCGCCCGCAAAATTATTTGCAACCCAGTTAATACAGCGGAAAAATGTCATGGCGGTCGAACCGGAATATTTAAAGTTATTTCGTCCCCCGAGTGTACATATACAGTCTTATGAGAAAGGGGAAATTGGGTCGCCTGCGGCGCCCGCTCGTACTATTTTCGTCCATAAGTTTTAACATGGGATGGGGGTACTAAATGAGGGACTACCCAGCGGATAGGTGTGTCCTCGGGTGTGTCACATGTATTTATTTTTTTTGTCACTAATCTCTGTTTTGTTGAATCATAATATTTTTGGCGCAGTACAGGCTGATTTTAATGCAGTCAATTCAGAAAATCAAAAACTATATTATGATTCCAAGTATCGTCTGTGAATTTAAATTAATACCAATGACTTTGCGTTTATTAAAAATGTCCTGCATCTAATATTCAGTGATTTTTTCGTTTAGATAATGCAACTTGGTCTGCACGCTGTCTCTTAATAATAGCACTAAAATGCCCATTTTAAAAATTTCAAGAGATTGTAGAACATCGTTATTGTTGCAGGACCATTATACCTTGGCGGTGATGCACGTCGGTTCGCCGTCATGTGGAATGAACGCCGCGGTACGGTCTTTCGTAAGGAACTGTATTTACCGTGGTGACAAGGTATTAAAGATAGCTGATAAGTTATGGTGCAAGCTAAATGTGTCGATAAATTTTCAAGTAACCTTATGCATTATTGTAGGTATACGGTATTATGGACGGCGTTCTCGGCTTAGCTACTGGCAAGTTGAAGCTCATGGATTGGCCCTCGGTAACTGGCTGGGTTGCTCAAGGTGGCGCCTATCTGGGTACTAAACGAGCTCCTCCCAAGGATGAGCAACTTCCTCTAATCGCTCAGAAATTGAAGGAATTTGGAATTCAGGCTCTCCTCATAATTGGTGGATTCGAGGTATCGTATTCTCACCAGCGCTAGCCATCAGTATAACGTCCTACAAAACTCTTGTTATTTATTAACTATTATATTCGAACTATTATATTCGACTCATAATGTAGTCTTTTTTTTTCTCTTTTCTTGCAGGGTTTCCAAACCGGTCTTAGTTTCTACAACGCCAGAAGTCAACACCCGGAATTTCGCATCCCTATTGCTATGATCCCTGCCACTATCAGTAACAACGTTCCCGGAACGGAATTCTCTTTGGGTTGTGACACAGCTCTTAATGAAATTACTGAGGTAAAGTATATATACTAAAGAATTCAGTATATTCCTGGTAAAAACGATTTCTTAAACCGGCAAGTTCTTAAATATTTCAGTAAAATATCAGCTAATGCCCAATAAATGTTTTTTTTAATTTTTTGTAATTATTGTAACATTCTTAATAATTATTAATTTATTGAAAATTAGACCCCATTTTCCGTACTATCATCCGGATGGTCGTTAGTATCTATCGACGCCTGAATGGAAGAAGAGCCTATCTCAGGTTTACTTAAAAAACGACCTATGAAAGAATATTTTTTTGCATTAAAATGCAGTTGCAGTATGCGTGAGTAAATGTTTAATGTGGCTGTTTTGTAGATTAATTTTATTTCTACAAGATGTGCCATTTTATTAAAAAAAATATCATTTGAGATAAGACGTTTTTGAAGGAAATCTGAGATAGGCTCTTTTTTCGCTCAGCCGTCGCTATGTAGACAATCACTTGATCAGTTTTTAAGTATTTGAGAGTATAATTTTCTAAAAGTAGATCCTGCTGAAGATGACGTCATAAAATAACTTTTTGGTTCAAATTTTTATTATTTTTTAGTTTTTTTTTTCAACAGGGATAGTCATCACAACCAATGCTCGCCGTATACTAACGCAGTGCCGCGTATATTATAAAACTAAGAATTGAGCGCCCTACTCTGTTTAATTATGTATTGTTTTTTTTTGAGCAACAGATTTGCGACCGTATAAGGCAGTCAGCTCAGGGTACGAAGCGCCGCGTTTTTATTATAGAAACTATGGGCGGCTTTTGCGGTTATCTTGCCACCCTAGCGGGTCTAGCAGGTGGTGCCGATGCGGCCTACATTTTCGAGGAAAAATTCAACATTAAGGATCTTAACCAAGACATCATCGCCATGGCTGCTAAAATGTCCGAAGGAGTACAGCGCGGCCTGATTCTGCGTAATGAAAGTGCCAACTCCAATTACAATACCGAGTTTATGCAAAGGCTATTCACTGAGGAGGGTAAAGGGCTCTTCAGCTGTAGAATGAATATAATCGGTCACATGCAGCAAGGTGGTTCGCCCACTCCGTTCGATCGTAATTTGGGTATGTCAATGATTTTATTCCTCGTGATATTTAACATGAACTATCAACCGTTTAATATTTTCTCTTCATTTCCTTGCTACTCTTGCTGCTGCTGCAGGCACTAAGATGGGAGCCAAGGCTGTCGAATGGTTTACAGAGCGATTGAAAAAAGATACCACAGCCGAAAATGGACAGACGATTTCGAATACTCCTGAGAGTGCTGTAATGCTGGGCATTGTCAGGCGCCAATACAGATATACGCCGTTCTCCAACCTTATTGATACTACTGATTTCGAGTAAGCTAATTCTTTTGTATATATTATTTTTACTTCTAACTCTATTTTACCTGATTCCATCTTAAGCTACCTTGTTTTTAATCTGTCCATAGACACAGAATCCCTACATATCAGTGGTGGATGAAGCTTCGTCCGCTGCTCAAGGTATTGGCAAAGCATGAGTCAACCTACGAGGAAGAGGGTCTCTACATCACGGTTGAGGAAATGGACAAGGATAATGACGCACCACTGGTTTAATCTCGTCGTCTCTGGACGCAACGATTGTTTCTAGACAGTATTTAGTTTTATTCTTAGTCTTACTCTTTCTCTATCTCTCTCTCTGTTACACGTAACACGCGCGCGCGCATACACATACATACACATACACTTACACAAACACACACACACACATACACATTCACTCTCCCTAATATATTTATTAATGTTTTGTTAAATTTTAATCGGTTTTGCAAAAATTCAACTTGTAGATAACAATTAATAATAAGATAAATGATGATGTCGATGATGAATAACGGCTTGGCAAGTACACTGTCGCGTGTCGTTAAAAAATATAAATAATATAGCCTTATCTGTTGTTTTTATATGCAGGATGAGAAGCTGGTCATTTCTTCTGCCTTTAATATGCGACATAATAAACGTAAATAAATTTTATCAAGGTTATTAATGTGCATTATATAATTTGAGTTCAAAATAAACAAAAACAAATAATATCAAGTACTCCACTTACGCTTTGTTCGCAAAAAGTAAAAAATAATGAATAAATAAAAATAAAATATGATACAAATGTCACTGCACGCTGGTCGCGGCAACACACAGGGAGAGAGAGAACTAGCAAAGTTGAATTTTTTTACTTTTTACGGACGTCAAGGATGAAAAAGTTACTTTTAAACAATTAAATGTGCCCATAATTCTTCGGAGACATATTTGAATATGCTGATGCTGTTAACGAGGAGGATAAATATATGAATGTATATTTTCAAGTGTGACTATAGCAAATTGTGTATTTTTATTAATTAAAGACAGTAATAGAAAAACTTCATGTTAATCTAAGGTTTACAGAGCCTAAAATAAGTTAAGAGAAAAAAAGAAGGAAACCAAACGGATTAATATTTTTTTCCCTTTTTTATTCTATTCCGTACCATTATTATATAATGGCAATATCAGAACTATCGTATAAACGATGGTCCATTTCGATATAGAACAATTATATATAAAACATAATTATGTAGCAGTACGTTTTGACCACGCAGTGCAGTGGGCTTGTTCATTGTCCTCGAAGGGTCTCTATGTAGCGATACAAAGGGACGCTGGCAGAGTAACCAAACACAAACTACTTTCATATTCGTGTCAGCATTTTATAAGAGAAAAAAAAGGAAATAGCAGTGTCTGGATTCTCCCTACTTAGTGTTTTGAGTCGCTTCGAGGCTTTAAAAAGCTATTTGGAGAAATATACTTGTCTACCTCAGAAAGTCGGCTAATTAATACGATCGCCCTACCGGAGAAATCGTGGCGCGACTTGAGCTGCGCCTGAGCTCCCATAATTGACGATCGTGCATGGTTTCCTTAAATGGGAAATAATAAATACAATGCTGTGTCGATAACGCATTTTTTGTTGATTGTCAATAGTGTAATGTTATTGAAAAGAGCCGCCTGGTTTACTACTCAAACCTATAAAAATACTTTATTTAGGTAAAAAAAATCCTTATGCGAATGTATTTCAGTTAGCTAGACTCGCTTACGGCCTTGGCTTGAACTGCTCTACTATACAATTCGTCTATTAAAAATAATTATAATCTTTGTGAAAAAAAACTTTGTTCTGTATTACACTGTTTTATATAAGATTTTAACCGCTTCATTATTATTTATTATCAAAGGAATTATATAAGTGTCGATTGACCCAAATAGGTAAGGGCTTATGGAAAGTGATTTAGTGTCCGCCTAAGTATACTGATCCGTGCATAGTGGAATATACTGTCGTCTGTCTGCATCGATTTGTCAAAGTCGCATAATGTCTGTTTCGTTTCCTATTTTGTCAGCATAACTTCTGTGTTTCACGTGTTTATATAAATATTAAAGCAAATTAGAAAAAAATATTACACCGCCGGCCTCCATTGTTCTGCAATATATGATGGAATACAACGCGCGTGAGCACAACGTGCTATTTTTTGTTTATTTTTTAGTTTGTATGAGACTGTGCTCAAAATATGGAATTAATTGGTTAATATTAATGGAGCAGATGTGTGGAGCAGTTAAATAAGTTGCATATTTAAAAAATATACCGGTTAAAAGATTAGAAAAAAAAATTATTTCACGAAAAGTATAATTATTTTTAGTAGACAAACTATGGCGGCAGTATAACGGAGGTGTTTAAACCACGTAAGTAGGAGATTAGAGCTAATTTAAATACATTGATTAAGATTTTTTACCTAAGAAGCATATGTTTATAGGCTGAGGTAGAGGCGGTCTAAATATGTACATTCTCTCCTCTTCCTCTCTCTCTATCGGTCTTATGCACACATATGCGCGGGCGCACATATACGAAGTCTGTCTTTTTTCTCACTCTCTTGCTCTATCTTTCTTCAGGATTTTTTTGTTGTTTTCTAAATAAGATTATATCGACAATATTTAAACAAATGTCATATAAAAGTCAATAATGGCTATAAAATTATAGTAGTATATAATGGCCATAAAATATAGCTCTATAAGGACATGCAATTTACGTAAAGAAGAGAATAAAGACGCAAGAGGATACGAAAGAGAGAGAGAGAGAGAGAGAGAGAGAGAGAGAGAGAGAGAGAGAGAGAAAGAGTGATAGAGAGAGGGAGAGAGAGAGCAAAAATTGTCAGCTTAGAAATATTAAATTTAGACGGAATTTCATGTTCAACGTGTCGTTTATTGCGCGTTTTATTATAAATACTCTACGACAGGATCGATTGTTTAATCTTACATTCAGCTTTACACAATCGAGTTTTGTCTATACCCACACTGAAAAAAGAGTCAAGTAAAAATTACGATACTGCCATCAAATAATACTGCAAGGTAGTAATAAAAATGGAAAAAATCACAATACTGCGAGCAAAATTTCATATAGTTTTAATTAATTTGGTTGTGCTGTAGTGTGTAAGTGCAGTGCTGTAATTTTTAGTGCACTATTTGTAAAATTTATTAGACTCTTCTCTCCGTGTATACATGCAAGAGCTGCGCAATCAGTATCAAGAAAAAGCACGAAATTAACGTAATAGCAGAAAAAAATGAGACTTATCCACGGTCATTGAAATGTCAAATTAGACAATTAATAAATACGGCTATTTGCAACGGTCGGGAAGTCCGCTGCCCGGACGTGATCATACCACTATCCTTTCGCTGGGGCACTTGCATGTACGCTCGGCTTCGCCTCAGCCGACAATGCGCGAGGGATCTGTGGCATTCTTTATTTTCCCGGCCTAAAAGCGTACTATACTGTATAAAAGTGATTAGTTATACGCTAATGAAGCGTCTCTGCCGCGAAACACGAACGTCATCTACACATTGGCAGTTTTGGGATTACCATAATTATTTTTCATTATTTTTTGAAATAATTTTTTGTGAATCTGTTTTTTTTGTCCAGAGTAATTTGTGTAAAATTTTTTTCCGGTAAAAAAATGCTATACTATTTTTGTATTTATCCAAACAAGTTGAAGTACAATACAATTTCTGCCAACTTTTGCCTCGATAATCTAACAAATCTGGCGCTTTCGGCGGTACTTCAGAACAATATTGACAATTTCCATACGAAAAGATTATTTATTAATCTCATGCATGGGGAGAATCAAATATAGCAATCATTTTTTTGCAGATAAACTTTTTAAGTATTAAAGGTAAACACCATAAAGTAGCAAAGCTTAATAAGTGAATGGAATAAGCTAGCAGTCGCTAGGATTAGCTTATGTATACACTATTACTCATTGGTTATACGTATGCGATTTGTGGACACATAGCAGGTCATGTGATAACTATACAAAGAAAGAATAATAGTTGGTGATGAGGATTGAGGTAATTGAGGGACATTTACAGAAATATGAGAGATCTATATTATTATATGCGTGTTGCAGAGAACAGTAACTACTATATTTTTCAATAGATGCGAGGTCCTGATCAGAATGGCGCGATACCTATTTTGTTACACTGTATAAGTATTATGAAGAGGCAGGTCCAGACGAATATATCGAATGTTTGTGCAGTATGTGTGTCCAGGCGCGCAAACTTATGAAATTCGATACTACACAGGGCGCAGTTTGATATTGATGTGAACATTGATTATATAACTATATACATATTTTTAGCAAAGCTTGTTATTATGGACAACTGTAGAAAAATGCATGCGGTGCGTGCGCGCGACGGCGTGAAACCAAGACAAGAGTAATATATATATATATATATATAAAGCGCTACATCAGAAGCATGCTATAGTTCTGTGTTGTGGAAATAAATTATATCTTGAAAAACCCGCTTGTTTACTATTATTGTATATTATTGTTATTTTTTGTCCAACCCCCCCCCCCCCCCTCCGCTCTCTATCCCGAAGTGCCAGAAAGTAGACAATAATAATAGTCCAGTCAAATTTGGATTGATATAACTGTTTCTAACTATTTTTTGCGATACAGTATACCAAATTATGAATATTTAGGCATAAATTCAATGCCTTAATTAATTTAATTCTATGGCGAAGTCCTTGGCTCTTGTAGAACAACATCTGCATGGCTCAGTTGGCTAAGGCTCAGAGTCAGCTTTGTGCAGGGCATGGGTTTGATTCCCCGGTTAGACAGATTATTCGGAAATGATTTTTCGGGTGTAAATCGTGCAGCATATTGGGTTACTGGGTCAAACTTTCTTGGGCAGTTTCTACTCAGAAACAAGGTACAAAAAGTGGATCCAAGAACTGCTCAGTAACTAGATTAAAAAGCGGCCTCTTCTGCCTACGGAATGGCAAAGAGGGTTTCTACCAGGGTTTATACGTTTAAATAAACAGAAGATTATCATTGCAAATAAAATAAACTTTCGATAATTTCACATGCGATTAAATTTCTGCAATTTTGTTTTGGTAGTCCTGTACACTTTTTCAAAGTACATAGGACTACCATAAAAAATTGCAGAAATTTAATCGCATCTGCAATAGAAATGTTGTTGAAAACTCTTAAAAACAAGCTGGGTCCGAGATAGGTCCTTCTCGAAACGGCTCGAAATAAGCTGTTATTTCCCTCAGCCGTGGATATAGTCAAGGGAGATGCAGTAGCTGGGGGGGGGGGGGGGGCAAAATGATTTATTTATTTATTCAATCATTTATTATAACCATTTACAACGCTTTGGAACAGATATGTCCTCCCGAGGTAAATGCAAATTACCTGTACATATATGAATGGTATATACAGATTAAAATATTGTTTAAAATTAAAATAAATTTAAAATTAGAAAATACAATAACAAGAACTTCCCTTCCCTTTAAGTAAGAAAAACAGCAAGTCCATACTTGCTTCTCTCATGTCATACCAGCTGATTCACAATTTTCTTGATAACGGGATTGAAAAGTAAAGGAAAATACATTATATTTGAAAATAGAGATCATCAAAACTCCGGTGCGAAGACAATTAAAAAAATAGTACAAATAATCAAAAAATTTGTAAAAAATTGCAAAAATATTAAATTTATAATCTTTTCGGATGTTCATCCATTTTTTAGGAAACCTTCCACTGAGCATTCGAGGATTGACTAATAAGCGCAGTTAAGCGATTATTAGTGCAGTTAAGCGATTATATACTTGGCTGTTATTTAGTAATGAAAGAGGGTTACAAAAATATATTGTGAAATTGACTATAAAATTTATTTCGAAAAAAGTCACATGTAGGTATACAGGCGCATGCAGCGGAAACTGGTAGTGCAGACGCACTTGCATTACTATTGACAACAATCACACATGAAAATGTAACAATAAGGTGAGAAGCTCATGAGTAAACTTTTAAAAATCGAAAAAGCAACTAAAATAATTCAAAACATTTTAATTTTGCTTCCTCTTAGAGGAAGATTTGGAATACTAAAATTCTCAGTTTTGTTCAAATTCGAATTAGATTTTTAGAAAATATCCGTACTGATGGCTGTGTGTGTGGGTATGTTACATATATACCGTTATAATTCTGGAACTACGTGGCTGATCCTATTACAATTTGATATAAATATTTTTTTCGTTTTTTGTTTTCTGATTTTGAATTCGGAAAAAAATTGGATAACTCCAATTATTTTCTGGCCATTTTTCGATTTTTCAAACAAATAATTCTTAGTTTTTTTTAATGATATTAATACAATAAATTCATTTGATTCGGAATTAGTATTTCTCAAAGAGTATAAAATTGACTACTTTTTTCCGCAGGACTGTTCAAAATGACCATTCCCTACAATTGTTCGTCTATCATCTGGCCCACTGCTTATTAATCCTGGCGCAGCCACTGATGTAACCGTGAGCCGCCGAGGTCCAAGGAACCACTAATGTTTTTTCAATGTATTTTGAACCCCTGAAACCAAATCCGCAAGGTGTTTTGCGCTAAAGTGGTGCAATAAATAGTTATAAACAAATTTATGAATACCTCAATTTCACTTTTTTAATGTGAAGGTACGTACTCGTGTAATTCTCTATAGTATTATAATGCCAAATAAGTAACAAAATACATTCGGAATATGAAATTAACAAAAATTAATAATGTTATACATATTGAATTGAATTGTTCAAAAATACTTATGTTGAGTACTAATAGAATAAGAAAATATTTAATAAACCGACTACTAAAAGCATGGACGTATCTCAATATGAGACGCAAAATATTGAAAAAAATTGTGATTAATTTGTTTAAAAAATTGTTAATAAAATAATTTATTAAATATCAACTTTGTTATAGTTCATTTTGCACAACACCGACATAAATCTCTTAATTTTATAAAATCTTTACGAAAACTTGAAAAAAATTATTTAATATTTTAATTGTTTATGTATAAAATTATTAATTTATGTTAATTTTATAGTTAACTTCATTTGCTCATAATGTTTTTCTTCATTTTCCAGCATATAGAACAAGATAAAATAGATAGGAAATCCTTAACTGAGAAAAAAAAAATTTGCTGTAGCACACATAATAGTATATGTATATGCAATTAAAATGGCTTTAAAAGTATTTTTATTGAAAAGTTAATTCAATTTTACAGAAAAGGATGTATATGCTTTTTAGTAAAGAATCTTTTCCTAAAGAGGTATGAATTTTGTAAAAAAAACCGAAAAGGCTGAAATTGCAATAATTCTCAACTTTGGGTCAAGACAACTTTGACAAAAATTAATATAAAAATCTTAAAAAAGACAAGTGCATTGGAAAAATTTTATAGAATATATTTATCATGGCTTGTGGAAGAAAGACATTTTTTCCGCTCGTTCTCACAGAAAACCACCCGTTAATCCATATGCAAAATCTAAAAAAATGCTCTTTTATTCATTTTTTACCGATCTATAAAAGGGAAACAGCGATTAGTACTTATATAATTAAAGCTTGAGAGTCAATTTAGAGCGTTATCAAAGAATTTACTTCAGATTAGTGAAAGAGACTATAAAGTGGCCGCGTATAGCGCGCACTAAATTGTAATCTAGTTAATCAAACAAAATTGATTATGTTGTAAAGATGGATTCTTTGAGATAAAAAAATGCCTTACACGATATTGTTAATTGAAAAAAAGAACGAAAAAAACTGGAATCTTTTTTATTTTTCACTTGATTTTCAACGTAGCAAGGCTTATTTTGTTTCTTAGGAAAGAGGAAGGGTCGTTACCTATAGCAGTTATAGTTTAAGCGAAGATCACGGCTGTTTAAAAAAAACTAGTAAAAATATTTTTAGTGTATAAAGAGCAAGATGCGTTTCTAAAGTTAATAAGCACTATACGATTGTATTGATACTTGCGATGTCTAATCAAATGAGCCAATATACGCACAATCAGAGTTCATCTCCAATAACATTAACATTGTTTTATCTCGGAAACGCGAAAAACTCACTTAAGTCGTTCTTTCGGGGAGACATGCATATACGTGTATATGTATGTATGTGTAAGTCTCATAGTACGCATGCGTCCTGATACCTATCCCTTCCCTTACCCCTAAATACTGCTGCTTGCAGCTGATTTTGTTCGCTGCTCCGCTGATGGACTCGCAAAAGCTTGCGTCGGCTCTGATACAAGTGTCTCTATATATATATTTGTATTATATAGGCAGCAGAAATTAAAGAGTGTCACTTATGATAATCGGTGAGAGCTTATGACACGGCGTGCACTGCAGTTGACCCTTGTTTCTTATTGTTATATAGTGCAGTGCAGGTGGTGGTTGTGGTGCTCGTGACAACTATAGTGTGCAGGCAGTATCGGGTGCAGCAATTATATGGGTATACATATATCAGATGCAAGCTTAAGGGCTAGAATTAGTCGCTAACTCCAACAGGAGGTCGCGAGTTAGGAGACCAGCAACGCTAGGGCATATATATATATATATATATATATATACATGTGTGTGTGTGTGTGTGTGTGTGTGTGTGTGTGTCTATAAGTAATATGTACATGCGTTCCACCGTGCGCGCAGGGGTGTTGCCGCCTAGCTTGTGTGCGCGCGCGCGCCTATACTCGCGTCTTATGCTGCTTCTTTGCGCCGCATCCTGCGTGTATTAGAGTAAAAGTAAGCCGGGGCTGATTCACGGAGCAGCTGTATGAGAGTGCGAACGGCTCTCATCATCAGACATGACGAAATCGAATTGCACGCTGTCAACTGCATCAGCTGAAGTCCTCGGATTCCTGGAGCTTTCGCTTCTGATGCCGCCACCAATGATGCAGCTGCGTCTACCCTGTGAGTCTATATTATAATATATATATATATATATCTTACATGTATTAAATCTGTTCTTTGTGCTAGGGTAAAAAAACCATTGACTCTTTTCTGTTTTTTGTTCTGCCGAGAGCTGCCAAGCGTTGGACTGTAAACGCTCTCTTTTTTTTTCTTTCTACTTAATCTATATTTTCCCCCTAGTCCTATATATGTTGACGACTCCCCTTCTACATATATATATATATATATATATATATATATATATATATATATATATATATATATATATATATATATATATATATATATATATATATATATATATATATATATATATATATATATATATATATATATATATATATATATATATATATATCAGTGTGCGCGCGCGCATGTGTGTGTACCAAGTATGCCAGCTACAACGTATGTATTATCATATTATCAATTATCAGTATGAGCGCAGATAATAGAAATAGCATATATTAAGTAAGGGGGCTTAATACATGCTAGTTCTATTATCAGTTCGCAATAATAGAACTACCATATATTAAGTAAGGTGGCTACGGTGTTTAGTACTGTATCAAGTCAGGGGCCCGGAGGGGGCACGTATTATACATTAATTTTAAATGTTGTTTATTTTTTAAATTCTTTTACGTATATTAGTCTTATAATCAGTGAAATAAAAAATTACCGAAAAGTTGCCAGAAAATAACGAAAAATCTGTGAATTACCAATAGATGTAAGAAGTAAAATTTTATATTTCTTGGACTTCTCTCGATGTAAGCCGATTTTCTTGAAAATGACATTGCCAACCCTACACTCAGAAAAAATCCTTTTAAGAAAAAATGAATCCTTTTGATTCTAAAGAATAATAATTTTAAATATATCCCCATATCCCCAAGATGCACTCCTTTTGATTTAATATAAAATAAGCTTCCCGCAAGACCCGTTCACCTCAAAAGGAGTTCTCTTGTAGTGAATACAAAAAATTACGTTTATAAAATCTATTAATCTTGAAAAGAAATCATTTTGCCTCAAGAGGAAAAGAACGATCTGATTTAGATCAAACTTACTAATACGATTAAACTTATTTCTTTTAAAAGAAAGAGAAAATTGCTCAATTCGAAATTGTATGGCTCCAAAATATTGATCTTTATATGTAATTTAAACTTAAAACGATTCTTTTTGAGTCGAATGAGTTACTTTTATAGCAAGAGGATATACTTATTCTTTTTTCGTTGTTTTCATATAAACTTAGTCTTATATAGTCTTAGTTATAACGGAGGAAGACCGTGGCAGCCTCTTTTCGAGGACGTGCCTGTCCTATAGCAAACTCAAGCGTGACGTCCATTATGCTGAAATATAATACAATTCATATAAACTTACTCGAAAATGATTCTTTTTGAGTCAAGCGGCTTTTTTTTGTTGAAAAATAAAGATGGCATTTGAATGAACATGTTATTTGGAATGAAATGGAAAGTCTTCTTCGTTCAAGAACATTAATTTCTGAATCACTATTATTCTTCTTTAATCAAAATGATTTCTACAAGAGTAAAATCCTCTTGCACCTAACAGGTCCACATTGTTCCGACTGTACTCTATAAACATATTTAATGAATTTTAATAAAAATTTTGGCAAACAAATTATTTTTTGTCCGATGGTAAAAAAATTACCACTATACGCCCAAAAAATATGTAAGAACACTCAGAAAAAAGTCCTTTTGAATCAAAATGAATCCATTTGATTTTAAAGGATAATAATCTTAAATACGTCCTCCATCTGATTCAAGATGAAAATAATCTTCTTGCAAAATCCGTTTACCTCGAAAGGATTCCTCTTGTCTATTAATAAAAAAACCAAGGTCTATGAATTCTCATTGCCTGAAGAGGATTCATTTTGCTTCAAGAGGATTCATGTTGCTTCATGAAATGAGTTTCTTGCCTCAAAATTCTCTTTTACGAAAAGGATTATTCTTGAGTGAAAAAGTCATTTTTCATTCAGTAGGCGCAAAATGACTTTTTGACTCAAACATAATCCTTTTCGTAAAAGAGGATTTTGAGGTATTTTTGCAAAACATTTAAATTCTCTATCCTCTGCATAGAAAATATCGTTTTTATATCACGGCCGCAAACTTTTGCAGTCTACATTTGAAATATACTATTTTGACACAGAACCAAAATATTAAATATCTATGAGTATCAAACTTTTTTCGCTAGTTTCTACTCGGAAACAAGGTACAAAAAGTGAATCCAAGAACTGTTTAGTAACTAGATTAAAAAGCGCCTTATTCTGTCTAAGAAATGACAAAGAGAACAATATCCAGTTCTGAGATTCCCAATCTAAGAACTGCCCAGTTATGGCGGCGAAAAGAATACTTTTGATTTAAAAGAAAAATAATTTTGAATGTACTTCCAAAGAGCAATCGTATTGAACCACAACGAATAAAATTGGTTCCTTTTCCCTAAAGTTGATAATCGCATTTAAAAAAAAGGCGATTGTGAATGAAAACAAATTTTTCTCGATTAAAAAAAGCAGTTTTTGAATCAGTATTGTTTTTCTTGACGCAAAATGAATTTCCTTTCCTCTTAAATAGATTTTATCTGGAAGTATAATCCTTTTTCTTCAAAGAGATCATAACTTTGATGATATTAATCTATCGAAAAGAATTTTGTACCGCGAGGTTTTCCCTTCTCTCGATACAATAAATTATTCATATAAGAATTCCGAATGGCTTTATTTATTTGTTTTTACTACGATTTAAACATCGACTATTTTTCATATAGGCAAAGCTTTGACTATATTTCACTCGTCTAGACGTCTGACCAAATATACCGGCTTACTACTGAATAGACGCGGAGTATTAGCAGAGCCAAAGAGTGAATATGAGGGCATGAGAAACGAGGATAAAAGAGAAAGGGTACGACGGCGTGTGTGTGTGTGTGTGTGTGTGTGTGTGTGTATGCGCGCGCGCTCTGAAATGATGTAAGATGCAAGGTCAAGGGCACGCTATACTTTTACTTTACCACCGGTACAAGAGTCATTGCAGTTTTTGCAGACGACACGACAAACTTTGAACGAAATGCATGCGTGTGCAAGTATTATTGATATAAAAGCTCAAAGTTAAAGCTCATTCAGAGTCGTCACAACGTTCCGCAGGGTCACGAGCGCATTGAACTGCGCCCCCGCCCGCTGAAATAGTCGTGTATAAACTCTCTTATAGTTGGCTGGGTAGTAACGACCTAACTTATTTTTATACCAAGCCAGTACAGTGTGCGAGCTCGTGCGTGCTTCTCCCACCGAGAACTTTCTATACTATACTAGCTATATCCTCGTTCCTAAAGAACACTAGCACATTTAAAATGAGGAATAATCGCACGCAATTATAGCTAGTCGCAGATGGCTCTGCGGCTTACTCATAGTAAAAATAACTTCATACATAAATATCTTCCTATATATATAGTTGTTTTAGTGACCGCCGTGCCCTCTACCCCATCAATTAACGTAAAAATCTTTCATTTTTACTTTATGAGTTTCATCATGAATAACATAAAATTTTTCAAATATTTCTTAGGTATTTGTAAATTAAATTATTCACATGATTTATCTTCTGTCCTCTAAAACTTGGATAATATCAAGTCCAATTGTTTTTGTTATCTATAAATTGTTCGTCTGTAAAACTATTTTTGCAATCACTGCATATATGATTACCTTAAATATTTTTTAAAAGTAAAAAGCATGCAAACAATTGTCTTAAGGAGGTTCATGGGTGTCAGGGTGGGGGAGAAGGAAAAGGACGTCCTCTCTTATACCGCGCATCTCTTTGCGCAGCCTATATAAGGAACTATATAGGTACAGGTTCACAAGGTATTAAGTCATACACTTTATATTTTTTTATTTAATCCTTTGCATTCTTACAATATATCGTAATGCAACTTATCGAAATAAGCTCGGCAACAAATATCGGAAAAAATTGATAACGTCTCGTATAATCTTCTTTATCCTAAAAATGTTTAACTAAACAAATTTCAGTTAAAATTTTCATTTGAGATTTAATTAATTAATTAATTATATATATATATATATATAATTAATTAAGGGGATATGATTTTAAAATTCATCTTTACTAGAAATACCGAAATATAATTTTCAATTTATCTCCAAAAATAATACCACGTAAATAAAATTTAAAAAATCAAAATCCCATGCACAGGCACCAAAGTGGGGGGTTGCCGAGTGGAGCGAGCAAGGGGAGGGGGAGACGAAAATGGTTTTCTGCATTACCAATGTATGTTACTGCCCTATACCGTCGAGCTATACTTTATACAGTATCATATATCTATATCGTCGCCTCCTACGAAGATTAACACAGCTCAGATTACCATCGAAGAGTAAGGCAGTTCATTCTAAATTGCAGCGATGACTAACGCATCTCGGATTTTTACACATGACATTATTTTCATGAAAACTAATCAAATGCATAAATATATAAAAGGAATATGATAAGATTTGCATGTTACTAAATTATACGGGTGCAAAAATTATTCAAGTATACGAAGTTTTTCTTATAATTAATAATATATTCGTTTTTGTGAAAAAAGGAAGTGAGCTGTGTTAGTCTTCGCGGCGAGAATGAATTGCCTTCCTCTTCAATGGTAATCTGAGTTGTGTTAGCTTGGTGACAACACTATATATCGTCGCTCCCAACGACCCTTCGTTAGAAATCTGAAGTCTGAACTGGGTTAGGCAGTGGCCACATAAGGGCGTATGCACGGCATGTGTATGTACGTGTGCGGTGAAGTTACTAGAAACATATAGTCGAAATTGATTTCCGGAATTGACTAAAACTAGTTATAGAAAACGAATGCACCACAACAATCCTTAACCTTCTCCTTCTATCAAGGTATTCCTCTAACTCCATAAATACTTTAGATAACTCCACCAGCATAGTATCCAATTTCAGCATAATTTTCATTATCCATCTCTTGAGATAAATAAACCTTAAAAATTGGATCACACCTTTAGCTGATATCGGAGTCCTGCTCCCCTTTTGACTTTTGAATTTCACAACTTTCAGAAAAACTAAAAATGATTAATTGAACTTAACACGACGTGCAGTTCGTTGGTTTTTATTGCAAGCTTTATTTAAAAAATTATTAGATTACACGATTGTTGTGGTGCATTCGTTTTCTCTAACTAGTTTTAGTCACCTACGAAAATGAATTTCGATAGTTGGCTCTATGAAAAGTCACTATATGTTTCTAGTAATTTCACCGCACGCGATGTCGCATATGTTTCTTGACAATTAGGAATATTCTCATGCAAGCTCAGCAGAGAGGGCGCTTGGTGCTCAGCTCTGTCATGGCGGCTTTACCGTGTTAAATGTATATATACCCACACACACATATATATATATATATATATATATATATATATATATATATATATATATATATATATATATATATATATATATATATATATATATATATATATATACGATCACGCACCGCGCATGCACCGATTTTGCATGTGAACGTTCCTAATTTCTACGGTTTTTGACAATTTTAGTTATGCAGGGTTATACAAGACGGTACGGGCAAAAACCATGCGACATTGCCATTCGGTTCAAACCATTCTCCAAGAATACCTTACCACCGAGTTCACACATATATTGATATGATGTCATTTTTCTCCATGAGTAACCGCGCTAACACGTTTTGATTTTCCGATGAAGACTATTATATTCGTTTTGGTGATTTGCCGTGTATTATCTTTCGACCACATTCGGTTGTTAATTATAGATTTCATGTTTGAACAGCAAAGCATAGTACATTTCGCAATTCTGTCTCGAAGGCTGACACATTTGCCGAAATGTTCTACATTCTATGTGGCAAATTACTGAAATTTTACTTTACTGCAAGCTGCAACTTTTTATTACTTTGCGTCTTTGCGGCTAGAAATTAAATGTACTAGTTTTCGTTAGGAGCGATGATATAGTCTTGAGGCTCATTTTTACTGCAGCACGCTTTGAACTGACTAGACGAAATTAGATTGAGTACAGACCGTCGGCTTTTTATTTGTGCAGAGTGCAGCGAGCTGCTCCCGCGGTAAGCCGCTGAAAGAGCGGGACTTCAGTAGCTGCAGCAAAATGGGCGGTTTTGCAGCAGCAGCAGCAGCAGCAGCAGCAGCAGCAGCAGCAGTAGCAGCAGCAGCAACAACAAAAGAACAGAGCATAATCAGGCGCAGGAAAAGACTATTCTGCGAAAGTAGTTGAGGCGAACGTAGGGCCCCCTATCAAGAGGGGCCAACTACTATCTGCACTGCCTCAGCTGCAGAGATGAGTGATCTACAGGCGACCCTCGAGTTTTCCCTCGAGCTCTGCAAGTTCTACAACGTCGATCTCTTTCAACGCGGATTCTACCAGATCAGGACGTCGCTCCGGGTTTCGCCCAAACTGCCCATCAAAGTTGAGGTCAACCAGCTTCGTAACCGTGAGAATTTATATTATAGTATTTTTTTGCTGTAAAATTTTAAAACCATATGTGTGTGTGTGTGTGTGTGTGTGTGTGTGTGTGTCTGCGATAAATATTTCTTCCAATTTGATTGACAGATGAGGCTTGAATTTGAAATAGCTTGAATTAGAAAAAAGAATCGTTGAAAATGATCGTTTCCCTTTGAAACGTTATAAGTAATTTAAAATGGAATAAAATTCATAAAAATTGCAAATATTAAAGAAAAAATAAAAGGAGAAGGCGATTGCGGCTTTTTACGTAGTTTCTACCAATTTTACCCTACTTTTAATTGCTAACTAATTTGGAAGAATTAAGCGACCATTTTCAGCGAGAATTTTTCACCCACTGAGTAATATAGACTGCATTTTTCTTTACATTTTATATGCTGCACTCAGAGAACTGATCTTTTCAAAGCAAAATGATTATACATTTGACAAAATCCATTCAAGGCAAAAGAAAATCCATTTTGTGGAAAGGAAAATAATATTTATTGAAAAACTGCTTGTTGAATCGAAAACATTTTTCTCATTCAAAATAACCTTTTCTTTAAAATCCGATTATCATCTTCAGGGGAAATGAACCAATTTTTTTCGTTTTGCTTCAAAAAGATTGTCCTTTGGAAGTATATTCAAGATTATTTTTCTTTTGAATTAAACGTATTCTTTTCGCCGCAATGGGATATTTCTCTGATTGTCCACACCAAGAAAACGAACCTTCTTGCGACGAGAGAATATTAGTTATGAAACAATCATTTTGACGCTAATCAACTTTTTTCCTATATTGAACAAAAATAATTTTACTGCAATAAAGCATATCTTCCGAGAAAAAGGAAAATCCTTTATTTATTCAAGATGGTGTATACTAACGGAAAGAAGATAATAAAATCTAGCCCCTTGATCAAAATTATATCCTCTCTCCGCAATGAGACTTCGAACTCAGAGGATATTCCTTTCATCAGTGACAAATATTCTCTTAGTATAAATAATTAGTATAATAAATAATTCCTCTTGCGATGAAAGAATTCCGTTTGTTGCAAGAGAATCGTTTCCTCAGTGTATAATAATGGTTATGTTAAAGTAAAAGAACGGATATTAAATCATATATATATATATATATATATATCTGTGTGTGTGTGTGTGTGTGTGTGTGTGTGTGTGTGTGTGTGCGTGCGTGTATCATATATGTATACCCACGTTACTTGCCGCAGATTCGCTCGAAGCGCCGGGCACTTCGAAGCGCTTCCAGATTCTCTACCGCAACGAAGAGGTGACTCTCGGAACCTCGGTCCTTTTCAGGGCCCACGTCCTCGTGCACAGCCACAAGATCGAGGAGGCGCTGCAGCGGGCTCACTTCCATCTCGGCGTTGAGCTCTGGTTTGGCGAGCCCAGCCAGCCCTCCAACATGGCCTGCGTCTCGTCGAGGGCGCTCCAGCTCAACTTTACCCCGACTAAAGGCCTGCACTACCACCTGCCCGTGCTATTCGATTACTTTCACCTCGCGGCCGTCTCCATGACCATCCACTGCTGTCTCGTTGCACTCCATCAGCCCAATATCAAGAAGAGCATTCTGCACTATGTGCAGAGTTGCGCCCCTCGGACTTCCAAGACCAAGCAGCAACAGCAAGCGGCCGAGAACGCCGGCATGCAGCAGTTATCTTCCACTGACGCCAAATCGATGACGATGACAACGACGACGACGACGACGACGACGACGAGGACGGCGACGGCGACGACGACGACGACGACGACTACGACGACAACGTCGACGACGACGACGTCAACAACTCGTGACAGCTCGGCGGGACAACGGATTCAGCACCTCAAACCAGTGCAGCAGGAGGTAACGCGGCTTTTGCTGGCAGCGCGAGAATCGCTGCTCGGCGACCTCGCCGACATGGCTCGACTGCTGCCCTCCTGGCAGCAGCGCACCCTCGAGGTCGCGCAAACCGCCCACAAGGAGCTCAGCAGCAAGATTATGGAAGCCGCGTCGGAGGAAGCAGACATCGCCCAGCTATGCGCCCAGAACATCGTGCTCTGGGAGCATTTTCTCGAGGCGTTCTCGGGACGCGAAGCTGTGCACCAGCACCTCGGCCGGCTGCACCACCAGCAGCGCGTGCGCCGCTTTGCCGAGGGCTTCTTCGTCCTTGAGAACCCACGCAGCTCCGCCGCAGGCTGCTACGACGCTAACTACCAGTCCTACCAGGCGGTCAGCGAGGCTGCTCGCCGCTCGCGCTACCTCTCCAGCCTGCCCAATCTCCCCGTCCACTGTCCCGAACTCGACGGCGACCTGCACAGCCTGCCGCTCATCTTTGAGGACCGCTACGCCGACATGCAGCAGCGACATCGCAATAGTGGTTAATATACATTTTACACTTTTTTGCTCTTTCATTGCCGCAAACAACCTAGGAGGCCTATTATACTGGCACTGGCTCTTCCACCATCATCTCTTTATTCCAGTCGAACCCGATCTTGTATCATTTCCTTTGTCTCTTCCGTCACTCTGTGCACAAGACTTTTGCGGCAAAGGCTATGAGAACTGTTGCTTTATATAATCACTTTTAAACATTGACACATAATTTTAATGTGATTGTACTGGAAGCAATTTTCCTATCCGTACATGAAATTTATTGACACTATGGAGTTTTTCTGGATTTTCTCAATTTTATGGATCTCTGGATATACTTCAGAAAACTTATAATCTCCTAATACTATGAATTTTCTCAAAACATTCTGAGCTTTAGTTAACAAGTCATAAGCTTTAACAAAAATCATGATTTTCAGTTATACAGGGTATACACGGTGAAAGAACAAAAGGAGGATAGCCATGAGTATAGGTAAATACTGCCCCACAAACGGAACGTACCAAACCAATACCATCGTAAAATTCACAGAAAAACATGTTATTTTTAAAAAAAAATTATCAAAATATCCCGCGGAAAAGTGGTTAAAAATGATAAAAAAATTTTCATGAGTTACCAGTAGACTTTACTCAAAAAAATCGAAAATAACAAGCTTTGCACGATTTTAAATAAATAATTTTATATCTCAAAAGAAAGCTTATCACATTTCCTATCAATCACAATGATTTTTGAACCACGAATCGTCATCGATTGAAACTTCACTCCCCAACTGTCTCACTGCGATTTCGATACCTTTGCGCGTTTTCCTCAATCCCAAAATAGTGCACAATCAACCGACCACCTGATAAAATCAATTATACCGCTAATCGGAAGGGCTGCTCTGAATCAAGCTTTTTCGTAATCATTATGTTGAATGATCCTCTTCCATTGTGCACTACTTTGGGATCGAGGAAAATGCGCAAAGGTAATAAGGGTTCACGAATTGAAATGCGATTTTCGGCCTCCTGAGAAAATCAATTACCCTGCTAATAGGAAAGGCTGCTCTGAATTAGGCTTTTTCGTAATCGTTGTCTTTTATGATGCTCTTCGATTGTGCACTATTTTAAGATCGAGTAAAACACGCAAAGTTATCGAAAACGCAGTGAGACAGTAGAGGGGTAAAGTTTCGATCGATGATGATTCGTAAGTAGGATCACTTTTAGGGGTTGCTCTGGTTCAAAAATCATTGTCAAAAATCATTGTGATTGGTAGGAAATGTGACAAGTTTTCTTTTGAAATATAAATTATTTATTTAAAATCATGCAAAGCTTATAATTTTAGATTTTTTTTTGAAAAAAATCTACTGAAAATTCATGAAAAATTATTTATCATTTTTAACCACTTTGCCGCGGGATATTTTGATAATTTCTTTTTAAAAATTACAGGTTTTTCTGTGATCTTTACGATGATATTGGTTTGGTACGTTTCGTTTGTAGGGCAGTATTTACCTATACTCATGGGCATCCTCCCTTCAATAACAATACCTGTATAGTTCCGGAGATATTACAGTATACATACATACATACACACATACATCCATACGCTCTTCCCTAGGCGGCCTAGTCTAGGCCTTATTTATTAAGATATATAGATGATATCAGCATGCATTAAACTATACTAGTGACTTTAGGCGCACTACGCAGGTTCTATATATTTTCACTTTTCACTTTTCACTTTTTAATGCTAGGATTTCAATTTACGTGTTATGATTGGCCAATGAGTAATACATCTTTTTTAGAGTAAGAATATAATATATTCTCTGTGAAATCGACCGGCAAACATTTTATTCTTCGCAAAACGTGGTCAATATGTTCTATATATAGTGTTTCCAAGCCCCTAAAATGTTCAAACATATCTTTTTTGTGTTTTCTTTGCATTCAAATGAATTTATTTGTAACTTCTTAGGGGTGCATTTTCCACTATATAGACAATAATAACATTTTTTTTTAAGATTCTGAATATTTCATTAAAAATATTTTTACACGAGATCTCGCCTGAGATTTTGAAATAGGGAGATTTTTGTAAATTTTGCTATTTTTAGATGAAAAGTACATGCTTGAAAATACGAAATCTGGTCCTCACTAAATTTGCGATAAGATTGGACTTGGGCAACGTATCCGATGATGAGGAATATGATGAATGATGATATTGATGTTGGTATATCCGCAGTGCCAAGCATGGATGACTGCAGCTGCGGAATGGGCGCCATTCTGGATTCGCGCATCACCAGTGGCGGTAGCAGTAGCAGCAATGTCTGGTCACCAAGGTCGGATGGCGCTTTCGGTCAAGCTGACTTGCTCGCAGGCTACTCAAGTCGGCTGATGATCGTGGCAGCGACCGCTATGGCTACGACGAGTCTGCCTAGGGCCAGGCACAGCAAATCCCTTGATCAGCTGGGCCCCGAGCTCGACCAGCAGCAGCAGCAGCAGCAGCAGCAGCAGCAGGTTACCCGTGCAACGAGTTCGGCTAACGCTAGCACCGTAACGGCAGGCCATCAGCTGCAATTGCAGCAGCAGTTACACCTCTCGAGTAAAACACTACCACGCAGTGCATCAACCCAGCTGATTAGCAGGATAGCCACTGCGCCGGCGAGCGTACCTTCGCGGGGCAAGCAACGTCCGCTTGCGCCAAGCTGCACTAGTCTCTTCCCCGATGCCTGCTCGGCACCCAATCCTAGCCTCGATTCGACTCCCGTCGCCACACTGCCCAGAGCCAAGTCTACCCAGACCCTAGTACCTAAAAGTCTACAGCAACCGCAGCCCCAGGCCAGCAGCTCGATAACGTCGCTACTCGCCGCTATTTTTCCGGAGATACCGCGCAGCGAGCAACTGCCTGGTTACAGACCACCTGCGAGCAGTCGTGACTTTGCCCAGCTTGCCGACTCTCTCGTCTTTGACGGTTTGTATATATATATCTACTATACCTACTATTACTGTTTCTTTTCTTTTAGAAGACCGCGCTAAACTCATTTCCAATCTATATTGGTACTGTCGTACGAACAATGAAATTGCACCAATTAGTTTTCTTGTACAGGAGAAGAATAAGCTGATTGTGAAAGCAGTTTTCTACTGATAGAACTACTGACACCATATATATATATATAAATATTTATATATGGGCTATTTCACGTCAACTCGTGGAAAAATTTTTCAAATTTCGGCCAAAATTTATTTCCTAGTTCAGTATACCCCCGAAAGAACGTAAAAAAATTTTAGGCCTCTAGGTGACTTCGTTGCAAAGTTATAGCAATATCAAATTTTTAGATTTAAGATTTTTTCAGATTTTTGTGCTTTTATCGCAAATTTAAATGATTTTTTAAGGCACGAAAGAAGCATTTTAGATATACAAACATGCAAATATTTTTTGTTGCAATTTGTCTGTAAAATACTGTAAGATTTTTTTCGGAACCCAATCAGCTGATTTCAGATTTATATATAATATATAAATATATTCCCAATATGCACTCCTTTTCATGCAATATGAAAATAATCTTCTCGCAAGATTCATTTACCTCAAAAAAGTCCTTTTGTGGAGAATACAAAAAACCAAGTTAGTCATAGTCAAAAATTATATATTCTATTTTTCTTGAAAAGTAATCATTTTGCCACAAGAGGAGAAGAACGATCTATCAACATTTTTTCTTTTTGAACTAAAATTATTCATTTTGAGAAAAAATCCTTTCATTCCAAATTGTATTGCTTCAAAATATTCAGCTTTATTTATAATTTTACCCTAAAACGATTCCTTTTGAGTCGAATGAGTAGCTTTTCATGGCAAGAGAATATACCTTTTTCGGTGTTTTCATATCAACTTACTCAAAAATGATTCTTTTTGAGTCGAGCGGCTTCTTTTTGATAAAAAATAGAGGTGGTATTTGAATGAACACGTTATTTGGAATGAAAAGGAAAGTCTTCTTGATTCAAGGAAATTAATTTCTGACTCAATAGTATTCTTCTTTAAGCAAAATGAATTTCTTTTTGAATCAATATGAGTTCTACAAGAATAAATTCCTCTTGCACCCAACAAATCATTTTTCTGAGTGTACACTCACAAAAATCGATTCAAAAATAGACCAAATAGAAGTCCACTTATTATTAAACGATTCTTCTATGATTATAGAAGAATCAGTTACCAGCAAGTGTATTTCCTTTTCAACCATATTTAAAAAGACATCCGCTAATAACGATTTTTGTGATTGTATTGTAGATTGTCTCCATTAACATGACACAACATCAGTTAAGACAACTATATTGTATCTTTATAACGTTATATCCAAAGTGTCATTGGCTTCTCGGCACGAGTAGAGATCGCGAGCAAAAATTTCTTAGTTTTGTCGAGTAATAATTGCTGATATTTATTTAAATGGGTACACAATAGTTTTAAAACAATAATTTTGACGATAATCAACTTTCTTTTTGCATTAAAAAAAATAATTTTACTGCAAGAAAGCAAATCTTGCGAGCAAAAGAAAAATCCTTTAAATCAATCCTTTTGTCACAAGAGTATTTTTTTTGCTGTATAACAGAAACTTGAACTACTAATTAGTTACTGTTACCATATAGGAAGCAGTTCACTAAGACTGGAACCGCGCAGCCATCGACTGCGTCAACCTCTGGATGGGCTACTTGATCGACCACGTGCTAACGGCGAACTACATTATACCGCCACTCTCGACAGACTTAGCTATCATGCCGATCGCGCTGCGAGCAAGCACTCCGTTGCTAACAGGTTAGTATACGAACAGTATACGAACTTTTGAACTGAAAATCACTCAATTAATATAGCTTTTACTCAATTTACTATACACCCAGAAAAAATCTTTTTATAGCACGGTGTGACCTAAACCCGCACTTAGGTCACGCCTATCCGTGATCCCTAAAACATCACTTTCTTTATCTCTCCAATGTAATTTTCGATCTTCATTTTTGTCTTCCTTTATCTCAACAATATATCTTTATGTATAAGTATTTTATTCTTAAAAAAGAGAAAATAACCCGTCGCTTAGCTAACTTACCACAATCGCGTCGAACAATTTAGACAATGTATACACGGTAGTAAGGTATTCTTATTTTTTACTGCTTGTGACATATTTGGATGCTAGTATACCTATGGTCGAAATTGATCGCTTGCTACGCCTCTTATGCTTATATAGTAGGCATAATGTAAGTACTGATCAATTTCGACCATAGGTACTCTGCTAAAAATTGTTCTCTTAAAAAACAACCGAATGTTACGAAGCTGTTAATAAAGCGATTTGATTATCTCTGCAGAAAAAGAAATGGCCGGACGTTCTGAAACCGTTGATAAAGCGTTTGATTGGTTGAAACAAAGTTTTCCAACAGTTTATTTTGGATTTTATGTGATTGCAGCTTAAAGGAGATTCGACAATTTATACAATTACATGTACTTGCTGGATTGATTTGAAAAATTTGTATTGCCTTGTATTTTTGGGTCATAAGAATGGCTCTATATTATAAGTACAGATCATTCCGCATCGGGAAAAGCCATAATCTGCGAGAATAATCCGCGACTTTATACTCTATTGTTGCATAATTGCAATATAATGTATGTACTATTTCTCTGTATAGAAGCGGACGGAGTGTTGACCAGCTGCGCAAGTACAACACCTTGGGCAGGTGCACGGCACGTGACCAATCGATGATTAGCGCCGCCGATCAACAGAACTCTCTAAACGGCTCGAGCCAGCATCCAACCGATGTTTACGACAGTCTCTTCAGCCAGGAGATTTTAGAGAGCAGGTTCAACGGTAAGCTGCACAAGCGACCACGTAGCAGCGATCGCATTTTTGACGATGTAAGGACTATTTTAATTATTATTCTTATCATTATGATTTTTTTCTTAATATTATCATTCTTAATTTTATTCGCATTATTCTTTTTATCGAAGAGTGTAAAGGATATCACGCTATTCTTTAGTGTTCATTTTTGTTTATAAGATAACATATTTAATTCTTTGGCTTTGTTAGGAATAGAGTTCCATAATCTTGGAAGTCTTAGTTTCGTAAAATAGGATTTCTTAGATTATAATTTATATCCCTATATGTAAATACGAGATATTGGATAAATCCTGAATATTAGCTATAGTCCAGAGACTTGTAGGATTAATTTTGAAACGAGTCATTATATTAGTGAAGTCATGGTCAAATCTATGGAATTGTAATAAAGTTTTCCTGTCTACTATTCAAAGGAATTCATGCTAAACTGATTCGATATAGTTTATGTATATCCTTCGTCTTTGTGAGTCACAATCTTGTTGCGCTGTCCTCAGGGGTCTGAATCTACTTCGTCCTCCAGTCGTCTCCAACACCGTCGTTTAATGTCGTTAATCGTCCGTCTGAGTCGCTTTCTTTTATTTTGTCCGTGTTTGTCTGCGCTGTTGATTAAATTCTTCTCTGTTTTCAGCAATCTCTTGAGTCGAGTAGTAGGTCTTCCGCTTGCCTTGTCGGTATCGTTTTGGTAACATTGTGGTCTCACATGCGCTGTAGATATTTTTCCAGTTCATAAGCATTCTGCTTAGCTGCGACTTGGTTGGTCTGCCCTTGAATCAGGTCCGCAGAAGGTATCGCTACTTCCCGCAGTTGCCTCGCGAGCTCGTCTCTGCTATGCGCTCCACGTCCCATCTTGAAAAGTTAAAGATAATGTACTGGTGATCGCTGGCCGTGTATAGTCCTCGATTACTCTCCATCCCCTCAACCTTGTCGGTAACCTGTCAGTGGCAAGGATAATGTATGATAAAGAACTACCAAAGCAGGGTCGTCTGTATTTTGTTACATTCGCTTAATTTACGACTTCCTGTTCCAATCGGGCGGCCATTTGTAAAATCAGTCGTCCTCATCTGTTCGTTGTTGGCATCCTCCACTCGATGGCTAGAGCGTTGAAATCGCTCGCCATGATCACTTCGTCAGAGAGGTCTCTGACGGCGTCTTCCAGAACTGCTAGCTTGTCTGTGTAGTCGCGCGCACTATTGTTCGGATAAAGATGGTCCAGGAAGGTTTATGTACTGCTCGTTGATCACGAGCTTGTCCGCGCCCGTTTCCAATTGGGTTGACGCTCTCTTTTATGAAAGCAAGAACATCCGCGTACATCTTACCATCCGCTTGCTTGATAAGGATCGCGCCCGTCTGGGTTTCAGACCGTTGGCGTTCGATTCTGTTTCTATTATCGCTCTTTGTCCTCTGCGCTTAGTCACCGTTGCCCAAGTTACATTAGGCGGGTCTTCTTGTTGTGAAGAAGGTACCGCCTCTGGACTCGGAGTCTATCTGTATATTTTCCATTTAGATCTGGGGGTGTTTCTGTCCTGGATTTAAGAGTTGATCACCGGTATCGTCCAATTTGTGAAAAACAGCCCCATACGTTGAAGTTCATGCATTCCGACCTCCAAAGCATTTTTCTGGATCTTAGTCTTCGACTTCATCTTTTTTCAGGTTCTGTGTATCGCGAGGAGCTGCTCACGCAGCTTGCTCTCCGCAGCCTCCCAATTTTCTGGCAATATCTCGCCGATTCTGCCCATTCTTTCGCGATTTTATGTCGCACTGTCCGCCGCATCTGCCAGGTTTCTTACCGATGCGGTAAGATAGCAGGGAGGCTCTCTTAATCATGCTTGGTTTTGCTTGTTAGCCATTGTTGTTATTGTTTATTATTATTATTATTATTATTATTATTATTATTATTATTATTGTAATAAAATATCAGATAGCTAAGGACGGTGTATTTGCACTACTTTCCAGAAATGCCAAGACGAAAGTCCATACGAACAAAACAACCGACGCGAGCGCAACAACAAACGCTCGAGCTCTGAGAGCAACAGAAAATCTCCGTCCCGTCATACGAACAGCAGTAGCAACAGCGGCAGCAAAACTAACAACAACATAATTAATAACAACAATAACAATAACAACAACAGCAGCAACAACAACAACAACAACAACAGCAGCAATAGCAACGAGAACAACGGGAGCTGCAGTAGCACTAATAACAACAATAGTCACAATTTGGACTCAAAGTATTCGAGCGCGAAAAAGCGTAGCCAGATCAATGGTACAGTTACTGACATGCGGAGAGAGCCGACGTACGAGACGATAACAACGACTGAGGCTGCACAAAAACAAAATGGCAGCGGACCAAAAAGTAGTCTCCACGAACAGCAGGCGATACCGAACGACGCTGCAAAGGGAGACTCGCTGCAACAGCGTCGACAGCTGCATCAGCACAGGCCAAACGGCTCTTCCGCCAAACCTAATTCGGTGGCTGCGCCAAGCATCAAGGTCGAGGAGTGTCCGGACGAGAAGCGGAAGAATGGAAAGGTATCCACAGTGGACGAACAACGCAATAGCACCATCCCTGGTAATTGTGTTCACTAATAGATATCGATGCATCCGCGCCAATGCAAATTTTATGTATACTAGTGCCTTAGACGCGCGTTCTATATTTCCCAGTTAAACAAGTAATCACAACGGGAATACTTGATTACAATGTCTTTATAGAGAAGGATGTATACACAGGGTACCTACACAGGGTGTTACATTTACACCGCGTATGGTATATACCAGCGGCTAGAGGAGAGAATTCTAGGAAAGACGTAACTTCGTCATTTTTTAATTCGTTGGGTAGTTACCGAGATAATCAAGCTCAAAGTTGGGTAAGGTGACCAATGTGCGCGCCGCCCGCCGCGTGAAAATGTAACACCCTGTATATATATGGCTGATTCTTTCTAAGATCAGCCAGCAAAATATTTTTGTTAACCAAAACTATTTTTATATGTTCTATAAACTGTTTCCAGTACAGCTAAATTTTTCCTGATTTTTTAATTAATATTCACCAATGTTGTAAATAATTTTAAAGAATATTTTTGTTAATTTTTGAGTTTTCTTGCACAAATGAATTAATTTATAGCTCTTCCGGGAAGCATTTGTCGCTATAGACATAAATATATTTTTTTGGGGTAAATTATCTTAATTTTTCTAGGATTTCGGAAGGTTTGAGCACGAGTTAAAATCCGCAAAAAATTGTGAAAGTAGCTTGGATATAGAGACACCGACTTTTCGCGGCAGTTGTAGAATGTCACTCGCCTTGGTTTGCATGAATAAAACCAGCAAAGGGCATGAAGAAAAAAATTGAAAGTTAGAGAAAAAAGATATATTTATGTCTATAGCAAAAAATGCCCTCCTAATTAATTTGTGCAAAAAAACTCAAAAATAGACAAAAATATTTTTTATATATTTACAACATTGGTGTTGTCTGGCTTTCAGTTGAAAGAGAGAGAGAGAGAGAGAGAGAGAGAGAGAGAGAGAGAGAGAGAGAGAGAGAGAGAGAGAGAGAGAGAGAGAGAGAGAGAGAGAGAGAGAGGAGAGAGCATGCCTCTGCTAACAGTTAGAGATTCCAACTTACCGATTAAAATTATTAAAATGTTTAATCCTTATCAATCACTTTTAATTTTTTAAATCTACAACTACTGCGTTATATCGATATACTTGCGAATATACGGCGAATTTACATATATACGAGTATATGAGCCATTTAACGAGAAGTATAGCGGACATGTTGAAATCCAAAAATGGAAACATATATAAGTATTTTTTTAAGCTTGCTTATTATTTCCAGTTTTCTTGCATTTATAGGAGGGCATAGGGAAGCAAGTCGAATCCATCCATGCTAACAAAAAGTTATGGGTCAATTACCAACTACCAAAAAATAGTCTGTATATTATTTGATGGTTGAGTAATTACAATGAAGTGGTTGAACAAATATTTTTTTCTTAATTTTAATTGACAACTGAGGTCGAGACCTTGAATTTGATTGAACAATTATTGAAAATGAACGCCCCTATCAAAATCAAAGTTATGAGCAATTTAAAATATGGTAAAATTTGTCGGAATCGTCTGAACAGGCGCAGCAGTAATTTCTTCCTTATTTCACCCTATTTTTAAATTGCTCATAACTTTTGATAGGAACTATCATTCTCAACAATATTTTTTCTGAAATGCAAGATCTCGACATGAGCTGTTGATTAAAATTTAGAGAAAAAAATGTTTGCTCAGCCAGATAATTATAATTACTCACGGAGTAATATATAATAGGCTGTTTTTTGGTGATTGTTAATTGTAATAATCAATAATCAACAATCAAAAATAAAATGTTTCCATTTTTGAGCCTCAAAATATCTGCTAGTTCTCGCTGAATGGCTCATGCATGTGCATACGATGATGGTAGGAAAATTAGGCCATCCACCACCACCTGTAGCTTACCAGGATCCCAGCTCACCTACGACGGCGGTCAAACAACAGTCTAGCGGGAGCATCTTCGAGCTCGAAAACAACAACAGGCTGCCTTTGAAAATTGAAGCTCTCAAATCACCCACGGAGTCGCTCAGTCCAGGGATTCTGTCACCTGTCTCGGCTATTTCTGTCAACTCGTTCAATGGTATACACATCATTTCTCATTATCTACTTGTTTTTTTAGTATATTATATTTATCTAGGCCAGTAAAATAATAAATGTCTCAGATCACATGTAATTGTCGGCCGAAGCGAATCTAAGGTCGACAAACATGTGATCTGAGGCTTTCTATTTTACTGGCCAAGGTGTTTATACTATTTTTTTGATCGACGGTCGGTAAAAGCGGTAAAAGTCCGGATGGAGTATATTTATTCAATAGAATATTAAAATATATGTGCTTTGAATTTTATCTAATATGTATATGAACGATCGAATCTGCGAGCAGTTGAAACGGGAGGCGACTTGACACCGACTGTTGTAAAGCTACAGCGGCTGCGCTGCGCCAGTGTACCGGTAGCTCAGAATAAGCTCATCGTTCCTCGTAGTGCGGTATCCATGCCTTGTATGCCGATTCGCGACAGTCCAGTGTTAGCATCCGGCACCGATGAAAAATCGGACGTAATTGCCGCGGTTGTAGCTGCAGCAAAAATCTCGCCGCCATCCACGAGGCCATCCAGTCCCTCGGAGAGTACAACATCCAGTAATTTGACCTCGGAATGCAGCGGTTGGGTCAGCAGTGGTGACACTTCAAGCTCGGAGCAGCGACGAGTTAAACTGTCGAGTGAACGGCTTCGACAAAAGTTGGCCAAGATTGCGGTGCCAACGCGAAAACCGGATAAGAATGTTTGTTCCCTTAATGTTCAATGTTGCATACATATATAGCAGTATATAATAACTATGGAGATCGTGAATTGACGCCGAAAATTTTATAGGACAAGGAACGACGTCGGGAAAAACACCATCAAAAGACAATCTCTCATCAGAAGAAAAAATCATCGACCCAGTCGTCTGCTGATAAGTCGGCAACAGTCGAGTCCCTCGCGGAACACACGTATGAGGAGGTTCGTTTACCGCCACCGAAAATGTTTCAGGACGAACCACCACCTCCCGAGGAATTTCGCGATCCTCCTGCCGCGTCTGCAACTACTATCGATAACCCCCTCTATCACGTCTACGAGTCTGTCAAGCAGCAGCAGCAGCAGCAGCAGCAACAGCAACAGCAACAGCAAAAACATCACCGTCATCACCATCATTACCATCATCACCACCTTCAGCAGCAGCAGCAGCAGCAGCAACAGCAGCAGCAGCAGCACAACCACCACCACCATCACCACCACAATCAACAGCTCAGAAACGGTGGAAGATCTAGCAGTCCGAAACAAACTAAAACGGCGCCTTGCAGTCCTCAGCGTACAAAGCAGCCGCTACCTGATCCTAGTGTGCCGAGTTACGGTATGGGAAGTCGACACGACGTGTGCGCCGATTGCTACCAAGAAGGCAAAGAACTATTACAATCGACGCAGGATGATTTTATTAATTTTAAGAAAAATAAAGAGGACTTCAAGCGACAAATGTGCTTTGCCGGAAAATTGTATAGGTCAGTTGTTAGTTAAAATAATTCTATTTATAGGTGTGTCTACACATTATGTATCATATAATATTATGGCTATTCTCGGCAAACAAATGCTTGTTATTTTTATTTACACGAGATTTCATGAATAAAACAGTGATTATCCGACATTGGCATCGACGCTTCCGTATTTCCATATCAGCGACGAGTACAGGCTATTCTCAACCGAGGGAGTACACCTTATCATTTGCGTGCACGGTCTCGACGGTAACGCAGCCGACCTCCGACTTGTCAAGACTTACCTAGAGCTCGGACTTCCCGGCATGCATTTAGATTTTCTCATGTCCGAGAAGAATAAGGTACACCAAATTCAGCTCTACTGCGTCGAGATAATAGTATCAATAAGATAATAGGGGCATTCGATACAATGAAATGTCATTTCAGGGTGATACTTTTTCGGACTTTGACACAATGACTGACAGATTGGTTGGCGAGATATTACACCACATCGAGAGCTCAGGCCTGAATCCGACGAAGGTGAGCTTCGTCGGCCACTCACTCGGGACCATAATAATACGCAGCGCTTTGACGCGACCTCAACTCCGTCCGTTACTGTCGCGACTGCATACCTTCCTTAGCCTGAGCGGTCCTCATCTTGGTACGCTTTACAATACGAGCGGGCTCGTGAATGCAGGTAAAAAAAGGAAAGATTCACTATACTATCATTGTGCGATTAATCTCCCTTAGTCTATTGTCTTCACTCGTATGCTTATTTTCATTCGTATACAAGGAATGTGGTTCATGCAAAAATGGAAAAAGTCAGGCTCGCTGCTCCAGCTAGCAATGAAAGACGCCTCGGATGTACGTCGCTCCTTCATGTTTCGACTGAGTCAGAAGAGCAACTTGCACAAGTTCAAACACGTTCTTCTTTGTGGCAGTGCTCAAGATCGCTATGTACCTCTCCATTCAGCCCGCATCGAACTTTGCAAGGCCGCCGTTCGCGATCCAACGGATCAAGGTCACATTACTATTTCTCCTCACCTTTAATCATTAATTTACTTGATCGCTTATACTACTATACTAAACAATATATAACAATAATAATACTGACAGGCGCAGCATACCGCGAAATGGTCCACAACATTCTCTATCCAATAATGTCGGCACCAAGCGTCAGCCTAGTACGTTATGATGTTCACCACGCCCTCCCACCGACGGCTAATGCTCTCATCGGCCGAGCAGCTCACATCGCCGTCCTCGACTCTGAACTATTCATCGAGAAATTCCTCCTAGTCACGGGTCTCAAATACTTTCGATAAGAGCCTGCCTTTCTCCCCCCCCCCCCCCTCTCTATATATATATATACATATACGATTCTACGAAAAATCTACTGATTAATCTTTCTTCCATTATTACCCATCCTTTACCGCCGCCAGAAGGTCGCCTTTACTATCCTTTACAAAAACAGTAATTTATACAGATATGATATGTAAACATCAAGGGTATACGAAATCCGCTGACTAACAAACATCTTTTGATGGGATATATCTCTTTTCAACCTGCAAGATATGCGTATTAATGTTAAACCGTAAAGTTGTTTATTACATCCATCATATTTACTTTTTCAGCGGTATTGTAAATTTGCACACCACTATAGGCATATTAAAAATAACTACTACGTATTTTTATGCAGCTCGTTTGATATAACTTTCATTTACTGTAGTAACCTTCAATCTTTGAGTTGAAAAATAAAAGAAAATTTTGCAACATGTCTTTAATAGGGTAAGTAGTATTACAATAAGTAGGCTGTAGATATGTGAATGATTTGAAAGTTGTTGGATGATCAATTAAATCTGATCATAGCGTATGGTATAGAATGCGAATTGTCGCAAAGATAAAAAAGTTAACTATAATGAAACATTTACTCGAGTTAGCCATTTTTTAAAACCGTATATCAGTACATTGAAGCCGCTCACTCTCTATCGGCACAATCTCAATTTTTAAGGTATTGTCACTCACGCGCGCACTGTTTCAATTGTATAAAATGCTACACTTTTTTATAAATGTAATGGTATTAAAATATTAGCAATGGACCCATTTTGGACAAGCTGACGTTTTCATACCTATTTATTATTAATAAGGAGAGAAGAAAAAGAATCTTAATATACTGATACTTCCAGCATTACGGTTTTAAACATGCATATTTAAAAAATATGTCGCATGACTGATGTTTATAAATACTCTTCATTTACACATAAGTACGTAATATATATATATATATATATATATATATATATATATATATATGTGTGTGTGTGTGTGTGTGTGTGTGTGTGTGTGTGTGTGTGTGTGTGTGTGTGTGATGTTAAACAGCAAATTGTACGTACGATTTTATTGAAAAGTTTACTTAATTGCCAGTGCTCAAACCCTGCAATTAATATAAATACTCTATATAATATTCTATAAATTAAATTTGTACATATATGTCTGTATTTTATTCCAATATACGAGACTTACATTTGTATTATATAACATATTGATATTACGTTCCTATACTACCATAAATTCGGCGAAAAAGCATCTCCTTCTCAGCATATATCTATCAGTTTGCAATTAATATATTTTGTCTAATTAGCCGAGTGAACATCAATGCGTATTTATTTATAAAGAATACTTTGTAATCAGGGGCTAAAGGTCTACTTTATGTTTTTTTTTTTTGTTAGTTCAAGAGAATGTTTAAAGTCTTTTTTTGCGATATTGTAATATTTTTCCGTATAAATAGCAAGTACTGTAAGGTCAGGAAAAGTAAATTCATATATATACGTGGATATTTCCTTTATTATACTTGCAATAGTGAATTTAAAGAATGATAGTATTAAAATTGTTTTGTAATTTTTTACTATTTATCTATATACATACAGATACAATATTTGAACTGCCCTTACGCTCATCAATGTATCAGTTACTTGTATAATACATTTACTCACTCGTTTTATTTTTATTTACTTAGTTTTTAAAAAGATGGTAGTGTCTATTACATTTGTATGAATATAAAAATACTATACATTAGGCCTTATGATAAAAAATAAACAAAAAAAGAGATGTTTAAATGTAAACGAATGTGCAACTTTCCTCATTTGAAAATATTCATTTTCATCATTGGCTCTTACTGTTATATATGAAAGCTGTTACTGTTCATTGAACATTTAAATGTTAATGCACAGCATCAGAAGCTTTATGCAAATTTCAGTACGAGAAGGATTAGATGTCATATTATAACCTTGTTAAATCTATTAAGTATATTTCGATACGAGTGCGTGAAAATTGATTTTGCACGAGTGTGAGGTTTGTCGCCTGAGCAAAGCGAAGGTAACAATAACAAGAGAGTGTAGAATCAAAAAATAGCACGTGTATATCGAAAAATAAAATTGTATTCGTATAATATAAGAATTGAGATACACCTAATAAAGTAAGTCGATTATACATAGAAGAAAACAATGAAAGTTGTTCATTCTTATAAGAAAATCCGAGAGAAAATCATAAGGTCCCTCCCTATGCATCTAATGTAGGGAATGGTTATATGTATGGTTCACTGTTAAATCGAGAACAAAGAAATATTGTTAACACTATATGAAACGGTTCTTACATAAAGCAAAGAAAAACTACAAAAAACGACAAATTAAAAAAATCAATGCTAAACTTAAAGTTATAAGAAAATCTGAGAAATACTCTACATTAATGGTCAATTATTTTTTTTCAAAATGTTGACCTGTCGTTAGATAGTGTCCTGTATTTTTTTATTCACAAGTGTTCAGATTCTGTGATCGTCGTTGAAATTACTAGCAACCCATTAATTGTAAAAGTGTGTGATTTAATATAAGCATATATTAATAGTTCATCATAAGTGTATATACTAATAATTATAATTTCGGAAAATATATAACCGATATATTTACGAATAATTATCAAAAAATACTACAAAACTGTATAATAATCTGATAAAAATTATTACTAACTAAAAAATATTAAGAAAAACTACAAGAATATTGAAGAATTATGTCCATTACTGTCGAATAATTCTTATGTTTTCTCTGAACTTTTTTTATTTATTTTTTTTATACTTTTTTAGCTTTTCTTAATTTTAATTTTCATCATTTATATATATAGGCACACACACACACACACACACACACACACACACACACACACACACATTTTGAGGTTGGCGAAGCTGAAGCTTTGCAAGAAATCAATAAGGCTTCAGTATCCCCTTAAAAGTAAGATTTCTCCTTTTTTGAATACCGTGTGCTGAGAAGAAGCTTATTCGTTTTAATCTTATTAGATGTATAATATTTATAATGTGTATGTATAGAAAAAGAATCATTGAAGAAGAGAAATATTGTCAACAATGAATTCTTGTTAGGAAAGTTTACGAAACGTATGTCAATTGTTCCCTTCAGATTATAAGTATTAAATGTATAAAGGCGAATCGTGTAATGCGTGACAAAAATCTGATTTGCTTCTTCTAAAAATTATAGACAACGCATATGAGAGCGCAACAGAAACCACGATCACTATAATATATCATGTAGTATACGTAAAATTTTATTTACTTATCATTGTTGGAAAGCGTGAAATATAGAATGTTGTGAAATTGATTTTTATTCGTCCAATGCGGAGAATGAAACTTATTTAAGTTTTAAATTTTTAATACGACTTTGTAAATGCACATAAATTTATATTATAACAATTGACTTTAATGTTTTTTTTATGAAAATAAAAAAACCCGGTTAAAATATAAAATGCTTATTATATTATAATAATAAAGAAACGTTGTTTTTCAAAAAGAAAACAATGTCTATAAATACCGAGTTTATTATATTTAATGGTTCTGTCGGTTCCGCGTATGATGTATCCCTCAATAATTATATCCCTCCGCCTACTAACCAAGAGTATTATTATACCAGAAATCGATGTAATATCTATCATAAATACGGTACAGCCAATACCTATAATATTGTTATACGTGTGGAAACGTGACGGCTGTCTCATTTATTTTTATATTATTTGGTGTGTCAAAAAAAAGCAACGTTATAAGTAGATAGCATGTTGCTTTTTTCCTCCGCGCGCCGTTGTACACGGCTTTGCTAGAGGCTTTCTACAGATTCAGTTCAGTTATTCGTTTCGTTCAGGAGCCTTTCTACAATAAGCTCAGTTCAGCTGTTCCGCTTGTTCAGTTCAGCTGTTCAGCCGTGTCTTGCTCACAACGTGTAGCAAAGAAGGGGTCCGCTATCTGTACACTTGCCATTCATGATTGTAAAATTACCTATTAAATTAATAGAAATTTTGTAATAAAATATCGCATTTTTTTACTTCGTTTATATTAAAGTTCGATTAGAACTTAAAATTTACTATTTTAATGCGAAATTCAATTAATTTAATAGGTAATTTGACAATCATGAATGGCAAGTATACAGATAACGGACCTCTTCTTTGGTTCTGGTGGCGAAAATTGGGATATAAATAATTAGGGTGAAATACAATTTGAAATAAATTGCTTTTATGTGTGTGTGCCTGCATGTGTGTGTGTGTGTTTTTGTAAAACCTTTCATAAGAGCAAATGAGCAATGTATTTCACCCCAATTATTTCCATTTCAATTTCTGCCACTAGTCGAATCCTCATTTGATTTAGCACGAGCACTTGGCGCTAGTGTGCCCTTACCAAGGTGAATTGTAGAAAGCACCCATTGTCAGCTTTGGCATGGCACCGCAGCAATCAGCATTGGCGGCTCAAGCTCAACACGTGCTAATGCTGCAAATACAATAGGTATCGCTTGGCTGTCCTATCGCAAGTTTTTCTCTTTTAAAACGGAATTCGAATTGTTTTTATTATAAGTATTGGCGCAGAGATCATTACCGAAAACAAGATGCCGAAATCAAAGAGGGATAAGAAAAGTTTAGTTATTTCATTAAAGATTACCTTTAGCTTATAGGTTAAGTGTTTGTTTGTGTACTTACAGTAACTCTTTATTTTTAGTTTCGCTCACGAAAACCAGCAAGAAAGGTTTGGAACTGAAGCAACAAATAGTCCAGGACGTTCGATCTTGTGCGGAAAAATATAAAAACATTATATTGTTTTCTGTTGAAAATATGCGCAACAACAAATTAAAGGACCTTAGGGTTGCGTGGAGGGGCAGTCGATTTTTCTTTGGTAAAAACAAGATCGTTGCTCTTGCTTTAGGAACAACGAAAGAATCAGAAATTGCAGAAGGTATTCATAAACTCTCCTCAAATCTACAAGGACAATGTGGATTGTTTTTTACGAATGAAAAGAAAGAAAAGGTTCAACTTTTTTCATCTCTTTACTTCCATTATGTATAAAGATATCTTATAAACAATGATATCGAAAAAACTCATTAGGTTCTTCAATGGATGAAAGAATATGGAGAAGACGATTTTGCTCGTTCAGGCTTTGTCACTCGTGAAGCTATTGAATTGCCTGCTGGATCACTACCAGATTTTTCACACAGTATAGAGCCCCACTTAAGACAGCTGGGTATGCCTACCTCTCTACAAAAAGGAGTAGTCACTCTTTTGCAAGATTACACAGTGTGCAGAGAGGGACAAACTTTGACTCCGGAACAAGCAAGGATACTTGTGAGTACATAGTCCTAATCAGCATTTATAGTATTCCGTATTTAAAATGCATATTCTTTCTTAATTTATCAGAAACTTTTGGGTAGACCTCTTGCCACGTTTAAGTTGACTCCTCTTGGGATTTATACAAAAAAATCTGGCTATATACAACTTCTTGATCAACTTGGAAGTAGTGAAAAAGAAAATGATGAACAAGACATGGAAGAGTAGCCTAAGATAAAATTAATATTATTTGCTAGAATATTTTTCTGAAAAATTTTCTACAAATTATTGCCTTTAATAAAATTATTAAATATGAGATGGTTATATGAATGAGAGCGTAAGTTGATAGATCAAAGCATAAAAATGAATTAACAAACTATATAGGAACTGAAGTGTTTTTATTTATATTTAAAAAATAGTATATTATGATACTAATGTGGTAAAGTAAGTTCACCCTCGTGGGGATAACGTCCCCACGAAGGTGAAATCCCATTATCCCCTAAGTATTGTACAATATTTTATGATACAACGTGCGCTAACCGAGATTTAGTGAGTGCATTTTTACACAAGCGAGCGTAAAATCGAGGCTTACACACGGCGGGTCATAAAAGAACATTAATATTTGTAAATAACAGAAATGAAAGAATAGTATAACTAACATAACATGAAATTCGTTATGTATTTTTTCTAAGTAAAGAAACGATCAACGTTTTCAATACACATTATCTCAAACCGTGCCGAAATCACAAAGTTACAGAGTACTTAAGACATACATTTCAGTTTCTAGGAACGTTTCTTATAAATTCGTTCTGATGCTTGTCTTATAGTGTAAAACAATACGGCATTAAGCATACACAACATTGCGATTATTAAAAGCCTACCTGTATATTTTGTTATTTTCAATTTCTTAAAATTTACCAATTTGTATAATTTAGCCAATATTAATAGTATTTCAATATAGACCAAAATTTTCTTTGATACTATTTATTAATATTGTGATAATATATTTTGCCTACGAATTTGTTGAATGTGAAAGGACACAGATGCGAACAAATAATTAAAGACGACCGACACAATTGCACATTTGAGAATTTTCAGTAAATTTTAAACAAGGCTTTCAATTTCCCATATGATGTTATAATTTACTTTAAATACATACATACATACAGAATATTAATTCATAAGAATGCTCTATATTGTATAATTTTCACAATCCAATTTGCTCAGAAAATAAAAATTATATTTTCAATTCATCGATTTGTTTTACAATTATCAGTAACAATCTTCTAAAACTTAAGATAATAAACAATATGTTATCTTACAATTTGACATTTATCCAACGAAAATAGGTATTTTTTGTTTACTCAAGAATATTTTGCATCAAGATTAAAATCAAAAATATACTTAAAAAAGAAATTAATGAAAATGAGATAAAAAATATATTTTTATAAATACTAAACGCAAAATTATAAATTTATAAAAATTCGACTATGGGCTTCACTTATTATACATTGGGACACAAATTTACAAAATCGGTAACAATAACAAATTTAAATACGTATTTATCTACTTAAATATATTAAAAAAAAAAAATTTTCTAAGCTCACTCTTCTATTTTGTGTCAAATACCGATATTTTGGAATGCTACCACATAAACTGTTACAATAATGATACACATACATGTAAGACAGAACAGAGAGCACAAGTTGTCTCATTATTACATAGCATAGTCATAGAATTATGGAGCGCTCAATCGCTTTCTTATTTTACACATTACTTTATCACAATCTTAAATTCAATTAAGCTCAACTCAATAGTGCTATTAATATTAGTTAATAAACTAATATTAATTTGTTTCAATTTTTCTCATAATTACTGATTCCATGCTTTAACGTTTTTTTATCTATTCATCAAGTAAAAAATGTTCACGCATTGAGTTGATTCGCCAACTGATTGATCGAGACTAGAATCTTTCACATGTTACGTGTAGAAACAAAAATCATCACAAAAACTACGCTTATGTGATCGTCGGATGATGAAGTAAAGAACAAACGATTTCAGCAAACAATAGGATTGATGAAAATAATTTTTTCCCCATTTTGTTCGTTATTAATAATATTTTTGCTAACCTATGTATCTACAGGCATTACAGCGCTACTATAAGAAGTGGAATAATGTTTGCAAGCATACTCGCTATATTGCGTAATCGTTTTGCTTGTTTAAAAAAGTTTTCCGAGTGTAAGAGCTTCTTGAGATCCACGATTCGATCTAATGTTTCTATAATAAACAATTCTTTTTCTTTTTACGCTTTGTCTGTACGTACCACATAAAGCCTTATAAGCTAAATTATACAGGGATTCTGAAGTACAAAAGTCTACGCAATATCGTTATATTGTCAGCGTCGATTCAATTTTGCATAATAAGCATTTCAAGTTTCAGCAAATCTTGAATGGGTTCGCGCCAGTAGGAAAAGTTGCTGAATTCATCAGCAGCATCTTCGCGTAAGGCGGGGAACAAATGATCCACTATGTAGCTCATGTTGGAATATCTGAAAGCAGAAATTATTTTTGATGCATTTATCCTCCTTGTTTAAAGTTTTCGATCTCAATCGAATTCAAACTTTAGATTCGAGTTTATTTTTTATAATGATGAAAATTAAACTCTTGCGTGAAGATTAAATTCGATCACTTATGGTTGAATTAAATGCGTTAATATCTATGAAAGAGCGATGTGTGTAACTTAGCGCGTTAGTTTGTGTATCAACGAACTCTTGTTAATCGATGATAAAATTAACTGTCGTTAAGTTTTGAGAATTACTATTCTAAACAATTTGCTGCTCAATAAAAAGCAAAGAGTTGTATGATGAAGAAAAGTGCGGCGCTCCACGTCCAGTAGTAGACTATACATTTGGAAACGAAATTCGGACAAATTCACAGGTGATATACAAGAAGCAGCAGATGAATTGAACTATCCACTTTTAGAAAACATCTAATGATTCACTCACTGATAATCACCAACATTAACAAGGCGTTAAGATTGAATCAGAAACTTTTTTAATTTAATAGTATTTTAAGCACAACTGTAATGTACTGTATAAAAAAGGAATCCATCTGACCAATTGAATGCAAGAAAAATGTGAAAAATGATGTTCAGCAAAAAATGTCTATCATTTGAGAACTCTAACGTACGGTCATGATCTCAATGATGTTGGAGGAGATAGTAGTCGATTTGGCAGCGGTGGAAATAAGTCGTCCACGATATTACTCTGAGAAAAGTAGCTGTAATCATATAAACAAAAAAACTTTTTTCTCACGACACTAGATCGCGCAGCTATACAGAAGAAAATTGAGCAAGACATCTTGTATTTTATTCTAACCTATTTTTTTAGATACTCAAAATTAAGACCTACAGTGTGATTTTTAAAACACGTTATTCTTCAAAATTAATTCATATACATCAATTAGAATGTATAACATAATATAAATAGTTATATGTAAGTATAATTTGTACATTATCTTATTAATAAACTTGTGAATCAATTAATATTTACTTACGATGATTGGAAAGTTTGAGTAAGTTCATGCTTCAGTTCTCCCCGGTGATTTATCGTAAAAATCCGAGTAGTCGGAATTCCAACAGCTCTGTAAGCCCAAACATCCTACGATAGAAATAGAAGAAATATTACATATCGTCCTTAAGTTGAAAAAATTCAATTTTTACTACAATCTCACATTAATACGATTTCCATAACCAGCATAAAACGGCTGTGATCCTTCGGGAAATAGAGCTTTGATGTCACTCAGACATGAGATTTTAAACTCTTCGGGTTTTTTCTCTATGACTTCTCTATGAAATGCTGAAATCAAGCTAGTTGGATTTAACAGCAGCGGGCCATCGGGTAGCGATAAATCACCTTGTCTGATACTTTTAAGGTATTCGCGGGTGACCCTTGCTTGGCCGATGGCTCTTGCAGACAGGTAGAGAAGCTTGTAACCATTATTTTTTATTTTAGTAAAGAGTTGAGCGACACCTGACTGGGCCCAATCTTTCCCAACGATTGGCAGTATGTGACCAAGAACGTCGGATTTGGTGATAGTGCCGTCGATGTCGGAAATCACAATCTTGTCATCCCAGCGCCATTTGTAGATAAAACATTTGCAACGTGTGGTACCTTGGTAGGCCGTCGTTACACTAAAGACAACTTCGTTCACACCTTCTTTCAAGTTTAAGCTAGCCTGTATTAATAACACAAAAGATACAGAATCATATGATAAAACGTCGCGCAATAAACAAATATTGCATTACTCACGATTTGCTCAGAAGAAAGTCTTAATGTTTTTCTATAGTTTTGCATGCCTTCGTGATGCGGTCTTTTAGGCACATTAGTAGCAGCGGAGGTAGCCGACAAGTTGTTTAAATTGATTAAAGGTATGTCAATACCCTTCCCAGTAATGTCGCTGCTTCGCTCCTCATCCGAGTCTTCGTTGCCAGCGTTGTAGCCTTCACGATCAACGCTTTCCTTGGGCAATGTTTGTACCTCGGCTTCAGATCTATCTTCAATTGCGTCGCTGAAACTGACGAGCGACTGACTAGTGCCCAGACTTTCGATACTATTTGTCATCTCAGAGATTCGCTCGTTATTTAATAATACGTCCTTGTTGTTATCAGCACTTTTTAGCATACAAAGAAATAGATTAAACTTCAGTGTGCTTACACACAACTCGGTTTTCATAAAAGGTTTAAACGCCTACCTAATGATGATAACGGCTTTATTATGCGAAACTTGTTCCTTACCGTTGGCCAACACGTCATTGTCAGTGATTTCAGTTAATGGTGTTACAGTTGAAGTCTCGTCATCTAGAATAAATAAAAATTGAATATAAAAATGTCGATTAAAGGTAATAATGCAAATGAACAGTCCTGTGATATTTATTTGTCTTACTTTTAGAAAAACTTGAATTGGATGATTTTTTGGGTGGTTGACTTGATCGCCTCCAGGAAAACCAGGAACTGTAGCCACCGCTTGAAGCTACGGCTCTCCCTTCTTCAACAGCTTTGATGTCACTCGATCTCTTTCGATCATCGTAAAGAGTGGAAAAAGCACTTCTGGGCAGGTGTCTTTGGAAAGCTGCATAGGTCATGACAACAGCACAAGCTGTTGGCCAACTGTAAAACTTACCGTTGATCTTGACAACAAGATTGGGATTGTCGTAAATTTTGGGGTCAGCGCAAATGTCTTCGTAGCGCAATGCATTGCGTTGAAAGTGATCGTCGGTGAGCTCTTGATCACTACCTAATTCCAGTCCGGCACATAATGAAAAAGACACGTCAAGACTCGAAGACTCGAAGTTCTTGGACAATTCGTCAAAGTCACTGTCGATAGATTTCGGTCCGCCGATCGCACCCTCTACGCTGTTTGGACTCTGGGGCAGCGAAGGACCATTGCCTGATTCTGCATCCTCTTCATCCCCAGCTTTTTCTGTAAACGACAACATTAACTTTTTTTTAATATTCCATTTAAACGGCTCGGAAATAACCAAACTCAAACACATAAACGTTGAATTATTTTAATTACAAGCTGTGATGGCAGTGAAGCGTATTGTATGGCAAACCAATGATATTACAACCTTCTCCAAGCAAAAAATGCGGCTGCTCGCGTGAATCAAGACGAAAATCAAATCGAACAGTAACTCAAAACCTTAAAAAAAAATATCTCAATTTTGCAATGAAGCAAAGTAGATACCTTTGGGCACGTTACCTCCCGGACCACGATGAGACGAAGGAAAATACAAAGCCGCGACCTCTGGATCCAGCTCATCTGCATTCAGGTCACTCAAGTAAATACCCTCTGATTCAGGGTTGTGTCTTACTCGCGATGTTTTCTTCATAAATGAGAACATTCCTCCAAGCATGGACCGACGTGCTTCAGCCGCTATTTGTATTATAAAGGTTTAGATAAAGCTGTTAGTTCAATTCATGTATGAATGTATCTGATCAACAATTTATAAATTTATATGAGACGAACAGCAGTTGATTTCATTGATTGTAATGAAAAGCGGCTACGCACTAACATAATGTAATTAATTAATAGCAAGCGCGAATGACCTGCCAAGATATGTTTGTATTTTCATTTGTAAACAGTTTGTGATCTTGTTAAAAATCAATAAAAGCCTTAATTTAAATAATAATGTGTAAAAAGCTGATCAAGATTTACTATCAACTGACTATATACATGTACTCTTTTACTTTTCAGGATACATACTTTCGTTATTGGAATTAACACCATCTGTGCCACCTAATGCAATTCTACGAGTATCAAGGTTAATTTCATGTGGAGGACTGGGTAACTCGCCCCATCTCCAACTTTGTCCATGAGGTTTGTCGTCCTCGCAAACCTTGCTTTCTTGTGTTATCTTTTGAACCTCAAATTCGGTATCAGATTGCACAGGTGAATTAGATCTTGAATCCTTATTTCTATACGAAATATTAATTTAATTAGATAAAATACTTAATTATATTCTGATAAGCAGTTAAGTGACTCTGACTTGGTTGTTACTTCAGTATCGCTAAAAAAATGGAAATCTGTCGATGCATGGTTTACACTCATTTTACTTAAACGTTTATCAGCAGGGACGTCTTTTACATCGTTACTTAATGCAGATTTAGACCCCTATAAAAATAATAAAGTTTTTAACATTTAATATGCAGTAAGATACACAGCAATCATAAAACTCACTGGATCAGTTGAACACGGTTTGTCATCTTCTATCACAACAGTTTCTCCACTTTTTTCCTGACTACCACTTAGTACAGGTTCAAGTGCAGCATTATTTGTAGTCGAACTAATTTTCCTCTGTACACTCTTTCTCTTCATTATACTCTTTCGCTTTCGCTTCCTCTTTGAGTTGCTGATGCACTTAGTTTCCTCAGCTGCCGATTCGTCTTTGGAATTACGTTTAGTTGAACAGGACGATGAAGAGGAAGATAAGGGCAGATGTGCATTAGTAGTGTCAGCATCTCCACCTAACTTGCGCTTCTCTTTGGAATCATATTGATGGCTCACAGAGTTTTCAACAATAGGGCGGAAATCATTTTTAACTACACTGATTTTTCGAATTCTTTCGGTCGATGTTACAGCAACAAAAGACTTAGCGTTTGAGACCGTAGGTGCTTTCGGTTTATCATCTTGATTAATGTTTTCCATGTCAAAAATTTCCTCGTCATCATTAAAATGTGAGATCTTTCCTTTATCTTCGTCATCATCGTCTTCTTCTTCGGCTTCTTCCTCTTCGTCCTCGGCACCATCTTCGCGGTTATTCTAAAGAAAAAAAATAATAAAATAGATATTCTCACTTGAACGGTTATTTAACACTTACAACCTTTTTTGGTGAATATGGTGCATCCTTTTTTTTCCAGTCAGTCAGAAGCGCTTGTTCAAATTTTTGTCTTTGCTCAGCAGGTAATTCAGGAAAGTTCTCTTTAAAAAGTCTTTCTTTGTCTTCGGTCTTAAGAGCTGAATACTGTTCACTGATCATTCGTTGTTTTTGTACTGTTGATATAGTACCATAATACTCTTGAAAAATTTTATCTCTTTCTTCAGATGTTAGAGAAGCAATTTGAAGCCACTTTTCTCGCTGTTCAAGTGGAAGATCTGAAAAGTGATCTCTCAAAAAATGTTCTCTCTGGTCAGGTGGCAAAACTGACATTTGTTCCCACTTTTCTCGTTCAATTGACATAACCGAATCTCTGAGAATTTTCTCATGCTGCTCTTGAGGTAGATCAGAAAGAACGTTAAATCTGTCAAGATGAAGTAAGTCGTTATAAAAACTTTTGTACATCGATTGATTTTTGAAAACAACTTTAATTTTAAATGGAATTTCACCTCCTATTATTAGGAAAGCAATCATCATCGTTAGGAATGGGTGAACATGCCAAATGCGGAGGGATTTCAGCATTAATAGGAAATCCATCAGAACCTTGTACTTCTTCAACAAAGAAAGCTTCACCAGAATCTCCTAGTTTCATGTGAATCTGTCTTGGCTCAGAATTTATTTCAATATCAACCTACCAGATAAAATAATATTGTTATTAATCTCGATATTTATTTAAGTAAAGAATTTATTTATTATGCACTATAATGTGTCAAAGACTCACCACTTTTTCCCTGGAGCGCAATACGCCCAGCTTTCCGAAACGTACATGAAACGGAGAACAGGTAAATGAACCATCAGGTTGTTGGACAACCACAACATCGATGGCTCCAGTAAGTGTTGCTGCATTAATTTCATTGTAAAAATCACGAAAATTGCTAATAAATTTGCCAATGTAATTCATGCTGTACATCTTGCAGTGACCTGACCACCCCCCCCTTGCCACAAACTCTTCTAGGTCCTTAGGCCTTGTTAACTTGAAGAACAGACAATTCTGGTTTCATCAAGATCTACATGTACTTGAAGGAGTATGCAAGGAGCCTGTAAGTGCCCTTTTTGTTGTTCTGAAAGTAAATAAATAAACTAAAATTTTGTTCTTTAAAAGTTTTCATCGATTTTTGATATGTTGAGCTTATTGACGTTTTATTAGAGCCTAAATGAACTAACAAAATTCAAGTACAGTAAAGCTTGTTAAATGAAAATGCAAATCAGCAGCAGCTACTTACACAGCAAAAAAAAGAAAGGAATTGTTTTCGAGGCGTTATCGTGATCACCGTGTATAAAAATCGGTAAAAAAATAGGTGAATCATCGTCTTCGCTTTGATATTGTCGAGCGAGTGATATTCGTGCTCGAATTGGTGTCATTATCAAATCGACATTAGACTATTCGACAGTAAATATACATATATGTGTAAGTACTTGAAACACACGCAAAGCAAATCTGACACGCGCGTAGCAGCTAGTAAATACTTACTCATAATAAGTACACGGGTATAGTGCAAGTTGCAACAAAGAGAGCTAAACCCGCCAAAGGCCAATAAGATAAATGCATATATATATATATATAGAGAGAGAGAGAGAGAGAGAACGAGAGCCTTTAAAAAATGAGGTTAGGACGATTATTGGAAGGAAAGAAAGGAAGATTATAGAGTTGCACTCATATGATTTTGGTTTTTGATATTTAAGATACTTTGGCGAGAGCATCAGTGCTTCGTAAGAATGGTGCTTATTTAGGCCCGAATGACAACTACTTACTTATTGGTAAGATCGATAGCTACAACTTTCTCAGCTGCGATGATTACCAAATCGCAAGCTTAGGTACTTATACACATATGTGTACGTACCGCGTACGTACACGCACATACAAGAAAATAGAAGAGAATCTATCGTATATGTATAAGAAGGACAGGTTTTGAGATGTATTTGCTGAAAACAATTGTTGAAAAAAATCTGTGCTGTCAGACTCGCGGAAGTGATATATGTATGTATATATATAAAGACACATATACGTACCTCTACAGTTATTACAGCTTTATGACCATTAGGCAGCACCAAGCATTATCGCAATATTGCACGTAAGTTAATACGCAGCAGCACCTGCAACGCAACACTTAACTACTTTTCGCGCAGAGGTAACGACAACTATACTTATCTAATTAAGCTCCCTAATACTTATGAGTACTTATAGGGCTTTTAGAGAGCAGAACAGTCAAATTAATGTTACGTTATGCGTATATATGAAAACACAGGACAGGTCTGAGCAGCTCGTATGTACAGGCTGCTGCAGTGGATATCGAGTAAATGCGGAGCCGAACCTGCGGACTGCTTACTGCGGACTGACGTCTTATTTTTTGAGAGGCAGTTGAGCTGAGCTGAGGCAGCGCCGACGTGCGCGACGCAGGTCGCAAACTCGCCGTGTCGCGGGAATTGGCGCTTGGCGAGCAGTGGGGGGTTGGGAGGGAGAGTGGCTGGGAGGAAAAGATATATGTATAAAAGTGAGAGAAAGAGAGAGAGAGAAAGAGGAGAGAACTCAGAGATAGTGTGGCATAAACAACGTATACATACGTATGTGTACATATATTAATTCATGTCCCCTCCTCCTCTCACAGCTACCTATTTGTTCATTTTCGATTTTTTGCGTCTTGGGATCTGACACAGGGGATTAGCCAATATCACCGAGGTCAGGAGGAAAAACGATTTAAATAATTGCTTATAACAAAATTGTAAATTTATTATTCTTTCGATTTTCTTTACTATTTTCCTTTCAACTACTTTTAACTTGCAACGGAGCATCCATTGAATGAAGATTTTTTTCTGTTTTTTTTTCAGTTACGCTTTATCGGACAATTGTTTCCATGTTGAACTAAAAGGTTACGTCTGCGCTAACAAGTCACTTTTGTTTGCTTTACATAAAAACCTCATGCATACAAAACTAGATATAAAAGGTCCGGGAAACCAAAAATACAAAAAAAATTTAAGTTTCACTTAAAGAAGTGTTTTAAAAATTATAATAACTTAAAGCGGCTTATATTTCAAGATCCCATGTTCAAAAACACTTAACTAAACATTACATTCCGCAATAACGACTTAACATGAGTTTCTACTATTAACTAGCCTAAAGAGCAAAAAAACGATATTGTAAGGTTTACCACTACCATTCTGTGGCTTCCCGGAACAAACGCCTAAGTCTAAACCTACCAAGGTGTCCTAATACTTCCGGAACAGCCATGTGTACAACCCCCTAAGTCCGTCTGTCCGAAATCGATATACCCAGACTAAGCGCCCAAGTCCATTTGTATTTAAAATATAAACTGCCCTATGCGCGATTTCTATTGCTTATCGTCGATTTTCTCCATTTTTAGGATAATCAAACAAGATGTAAAAAGTCCGGAAGTCGAAAACTAAAAATAAAAATTTCGAAATTCTGTACGGCAGAGAAAGTTCATTTTTTATCATGGATTTCGCTAAATTCTCGATTTTTGTTCCAAACTAGTACATAATTTCAAAATTACGACGTATTCATCGATATTTACATGATAAGTACCAGTTTCATGCTTTTTGGTAAGAATTTAGGTAAAATGAAATGAAGAATCAAGGTGTACCACGTTCTCCGAAGTCCACAATTTTCGGAATAACGGAAGCTTTTATGTGGATCAGAATATGTACGTAGCCAAGATGAAGTAATGCTTTCAAAAACTATTCAAAAAGCCAACTAAATCCACGTATTTACACGGCTTGAAATGTTTCCAAATATATATATGTATATACTTTTCTCTTATGCTTTGTTATTTACGTCTTACTACGGGAAAACACCTACTACTTCTTGTTCTGTTTACTCTTGTTCGACCGATTTTATCGCGGTAATATATATATGGGTGATTCTCTGTAAGATGAGAAAGCAAAATATTTTTGTAAACCAAAATTATTTTTTATATGTTATATACTTTTCCAGTACACCGGAAATTAATCCAGATTTTTTAATGAATATTTACCATTGTTGTAAATAATTTTAAAATCGATTAAAGTTCTGCTTTTTTGAAAATGTGATTTTTTTAAATGATTTTTGGCTCACAATCTAAGCATAATATGGATAAATAGTAAGAATACTTTTATTTAAAAAATTTTTTTTTTTCAATTGACAAAATTTTGTTTGATATTTTACCTTTTACTATTTTTAGGCCCTTTTCTGGTTTTGTTTAGGCAGACCAAGGCGAGTGACACTCTGAAACCATACCGCGAAAAGTTGTGTCTATATATCCAAGCTACCACCATAGTTTTTTATATAGATTTAACTCGTGATCGAACATTCCGAAATCCTAGTTTCAAAGTTTATCTGGCATAAAACAGTTATAAGATAAATATATCACTTTAAAAACACTTTTAATACAAAATTCAGAAAATTTAACATAAAAAACTAAATGTAAGCCTATAGCGAAAAATGCTACCGTAAGGAGTTATAAATTAAGAAATTTGTGTTGAAAACTAAAAAATGAACAAAAATATTTTTTTAAATTATTTATAACATTGGTAAATATTTATTAAAAAATCTGAAAAACCAGGTGTAGTGGAGACAGTATATAGAACATATAAAAAATAGTGTTGGTTAACAAAAAGATTTTGCTGACTGATCTAACAGCAAATTAGCTATATATATTATCGTGACAAAGTCGTTTGAAATAAGACTAAAGATAACAAGAAGTGTTCTGTCTTATAGTTGAGAATCAATTAAAAAATCGAGAGAAAAAAGTCAATAGATTGATTGAGTAATCACGATCCTGTCCTAGAGGTAGAGGTATAGGTATTTATGCCTACAGAATGATGCGTGCGCGTATGCGGGGAAAGCCGCGAGTTAAATACATTGTCGGATTGCGTTGCAGGTTGTATCGGCTCGTACAGAATAATAAATAACAAATTGAAGAAAAACAGAAAGTAGCAGAGCAACATTTCCACTTTTTTATCACAGATGCAACCTAATTGTAAATTTTCTGACATGCATGCGTATATTATATATATGAACACACACACACACACACACACACACACACACACACACACACACACACACAGATAGCTAGAATCCCTACAGAAATATCTGCATAAGTGGTTTCCTGCATGGTTCCTAAAGGATTATCTGCAGCGTTCACTGCTGGAGTTCGTGGTAGGATTTTTTCTTTTGTCCCTTGATTTTAACCAATACGATCGGTTTCCGATACAATCTATATACAGTCTATAATCGATGTCCTTAATATAAATTTAGCGAGTAATCTATTCCGATCTCGAAGTCGAATTCGTATAATCTTTTAATACATTTTCCTTCAATGGTATAACTGATTTCCACTATAAACATGCGTTATGTTTCATGGGTTATGTTTCTGTAAATCTCTGGCTGCCCGGAACAAGCACCTAAGTCCACTTGTATTTAGAATAAAAAATGTTCTACGCGCAATTTCTATTGCTGGTCGACGATTTTCGCCACCTTTTAGGTTTATCAAACAAGTTCAAAAGTCCGGATGTTGAAAACTAAAAATACCAATTTCGAGATTCTGTAAGTACTCCGGAGAAAGTTAATTTTTTATCTTGATTTTTTTTAATTGACACTGTTTAGGTCCAAACTAGTACATGGTTTCAAAATTACGATGTGTTCGTCGACATTTACATCAAACCTATTAGTATCATGCTTTTTGGGAAGACTTTAGGTGAAAGAAAATGAAAAATAAACGTAAACAACGTTCCCCAAATCGTAAGTCCAGAATCCCCGGAATAATCGCCCTACATCAAAGGTTTGCTGTAATTACCGAAAAAACCGAATTTATACCACTCCCAGATCACTAGAACTTGATCAGAATCTATATTTTCCGTTCGATTTTTCTCTTAATTTTTTTATTGAATTTTTCAAAGTTGTGTCAACGTTATCAGCGCTGCTCGTGCGTTCTACGAAACAATTGTTCATTCTTGGCAGGGATTTGCTGTAGTTTTTATTGTCTTATAAATGATGCGCAATGTTCGCTTCGTTAAAAGCAATAGCGACACCATCAACAAAATATTGAGTATCTGACCTACACTCAGCTGCTACTGATGCTGCCGACGACGGTGATGATGATGATAATGATGAAGAGAGCTTATTTTCTGCAGTAAGTTTAGGTTCTCTTATGAAAATTTTAATCTTTGTTTGTTGGTTAGCTTTATATATGCTTATCAATCCTGGTTTTTTTTTTACCTTATTGATTTAATATAAAAATTTGAAATTGAATTAGAAGAAAAGAGTCATGGATTAATTTAATTGAGGCCATTGATGTATGGTTAAAAAAGTCGAAATAATGACGATTTTTCGCTATTTTTAAATGTTGTGACGAGATGGGTATGTCTGCGTAAAACTAATCGATGTAGTGTAGCCCTGCCAAGCTTTGGGCTGGCGGTACCGAAGAACTCGCCTCGGCTACTCAGCTACTTCTCCGTCAATGCGGACCTGTTCAATGCTCAACTGAAATGAGAGAATGTTCGGTAACAAGGTTTTTCACAAGCGAAGAGTGACACTCGATCAAGTTGTTTGATGCTAAAATGAGGTATATGAATTTGACAGGCCATTGCCATGCCGTAGACAACTTTTTACCTAAACAACCGTTTCTACTATAACGATTTTGGTTTTGACAAGGATGCATTTTTTCGTACTTTGATCCTATATGTATGAATTTTGTCTTTGTGATCCAAACATAGAGTTGTAATAGTTGAAAATAGATACTTTAATTAATTTTCTCATATGAAATTATCACAAAAGAAACTTAAATTTACTGCCAAAGAAGTTTGTTACTCGTTGGAACTGGCTTACCATTTTTCCATGTTCGAAATATTGTAAAAAGATGACAAAATTTGATTTGCTAGGTGTTCTCACCGAAAAAATGTTATTTCTCTTTTAACTATTTTTTGGTGTTTTTGGGTAGAATTGCTCATATTGATACTTACGTCATGAGACCTAAAGTCGAAAGTTTCGGCTCTTCCGATTCGTCGAGAGCTGTTTCAGAAGCGATCGCGCGATATTCCATCAGCGGGATATATATTGTCCCTCCTTCTTCTTGGCCGCGGATCGCTGTCTCGTTTGAACTGCAACGCCGATGCGCCACCTTGCATGTGTGGTTGGTAGTAGGTAATATAGGAATCTAGAAATCCTTTTCTTGGGTATTTAAATTAAAATTTGTGTCTATGATAGATATATATAGGATTTTAAATTTTGAAGTTATTGCGTTGAAAAACTAGTCTGTATGTATGTATGTGATCTATATATATATACTAGGGGGACTTCTGCTCGCTTCGCTCGCTAAATATTATTTTAGTTTTTGTGAGATTTTGATTTTAAAGTATAAGATTTCACTTATAAGATTGTCAATGTACAATTATATTTCTAAAAAAAATTTATTTCTTCTTCGTTTTTAACATTATTCACATAATTGTCTATTAATAAATGATTTATAATATATTTGCAAGCTACCCGATTAGAAATTACATACGCCACGCCGGATTTATCATTCGGACCTGATCCGGTTTTCCGGGTTTGGCTCTGAAATGGCATGTAACGGGGCGCCAATACGGACCAGATCCGGCAAACTGTAACCGGACCAGTGCCGGAATATACCCTGAAAATGTGTTTTTCCACCAAAATTACTGCTGCTCATAACCTCAAAAAGGTACTTTTTTTTTAGAATCCTTGCAAACGTCTTAGTTTTGTATTAAGAGAAACCCCCAAAAAATTCTAATTTAGGTTGGTCACCCGGCCGCTTTAATTAAAAAATTAGATGAGTACAATCGTATAATACTATCTAGAAAACGCTATACTACTTAATTTCACAGCTTTTACAACTTCATCGTTACAATAATGCCGACCTAATAAAATTCGTCATACACGTACGTATTATCGATCGCACACGTTTCTTGCTTTTAGTTTAGAAATTATAAAACTAATTATTGTGATTTAAATTAACAACAACAATACGAACCATTCTTAAGTATTCTTTAATTTGCAGAAAATAAAAAAAGAATCATGATTCGGTTTTCTTTAATGAATCAAACTGTTCAGTAAATTTATGATACCTGTCTTTTACATGTAGGAATATAAAAGACAGGTATAATATATATATATAATTCTCTCATTCTCTCTTTCTCTCTCTCACCGATCACGCTTTCCGCGCACACGATGCTCCATGTATGTATGCTTTAAGATACACACACACATGCATATGTTGTGTGTAATAACTGCGTATACCGTACCCATACATGTCAGCATATCATACAAATATGCGTGTGTGTACCCATTATCCATTATATATAAAAATGCTATTCAAGAATCTCGAATCTCGCTTGCGATCTTAAACTGGATCTCGATGCGATCTCGTGTAGAACGAGTAAAAAGAGTCGCGAACTGGAGATAACGTATTATCGTGATGGGAGTTTCTACTTTTGTTTATTTGTAGGTTTTTGTTTATTTATACTAACATAAATATTTAATATAACATATTAATATAACACAAAAATATTAAACGAAAACCGAAACCTTGGTGCCAGATCGATTCCTAACCGGTAATGTAAATTGAGGAAGCAATCGAATCGAAACTCTAGATCTGTATGCCGGGATGATTTCGAATCATGCAACTGTCCTGGAGGAGAGTCGCGAGCTTCATCCTGCGAGCCAGAAATGTGGATTTCTGCTTTTGTTTATTTGTGTTTATTTACACATAATCCGTACTAATTACATAACTACATGACAACGCCCGTTTGATCAATCGAACATTTAAACAATCGTTAATAAATAAAGGCTCAGAAAAATTCTGACAAATAGAATAATACAAACTGTTGCTTTATATAGCGCGATTGAAATTTGTTTTTACGCTTGAAAAGCATTGATAAAATTTGATCTTTATGCTATAAGATAAGCGCGATTATCATCAAGAACAAAAGGCACATATTGTTACCTTCAGGATTATAGCTAGGTAATGCAGCCGACACGATAGAACTAATATTGGTTTCGGTTTTAGTTGTTGATTTGCATTCTTAAGGATCAGCCCAGCTAATACTTGCAGCACTTAAGATTTATTAATTTATACTTTATAAATATTGTCATTATAAGAGTTGCGGATAAGCGGCGTATATATATATATGAGTATCGCGGCAAAACAAGAAACATTATAATTTTTGACACACCCCAACATAAAGTACTTTTCCCAGCCGAGCCAGGGTAAAAGTGTTATATTCATGTCCTACCCCCACACTCCAGTTTCTGAGTACAAACGAGTACGAACTTTATGGAGAGTATGTTAAGAAGTCGAAACTTATCCATACGCAGGGAGCGCACTAATATACTTATACTACTGACAGGTCGCAACCTACAGTACACGCGTAGTGATGAGCGTAGAGATGGCCAGTATAGATATCCTATAGATATCCTACATATCTATGGTATATCTATACTAGCAGAAACCGAAAATATGACAATCGTTCGATCGCTATTATATTGGAAATCGATCAATCCATGCGAGTGCGTGTTCACGATAAGCACACTAAGCAATTCGAAGCGTAAAAAAGATAAGTTGACGATCATTCGGAATAAATAGCGTGTAACCGGTGATGTTCTACCACGATAGTCCAGTCTTCATTACTGTTCACTCTCATCTGTAAGCATTTTCTGCTCAAAGTAAATTATAAGCGAGATGTTCGTACAGAAGCCATGGGTCGGTCTTCTATGGCGCTTATTGCCATTGCTGGCTGCACTGATGGCTACTGCCCCGATTGAAGCCACTAGCAGCCAACTGGGAATCGAATCCTTGCCGGACGAACTGAATGCGTAAGTGTAATATATATGCATAGGAAAGTATTTTAATGAAGCATTTTTCCTATAAACAAAGATGATTTTTCTACATTTTCAGAATTTTCCAATAAAATTATTTTTAAAGTCATATACATACATGCTTTCACAGTCTTATCTACAATTTAAACGTTAAAATTAGGAATTCAGAAGGTTAGATCCGGTTCTATCCTTCCGATCCAAACAAAAAAATTCACGAGGATGCGGTCTTCTAGCATGAACCTACGTATATTAAGTATCGAATTTGGAAAGGTTTCAGTTTTATTGCGAAATGATTAAAAGTTATATTTAAAGCTTATACTAACGAGTATAACCAACTAAATACTCATCTACTCGGATCGTTCCTTAGAAAAACATAGGGGTATAATTCATTAGTACAAACAAAAGTAACATCGGTACTAATTTGGCAGTAAAGGTGTATTACTGACTATAGCGGGCAGATACATGCGGGCCTTATTCAAAGCCGCTGTGCGTTTTTGCGTATATAAGGCACGATCGCTGTTGTCAATCGTTATCAATTTGTTATCAATTTAGATGTATCAAAAATCGTTTTCTCCCCTACATTTTTAGTTTCAGAGAGGAGAATTCCCTTAAAATTTTAGCCCGGTCGATCGAAAATTGAGTGAGGTATTTCACACGTTTTTTTGCTGGCGAAACAAAAAGGCACTTCCGTATCCCGGTTGTGACTAAACATGAAAATAATGCTAATAAATGATTAAAAGGTTCTTTTATACTTACAATAACGTTTTAAGTTGCCCGCATAATGACCAAAAAAATTATAAAGCTAGATTTTTCTTTCACAAACGAAAAGAGGTTAGCGATGGAATGAGAGATCAAGAAGTTATGAAGAGATTTAAAAGCAAGTAGATCTTCGTGATAACGATGAGTAGAGCAAATAGTCGGAATGCCAAACTCGGAAGCAATCAGGGTATTGTCGTGATCTACATACCTGATTGGATATATATATATATACGTATATAACTGAGGTATAATTTATATATATGACTTTAAAAACATTTTTATTGAAAAGTTCATACAATTTTACAAATAAACGTATCTATGCCTTTTAATGAAAAATGTTTCCTTGAGGAATTATGAATTTTTTTAAAAATCCAGGAAAGACAAAAATTACAATAACTCTCAACTTTGACAAAAATTAATTTAAAAATCTGAAAAAATTCAAATGCGTTGGAAGCACTTTATAGAACATATTTACCATGATTTGCGGGAGAAAAAATTTGGTGTTCCTTGATCTCAACGAGAATCACCTATATATATATTAAAAAATCACTCCTAATCATTCAATTTCTCATATTGACTTGAATGTCGAATTTCAATATGATCGATAGATTCCATCAATCATACTTTTAAAAGCTAACTAATGCGTCTTTGTAGAAAAAAGAAATAATAAGTTGGGTAACACTTATATATAATGTATTTTAGTACCAAATTAGCTATATTGGGTTGAAATTTTATGAAGCATATATCTTTTCGCGCATAAACTAAAATTCTGGAAGTTTATCCCGATCCTTTATTTGCTGTTTTTAAATAGGTAAAAATACAAAAAAGCGTAGAATATTTTTTTTTCGATTCTAATTCGAAATCCCCATAACTCAATGTGTGTCTATTTGTTTGCCCGGATAACTTTATCTCTATTTGTATACTATCACATGTAAATTTATAGCTTTAACTTATTTTTATTTCTATTCTTGTCTCTAAATTTATCTGTATCTTGTAATATATATTTTTTTACATATCTGTCCTCAGTTCTGTTCTACCTAAATTCTCGCACATTTTGAATCTTGTCTCCTAGTATTTCACCACGCCAATATGTTCATTTTTACTTAGGTATATCTATTATCGATAGTACAAGTTTAAAACTATCTAATGTTGTTTTTTTGATAATTCAAATATCAAAAAATCACATAGGTGTATGTGTATGTATGTACATGTCCCTTACAAAGGGACACCAGTGGGTTAGGGTGACCAATCTTAGTCAAATTTTTTGGATTTCATATGACACAAAAGACAAAACTAAGATATCTGACATATTTACTTATGTCAAAATTGACATATTTACTTATCTTTATAAATAATATACAGCATGCATAACAAAATTAAAGCTAAGAATACACTTTGGTTAAAAAAAATTGTAATTTAGGTTGGTCACCCGGCCGCTTTAATTAAAAAATTAGATGAGTACAATCGTATAATACTATCTAGAAAACGCTATACTACTTAATTTCACAGCTTTTACAACTTCATCGTTACAATAATGCCGACCTAATAAAACTCGTCATACACGTACGTATTATCGATCGCACACGTTTTGTTGCTTGCAGAGTTCATCAGAGAAAAATTATTCACCAAGTAAACATTAATGATTTCATCGACGAGAACATAGGAGCCATTCGGCAGGCACTGTTTGAGCTTGATCCGACCGACCTGCTGGACGTCAAGTTTCCTGTGACACCCCATGTAAGTTCTACACCAACAGCTAAGATTATTTGTTATTATGACGCAGTTATTTAATATTTAAATGACGTAGTAATAGTACAAGTAGAATTCGTTATTTGATTCATTAGTCTAGAATTTGAATGAGAATTTTGAATAAGCCGACCCACGTATATATACAATCAAATAAAAGAAAATTTAGAATATAGTTTATGTGTAATTTATCTGTAGTTTGTTTTTTTAAACGAAAAGAGTTCTTTATTTAATAGATAAGATGGGCCGCCGGTCGGGCAAGTGAGTTAAGCATTTATAGGAGCCGAAGGGCTTGGATCGAGCGAAAACAGCCAAAGGGCTCAAGTACGTCGTAGAAATTCATACAACTTCAGTTTAAATTTTATACACTTGGTTGAAAAAGCCCATTTTATGCCCTTGGTACGACACAATATACTATTACGTATAGTGCGCATAAACAAGCTTTTTTCAAAGCAGAAATTTTATAATCTTTCCCTCGATACTCGCACGCTTATGCTTATGCTATTCTTTGTTCGTTTTTCTACAGATATACATGAATCTTCATACCGGATGGCTACAAAATTTGTCGCTACTCCAACGAGCTGGCCGGTGCGTGCTCACCTACACCAACAAGTTGATTACCGTTGATCTAACTTTGGGATGGGATGAGATTGCGGTGAGCGCATGAGCTATTACCTTGCATACCATTAATCTGTTTAATTAATCATTTTTAAACCTACATTTTTTAGTTTGACTACCGTTACCTTCTTAAAATCTTGCTAGTCAACAGACAGGGAGACCTGCACGGACAGTTATCTCAGCTGAAGGTTAGCGTCGTCATTGACGTCGATTTAGACAGCTACCAAGTAACTTTGAGACGTTTGAACTTGAGTGATTCGGGGTAAGTATACATTGAGGATGATATTCCTCCGGCAAAAATTTCACATAAGATACCTTAGACGAGTTCTCATGTGAGATCTAACAAGAGATTTAACGCTAAAATTTTATGCGAATTAGCATGGTCAAACAAAATTAGTTATGGTCGATTAAAAAACATAATAAATCAGAAATAAGTGATAATTGACGTGTCGTGTTAGTGCTACCGTATCCGTATGATACATCGGAAAATAGACTTATATTAGAGATAACTTTTTCAATTTAAACGCTATCAATAAATTTTTACATGAGATCTCACCTTTGGACTGTGTGCTATCAATAAATAATATGTGCATTATAAGTATATATTTCGACTTGCCTTTTAGGAAAGTTACTATCTCTCTAGAGGGACACATACTCGACAAAATTTATAATCTTCTGCTGAAAGTTGTGACGAAGGTTTGTAAGCAGCTGATCATCAACACTATCCAGTCCAAGGCGTCAAATATAGTTCAAAGCAAAATGGATGAGATTAATGAAAAGATAAGCAAGAATCACAATCTTATGTTTACATTTGTTAATTTAATTGAAGAAGAACCTATACCCGACATTGTATATTTATAAATATTAAAAATTTATGTAAGATGAGAATCCAATTTTCAAAAAGCGCTCGTAAAAGCAGGGATTTTCAATTTATACTTATACATATAGTGCACTCAACAAATAAAACATATGAGAATGATTTGAAAATTTGCAAGTGTATTTTGCGTAAATTAGGTAAGGCAAATAATGTGATTGCGTTATAATCAAACCATGTACTACTAGTTTTAATCTAAAAATGATCACTATTTCATATATAACGAAATCTAAGAAAAAATGCACGTTTATAATAGCACTGCGTGGCTTGAATCCGCGTTTAAGACACGCTTATCCATTTCCTAAGTAGTCTTTTCTGACACCGTGCTTAGCTAACCCTACAATGCCAGAAAGAACTGCTTACGACACTGATAAGCATGTCTTAACGGCTTTAAGGCAAGCCGATGCTGTAAAATATTGTACGATACGCGTGTCGAAGTGACATTTTCTAGCACGGCATAAGCGCCCTCTCCATGCCAGGAAATGCCCCATACAGCACTAGTATCGTAATATACTATTAACTCCCACTTCTTTGGCATTGCGTAAATGTTTTTATATCATATTTCTTTTAAGTTTCTCTAAAAATTAAAAAATCAGAAAAAAATGTTTAAAAACTTGAAAGATTTTGAATATTTTGAATATTTAAATATTTAATTATTTAATTTACATTACAATGCAGGTAGCTAAATAAGTCTCACTTATTAAGAAATAAAGTGACTACACTTTACTCGGGCAGTAAACTCTCATCCATGGGATTAATTGACAACTTTACTTCCTTGTTATACATATTGTACTATTTTAGCTTTAGCTTTTGGACTTTTTAATAATGTTTTGTATATTAAAAAATTAACAAAGATGTCAATAAACCATGGAAATCAATTGTACTTTATTTTAAATACAAGTGGACCAGGAGCTTTTGCCGCGCGACCGCGGATATGATTTTGGGGCGGGTAGACTTGAGCAGTTGAGCGCATGTCTATTAATTCCGGGGCCTCGATATTTTTTTAATTTTGGTTGGGTGAGTGTTACCAAAAAATTATATAATATAGGAAGATATATATAAGCTCCCTAACGAGCTCGGGAAAAAAATTCCTCCTAATTCTTGCTAATGTAATTTGCAACAAAATACAAACGCTAACAAATTTAAATGATTGTGTCTGTCCTGAGTCAAAAGTAGTCGGCGAAATATGCCTCAAAAGTCAGTTTTGTATGACATGTGCGCTGCTTAGATTTGGATGTAAAACTGCAATGTACAAAAAAGAGATACTCGTTAAAGAAATTTCTGTGAGCTTACGTTGCGCTATCCATACTCAAAAATGTGAGCTGATTTTGTTGTTCAAGGTCGAAGAAAAAGCACAATTGGTCAGTTCCGTACCTCGACAAAACTGCTATTCAAATAACATATTATATTAAAAAATAATACGTACTTCTCTCAAGCAAATAGAGAGTACTTTGAAGCCTACACGCGGGCAAATTTCGTATATCATTTAATTATAGGCTATGCAAGCAAATAATAGGTGAAATGTTAGTTTCATAACATTCAATATTCTATAGTGCTAATAATATCAATAATTGTTTTTAGTAATCTCCCGGCGCAAAAGTAAAAAGAATGATGTAGGCCAAAACAAGAAAATTACTATAGTATATAAAAAGTATTGATGTATTAATGGCAGAAAAAGCGTAAAACTGCTATTAATAAAAGGACGGGTATATAGTATTAAAGGAAAATAATGTCACAAATGAATAAATTCTGGAGTTAATCCTATAACTAACGATTTCCTTTGATTCTTTTATGAATTATGAACCATAGACTATGTCGCGCGATTCGAATTGTATATATAATTACTAGAACTTTATCAATTCATGGTCAGTTCCGTAACACAAAAAAATGTATTTTTGTAACACAAGCACGATTTTCGCGTTTTTCTGACCTACTAAGCGGGACTAAAATAAACCTTCTCAGACCGGCGGGCAAAAAACTAAAAACGCCCGCTAAAAAATTTTCCAATATTTTCAAGAAAACTATAATCCATAATTAACACAGAATACGTGGTTGCCGTATCTGAAATGGTCACATCAGCTCCGTTTAATTTTGATATTAAAAAAACCGCTAAAATCAATTACATGCGTAACAAAAAATATGGTGTGCACCAAAGGCTAAGTGGGCTTTTTGACCTCGTACTGTAATCTGCACACTCGGTCTAAAAAAGCCCACTTTCTGCTGATGTTAATAAAAAGTTGATTTGTATATAATTGCAACATGATTGGCCTTGTTAGAACTTCAAATAAATCGATTTAGGCAATAAACATTCTGTAGCCTGTTCTGTGCAAGTTCGGTAGAACCATTCATATGTGTGTATGTGTGTGTGTGTGTGTTGAGAGAGAGAGAGAGAGAGAGAGAGAGAGAGAGAGAGAGAGAGAGAGAGAGAGAGAGAGAGAGAGAGAGAGAGAGAGAGAGAATAGTCCCAACATACAGTCGCATCAAACGTCACCCGTATACCGTATCGTTGCTTGAGCTGCTGCTTGTGCAAACAGGTTATACGCTTGTCTACTGGTCTGGTTGTCGGCCGCTGCCGCAACTAATACCAATATAATATACTCATTTATTAGCGCCATCGTATATATTAGTATTCTCGCGTCATCGTTTCGTCGCTTGTCGGTTGTACTTATTAATTGCGTTGTGAACATGATATACATACGCATGTATGCATGCCTAAAGCGTTGTATAGGTATATAGGAACTACTATATTGTACGTGTATAGTACCTAGATATATAAATACCTATAGTGCATTATAGGCAGTGACTGTGGAGTGTGGAGTGTGCACATTTCATCGAGTCGCGTTATTTATGTATGTTTGCTTTCTTCAATCTTCATTGCATGTGTGATGTATCCGGCCACAAGTTGCATATGAAAGGGAGACCGAAGCTTAAATTTACGTTTTCCGTTGGACGACCGTTATACTCTGTGTCTTACCTTCCCTTATGAGCGTGCAATTGTTCTGCAAGCCATTAAAACGCGATCTGCGTGTTCGTAATTTTTGGCTGCTGCATCGCTGCATGTGACACCGACATGTGACATACGTATATGTACAAAATATCTACATACCTACTATACTCATACATTATATATATAGCTGGTGCTCTATATACATATGTACAGAACACATCAGTTTTTGCAGAGACTGCGAACTTTCGGATTAACGTGTAAATAGTTTTAATATCAGTCAAAAGAGAGGATCAGATATTGTTGATAATAAAAGCGATCGCGGCGTTGGTGAAGAGGTTAAAATATATTATGAATTATATCGCGTGCCTATAACCTAACTTGACACTTCCAGCTGGGCGTAGAATATACACTATAGGTATATATATGTGAGTGTGTGTGTGTGTGTGTGATCGCGTGCGCGCGTACCGTTTTATGCGCCGTGCGGTTGCGCGCGGGCTGCGTAGGCTGGCGGCGGTAAATTCAAATTCACACGAAGAACCATCGAATGGATGAGAATGGAGACGCACAAGTTTCTCGGTGAGTTTATCGACTTGTACAAGAGCTATCCCTGTCTTTGGAAGTACAGTTGCAAGGACTACCGCAACAAATCGGTGAAAGACAACGCTTATTCAGATTTGCTCGACAAGTTGCGACAAATAGATCCTCGTGCAGACAAGAACAGCGTGATGCGCAAGATTAACGCCCTGAGGACTTCCTTTCGCAGAGAGCACAAGAAGGTGCGCAGGGTTCAGTTGCAGACTAATTGTAAGAAAAAGTACGTGCCCTCCTTGTGGTACTACGACCTGTTAAAGTTTGTTGTGGAAAAGCAAGATTTTTCCGACCCACCGCCAGGCTCGGCTATTTTGGATTGGCCCGCTGATCATGCGAGTGCGCGCGTTGACGTTCATTCGCACGAGCTGAAATCCGATTCAGCCATGGACTTTTTCGAGGATACGGTAATACATAATATATATAACATCAATGCCTATGCCTCTTGTTAATTTTCGAATTTATTTTCTGCCTTTGATCATTTCAGGAGAGCATAGATCTTCAGTCGAATATACATATCAAGCTCGAGCCCTCGACATCCTCGGCGAGCTCGCCTACTCTATTATTGACGGATGAAATTCGCGATGATCAAGTCGAAAGAAGCAGCCAAGAGGAAGCTGCAGGAATCGGAACCGGAACCGTAACCGCGTGCAGCCGGCTTAGGCAAGATTCGTCGGGTGCAGTCACGGCCGAACCGGCTGCAGATCTTGACCGATTTGGCTCCTACGTAGCCTCGAAGCTCAAGCGCTCCAGCCGAAAACAGAGCATTATCGCCGAGAAGGTCATCGCTGAAGTGCTCATGAGGGCAAATCTAGGAACTCTGAACGAAACGACCGTTCTTACAGACATTAATAAATTTCCATCTGTGCCCACTACTTCCTGCCTACTACCATAAAATCATCTATGTTTCCTCCTATACTATTATTATAACAATAGTATAAGAATCATTTATATTTACTTTATTTTCTTTGGATGAGACATCGATGAGCGAGAGTCTGTATAATTATATATTATATTTTTAGAATTATAAGCATGTATGCAAAGTTTTATGCATTAATTTTATTATAGGTATATATTAATCTGCGCGGTTTTCATGTATGACTTTTCTTTTATGTATCTTCATCTCGTATATCATTTATCATTATAGATACATACATCGTGCCTCATTGTATAGACATCAGATATTTGCGACAATAATACCGCGTGAATTAATACGTTATTACTGTTTACAATAAAATAATACAATAAAAAAAATGAAAAAACTTTCGCACTTTTTCCTTGCTTCCCATATTTTTATTTTATATGTTTTAATAATTCAACCGTAATAAGTTAAGCTCTATTTTTGAAATTTCAAAATATTAGACAGTATTATTATGATAATCAATTTTCGCATACGCGAAAGACCCGCAAAATAGCTCATAATAATTATTATAAAGAGAGCAGCGGATACAGAATACAAGCTACTTTACGCCCGCACCTTACGCATGCACGTAGTAGCAATACTTTTGGCGTAGACTGGAGAAAATAGTAGTTTTCGATAAGTGCGTAAAAGTTGATTCTACACGAGTGAGAGGTTTGTCGCCCGAGCGAAGCACTCGTGTAGAATCAATTTTCGCACATGTATCGAATAATATTTTTTGATACAGGGAGCGTAATAGCGATTTTAAAAAGTTGCAAAGTACGTAAAATCGTACTTTACGCACACTGTATCAAAAAGGAATTTTCCATCGCGTCTTCACACTCGAACAAGATTTGACAAAAGTTTCGTGTACATATGAGTTTGCGAGAGCTTGCACATGCGCACAACATTTTACACGTATTCATGGAAATTATTCACAATTAATACAGTGTAAGAGAGTTAAAGTAAGGGATATGTGTATAGAGTATTTTATAGGGTTATATAATAGGAATGGAAGCTGTGGCGGCAGACGGATAAAAGTAGTCGTTCGAAGAATAAGCGTAATCGGAGCTGCACTGATAACTCGACAACCGACAATGAGATCAGTCTATAGGGATGAGTTTGCAAGGCGAGAAAGAGAAATCTCGCATCTGCAGCAAGCGTATATATAATTATTATGCAACATGTCGCAGTGGATGTGCAAGAGAAAAGGGAAAAAGGGGTGGTTCGCTTAACTCTCTCTCACACATACACACACACACGCGCACAGAGCCGCAGTTCCCCTCTCTGATCCGAAGCCCAGCCAGCGCCATCGCCACCGACGACAACGCCGACAACCAAGTCGCTCCTTGCAGTCAGTCGTGTAGTCGTGTTCGCGAGTCGTGTGTGTCGTGACACTACTCATATGACATATACTACTGTACGTATCCTCTACAGGAGCTTATTCTCTTGCACTAATAACAACGAAATGCTACTTTCGTTCGAACAATTTCCATTGTACCTAATATCGCTGCGAAAAATTGTGACTCAGCGACAATAGGTGCGAGAGCTGCGAAGAGATAATCAACGTATGTTGACATTGCAAGGATCTGCATATCCGAGATTCGATGCGGCAAACCGCTTACTTATACTAAACATGTGCGTATATAATTATATATGTGTATGCATATAAGCTATCAATATACGTCTGCATTACATGGGATTTTTAGATCGAGAGGTTGGACATGAATGATAATTATCACCGCAAGGCCGATTATAGAATGCAGCGGAGGACTTTATCTAAGCTTCGGTGTAGGCGGAGCAGCCGGCGACGAAGAATGAGCGTCAGCGACTCTGCTTTTCAGATCCACACGGGACAGATTTTAGCAAGGCGTTTCATGCTATTCATTAAACGGTAGGTAATAGGCATGTATTATTGCGTATACTTAAACTATTATACCTATATATATAAGTATACCTACTTTATACATTATTTTCTTCTTTTCTCATTTCGACATTGCTGCCGTTTATTATCCGCGGTTTTCTTTTCATCCCTGTGCGCAGCTAGACTGCTCTCATGCACCTTTTAGCAATTTCTCTGCACAAAAGGATATACATATACGCTGTCTATAATTATGTTAATTGCCACTGCTGCTGCTGCTGCTGCTGCTGCTGCTGCTGCTGCTACTAGCTACTGCCACTAGCTACTGCTACTGCTATACAGTTATATCTTATATTTTACATATAGTTGTTTATAGGGCGAGAACTGCTCGGGAATAGGCCAAGTACAGTGATAGAGTAATAGAGTAGGCGTATATAATAAATAGGCCCGCTGCAGCTGCCGCGTCTAATAATATATGTGCACGTATATATAGATATTATATAGATGTATATACTAGTAGTAGAGATCCGGATCGTGTCAGACGCGGCGATCTTTTCGCTATACACCTACTTATACACGCAAACACGTTTATGGCTCCGAGGTAAATAGACATTTTATCCAGCTTTTTTACAGAAAAAAAAGGCTACGAGATGGCGAGCCACACATTCGCAGTGCACTCATTTATATATATATATATATATATATATATATGTTTTTTTTCTTGCTAACTACGGGGAGGGGAAATTGCCGGATTCTCGATCACTGCACTCTGCAATAATTTTTTCTTTAGAGCGCCTAATTTTAGTTAAAAATAAAATTTTTAAATATAAATGTCCGAATAACAATGAAAATAATTGAAAAAATAAAAATAAAATACTTATAAGTAGAGCAAGTTTTTAATCAAAAGCGCCGAAACAATATCACGGCGCGCAGGTATATTATGAGGTGATCTTCGCACGCCCTCGCTGCGCTCGGCGGCACAACAAGATTATGCGCTCATGCGAAAATAACCTACTTCACGCGATTTTGCATTGTAACAATACTGACAAGTCCAAAATCGTCCGTTATGTACAATAGTTGCAAGTCTGTGCTTCAAATGAAGGACACAGTTCATCTAGCCTATTTTTTTCAGAGTATTATAGGTATTCGAGAAATGAAAATAGAAGCCTGCACCGAAAGCATAATTGCACTTATATATTAAGTATATAAAGCCATCATTTAAAAAATGGACTAAATTGGATGTCGTTTTACCTCGGAGACACATAATATTACGATTACGATAATAATTGAACATTTTTTTACTATATATGGATATATATATGTAATATACACGTGTGTATGATTTATTATTTTCAACACGTATAGATTATCGGTAGGAGGTGCAAAGTAAGTTCTGAGAGACTATAGAGAGCGTGAGATGCAGCTGCAACCTCGACAATGGCTTGTGTTGTGCTTTTCGGTATTGTCTATCCATAGAGTTCCGCCATCAGCAGCGCAGTATAGTAGCTCCAATAAGGGATAAAAAATATAGAAAAAGAAAAAGAGTAAATAAGGCGAAGCATGTTCGGGACGAAAATAAAGAGTTGGATGGAGGCGCAGATAGCGCGCTCTCGAGCCAAAAAGAAGGAACGAGCTGCGAGAAAAGTGCCAGTGAATGCTGCCGCTGCAGCTGAACCGCCGCCAGCGCAGACGAGACCGCCGCTCTGGAACTACCCCGTCGCCCGCGACGAGGACGCCAGCAATCTCTTCGATCCGAAACATTTTTTCGCTGCCGCCGACCACGAGTTTAAAGAGGTGATCCCGCTTTCTCTTCCTTCACCCCCTAGCTCTCTCTTTCACTCTCTCTCCCTCAATATATTTATATATAATATATAAATACTAGTCACACGTATGTCTCTCCACTACTATTTGGTATAGCATGCTTTTCTCTCGTTTTTTTCATTCTCTATCATGCGTACATATACCGATATATAGGAAATAGTTGCTCTTTTCATTTTTTTTCACCTATATATAGCTATAGATGGGCAGCTTACATATAAATACACGTTGCAAGTCAAAGAAAAACTTTCATCATTAATGTATCAGTAATGCATATGCGCGCACGGATAATATATTTTTATAAACGACGCAACACTCGATGTTCGCATATTATTGTTTTCGCGCGCGAGCGCGGCCGAGCCACATAATGTAGGTATATACGACACGATACCTATAGGTATCGGCATTATTCAGAGATAACAAGCTGTTCTAGAAACTCAACTCTGCGGGAGACACAGTTTACATATAGGGAGTGAAAAAAGTTGCGCTCGTGACGCGCATTGTACTCGTTATAGAGCAAGATCTCACGCGGGTTCGCGTTAAACTCTACAATCCAAGGAATATATATGCATATAATATCACACTAGTATATATAATACTTATATAAGCGCATCAACTCGTTCTGTAAAGAGTATTGTAAAGAGTATTGCGATGCCCAAAATGCAGATCTCCTCTTCGAGCTTTCGCGGCCTCGAGAAGTCGGCTCAGCTCTATGCAGCGCAGCAGCCACGGCAACAGCCACAGCAACAGGGACATTACAAGAGCAGCGCAGTCAACCTGTCCTCGCCGGAGAGCGCGTACAGTACGGGCTACTCGACGGATGGCACCTCCCCCTGCACCAGCTACGGCCCCGAGTATTACATCAAGGCCAGTCCTGCAGCAGCAGCAGCAGCAGCAGCGGCGGCGGCGGCAGCGGCAGCAGCAGCGAATCCGCAGCAGACGACGGAGCAGGAGAACCGCTGGCGCAAGCCTACTCCGCCAAAGAGCAGTCGGCCGCTGGCCGTGCACGTGCAGGCCAGCCCAGCTAAGAGCGGACAGTTCGCATTCGTACGCAAGCCCTACTCTACGCCACTTGGCAGCGTCGACTACCCGCTCCAGCTCTTCTCGCCGCGAAGGATGCCCCCGTTGCTGGCCACCACCAGCACCCAGGTTACACCCGCCAGGACGAGTCGGTCCGCAAGAGCGCGGTCTCATCGGCCCACTAGCCGCCACATCAACAACCTTCATCGTATTCAGGACCAGAGCTGCAGGCAGGAGAGTCTCAGCGTCGGACGCAGCCCGTAACTATATATACACGGCCTATAATGATATACCTAGAACCTACATTATTTTGCACTGGGCTTTATTTTTAGACGGCCAGTCTGTGCTCTTTGCAGTACTTGTACAATATATACTTATTCTTATAATATACTTACGAGTGGAGGCAAGAGCTAGCACAGTGGCCGAATATAAGCGCGCGCGCGCGCGCGCGAATACTGCAACAACGCAGACGAGCGGTCAAAGTGGCCCGCTGCAACCAGAAGCAGCATGGAATTATTGAAAAATTTAATATTTTAATTGCCCAATTGTAACACAGGGTGAATCGCGCCGTGTGGCGAAACAGCTCGGCGGTCGTAAAGCAACGTCTCAGGAGCAACAGCGCAACGAGCAGCTGCACCGGCAGCAGAAGCAGTCGCAGTCGCAGCTGCAGTATCAGCAGCAGCAGCAGCAACAGCAACAGCAACAGCAGCGGCAGCAGCAGCAGCGGCAGCAGCCCGTCTCGTAGTAGTCTCGGCCCCGGCAGCGTCAGCAGCGAGGACGACCTGACGCTGAACGAACTCATGGGCAAATTCGACGAAAACTACCTCTACGATAAGCACGAGACGGAGCACGGCTCAAATTCGAATGGGCATAGCTCATCCGCCAACTTCTCATCGGAGGCTAGCCTCAACAGCAGCCTCGATCGCACTAGCACATCGGGCCGCCGGGCACGGCCGTCCAGTTTGAACGCGCTGCAGCACAAGAGGAGGCGGCGCACCAGCTGTGCCCGCGGGCCAAGTCAACTCGAGAGCAACGCCCGAGAGCAGACTGCGCTGCAGAGCAAGAGCGCGGAGTCGAATCGCGCCTTGCTCGAGCGCCTGCTCATGAAGAAGATCAGCTCGTCGAGGCGTCGCTCCCTCGTGGCCAATAATAAGCCAATGTGGAGCGCCTCGGCGAGTTTTGCCAGTCGCAGCCTCGGAGGCACGCCGATCTGCCTCAGACGGAAGAATCACCTGCTCCCGCAGCAGCCTTCGGTGCCTCTCGTCGACGCTTCCTCGGCAGCATCGAACAATTCTTCAGCGCCGGCGAACGCGAGTCAACTTCGGGCCTATCCTGCACTGGTCAGTCAGTCAGTTAGTCAGTCAGTCGATCGGTATAGCTATATTAAATTCATATACGCGGTATATATAAAAGCTATCTCGTGTCCACGCAGGAAAGCTGCGCGAGCTCGTTGAACGACATCTCGGCCTCGGAGCTGGCGCTGCTCGAGGCTGACAAAGAAGCCGACCTCAAGTACGCCCAACTGATAATGGAAGCCGAGCGGATGCTCATCAACGTTCAGCAACAGTTGCAGCGCGAAGAGTCGGTGAGCAAGAGTTGTCGCGGCTCGACCGCCTCCGTCGCCACCGCCCCGGACTGCTGCTCTTCTCATTCCCACTTCCCACGACGAGCCCATCCTCGAGCTTTCCAGCAGCAGAGCGCGCCCGCGGCATCCGCACCAAACAAACGGATCGAGCTTATCAAGAACGCCGAGCTCAATATCGAGCTGGGCCTGCTCAAGAGCCGAAATTCACAGCCTGAACTTTCGAGCGGCAGCATCAAGGATCTCCTTGATCATTCCAGTCCGAAAAGATTGCTTCAGCAGGTAACTATTCTATTCTATTCTATTCTATTCTATTCTATTCCATTATATTCTATTCTACCTATATTTAGAATTTAATTTATTTTTACGTTTTCATTTTTCAAAAAGAAATTTTTTCATTATTTTTAATGGACCAGCCAATTTAAATTTGAAATAAGGCATAATCTTTTATTCACTGCAGCAACAGAAGAAAACAATTGAACCGGTGCTAGCTACGCGAACAAGCGCTTCAACGCTACAAACTGGAGCTGATCTTTTCCCAGCCTTCCAGTAAGTACTTACATTATACTTTACCCACATTACTCACAAGCAATACTGCATGTGAAACTGAAATTAATTTGATCAAGATCGATCGACGTGCATCCAGTTACATCAGTGCTAACGCTACAGCCTGATGCTAAGGAATTGAGCGTGACGTCGGCGGAGCACTACGCGTGTCCCCAAAGCGAGCCCGTCAAACGCAAAGTTTACGAGGATCAACAAGAGGGCACTCGATTGCTTCATCACCAAGCTCCGCCTTGGCTACGAAACTCTGATGGCAATTGTACGACAGCTGATCTTCAACAGCAGGTTAAATAATTCGTACGCTATCAACACTTATCTTTTTCGATAAGCTCCATCAATAATCATGGCAAAATTTTGCTTTTTGCAGCATCAACATTTGCATTCAGCGTCGGCATCCTCCTCTTATTCACAGCTGCGCAAACACGTTTTGATTGAAACCTTGCAGAGTCTCAAGCAAAGCTTGGAAGACCAATCCGCATCTCTCAAACTCAATTGTCTTCGGCCAATATAGGCAGTCTAGTCCTCAACTGCCACTAACTACTAGTACTATTACTACTACTACTATTACAATTACTACTAGTTTTACTACTGCTGCTACTATAACTACAACTACAATAACTACTACTACTACTATTACTACTTCTACAACTGTTACTTCCTTCCCTTAGTCATTATTCCTAAACGGGCTGCCTTGGAGCTATTTTATACAATAACATATATTAATATATATTATACAGTAATCATAAGACAAACAATATCCAAAGTTTATGTAGGAGTCAAAGATCCTTTACTCAGAAGAGAGTTAAATCGAAAAACCACATTTAAAAAATTGACCACACTTTTGTATATCGCAATATCGTATTTGATTATACCACATTATTACCTGACACATACGACATACATTATTTCAGTTACACAACCTCTACCAAAGTTTTTATTTTAAGATACTCTTTTTATTAAATAGACAATATTAATATGTATATCGCATGTCTATAGACAACTCTGACATCTAAATGCGTTTACTTTGACTACTACGCAGAATTATAGTATAGTTTCCAATTCGCATAATTGGTGGATCTAGACTGTGTATGAATGCATAACACTTTCATATTAATAACTAATAGTAACAGTGAAAAAAAGCTGCAATTTTTACTTTTTAAGCACAAACATTATTTGATCATTTGTTCTTGGTTCCAAGTAGATACCGCTCAACTCGCCACATTATTGGGCACTACTAAGTAGATTACTCGAGCTTGGTCGTATCTGTTTGAGTCTCGAGTAAACATTGCAGTTTTTCTTCTCAATGGATTATGCTGTAGAAGACAGTGATCCAATTTTATAATGTGCAATAAGTAACTTATAGATTGATAAACGCGCGCGCATACACACATATACAATTTTCTTATAATACTTATTGAAATAAAATACTGAATATCAAGTTGTACTCTATGGCCTTTTCTATTGCTATGCGTAACCAGAAATTAACTGTTAGAAGCAAAAAAAAAATAAAATTTATAGCTCGAGTGACATGAAAAGCACTATATGTAGAGTCACAGTTTCTGGGAAAAAAAATGTATGTATTTCAAAATATATTTGTAATCATTTTATCTTATGACATGTTTAAATATGTCTTTAAACTATTTAACTCTTTCAAAAGTATGCTCGATCTTATCAATTCCAACTGGTTGATTAGTTTTGTCACAATAATCTACCCATTCTCCTTCACTGAGATCTACATCAGTGAATGTTTTACCGTCACTGCAAGTCTTAACTGTCCAGCCTTCTCTGGCCGAAAATTCTCGAGGTTCTAAACCCCGACAGTCAAAGACAACGATGGTTTTAAATTGACTACAACTATCTTCTGTTATTCCACTTATTGTTTCGGGCAAAATACGTAAAGAGTTTTCACGAGCACACAGTTTACACTTACTAATAAAATGATTCACTGTATTTCCTCTTTGAGCTGGTATCTCTTCAGCTAACGAAGCATAGTTCCACTTGTCAGACAGTTCGCCACAGTTGTTGCAAACGAATTTGAGATACCAACGAAAGTCTGGATTGGTTGAAGGAGTCAAATTTTCTACGTTTTCCAGATTAGCTTTGAGCTTCAATGCGATTTTCACCATTTTCTTGGTTGTCGATTTCAGCTAAAATGCATAAATATATTGATTAGCAAAGTAAAATTTGAAGGCCATTTGTCTGTTTAGCTAGAAAACTATGTCTGGTGTAATTTATACAAAAGACTATATACTTTTTTATGTGAGAGTAAATGATAAGTATTGCTTAATTGCTTATAGTTGAAGTCATGTTTTGTAATTGTTTATAAACGCGTGATCAAGTGCTATATAAGTATACTAGCAATAGTTACCATAGACAAGGAAATATAGAGCGATGATGATTAGAAGCGATGAGGACGGTGCGATGGGTTAATAAAATTATATATGAAAAGTTGGGAAACATGTATAGTATAACGTGCGTTATATTATAGGTTATACTTATATAGGTTTCGTTTCGGCGTTTCTCCCTTGGTTTCTCCTACTTATATGTTACATAGAGCTTCGTGCTCTTTCATATCTGCCACATCTGCCGAACAAAAGCTATAGGATTGGCCTATCTCTTTCGCATTCTGCCAATCCTAGCACTTGTTCAGTATAGAGATGAAGGAGTACCGAGGTCCGAGCTCAATCAATTCAACTTCGACTACTTTAAAACATAAAAACATAAAAACTCCACTATACCTTGCATACTTATATGTATATACGGAACAGGGGAACTGATGAATGCATTGTATCAAACAATACAAATTCTTGTTGAATCGATTTTCTTATAGTTTATCATTTTAGTTTATGCTTTTCTCGTAATTAATTATTAAAGAAGCGCACGGGCAGTAAAATTAGTTCTGTAAATATAGACTTGTGCTAGTAGGGGAGTGAGGGGGATTATTGCGGACGGGGGAAAAACTCTTCACTTTAAATCTTTGCTTTTAATGCCTCTAAACGGCGCGCGGATGTGAGTAACCTATATGTGTGTAGTATGAAGTTACTCACTATAATGATTCTTTGATAACCCTCTGAATGGTTGGCCCATGTTTGGCTCTATTTCTTGAAAACGCGTCATATGATATACTATGCAATTTCGAAATAGAAGATGTTCGCCATTTGTTTATTCGATATAAAAACTCGACACTGATTTTTATATTAAGGAAAATTCTACAAAAAGCACACGCTTGTTTTCTACGTGAAAGAAAGTTTTTTTCAAGCAAATAGCGAGTACTTTGAAGCCTACACGCGGGCAAATTTTATACATCATTTCGCCGGTCCCTACGAAGACTGACACAGCTCAAAGTAATAACAAAGAGTAAAACAGTTCATTCTCGCCGCGAAGAATAGTACAGTTCAATAGTTACTGCAAAAACTAATGCAGTTCGGCTACTAGCCGCGAAGACTAACGCAGCTCTGATTTTTTACACGACCTTCGGGATGACATCATCATAAGAAAACCAATCAAATTCATACATATAAAAGGTATATAATAAGATTAGCATGTTACAAATTTGTGGGTGCAAAAATTTTGTTAATTATACCAAGTTTTTGTAATGTATTAATGTTTACTTTTTGCGAACAAAAGAAGTGAGCTGTGTTACTCTGCGCAGCAAGAATGAACTGCCTTACTCTTCGATGGTAATCTGATCTCTGTTAGTCTTTGTAGGGACCGACTATTTGATCAGGCTGTACGAGCAACTAATAGATGAAATGTCAGTTCCGTAACATCCAATATTCAATATTGCTAATAATATCAATCATTGCTTTTAGTAATCGTCCCCGCCAACGCAAAAGTAAAAAAAAAGTATGAGAAAGCAAGATAATAACTGCAGTATGCCAAAACTATACGTATATTGATGTATACCAAAAAAAAACGCAGAAAAACGTAAAACTATATATACTAATAAAAGGAAGGGCGCTCGAAAAACAACAGTATTGAAGAAAAATCATGTTGCAAATGAATAAATTGTTGAGTCAATCCTATAACTAATGAATTGATTTAATTGTTTTATGAATTCAAATTGTGTATATAATTACTAGAACTGTGTGAATTCATGGTCAGCTGTAACACGTAAAATCATGTTTCTTTCATAAAACTTTTCGTACAAGTGTGCAATTCTGCTTCCGTTAAAAAGCCTTAAATAAATCGATTAAGTGAAGAAACATTTGGTCGGAATTAGCCATATATCTAGATAATATTACATCGATGAAAGGCGCACTTTTCGCAAAAGACTCGTCCGCAAGAATAAAAAGAAAGCTAACTATTTATATTGCAATTTTCCTGCCTCCAGTCGAATCTTCATTTGATTTAGCATGGCAAGTTGGCGCTAGTGTGGCCCCGTCAAGGCGACTAGATAGGTATAGGGCTACGCAGTGTGTTACATATATAGGATATATTGCGATATTAGTAGCTGGCAGTGGCAGCTGCAGCTAGTTGTGACTTGTGCAGCAACCAAAGACTATATCAGAGCAGGACTGCAGGAGCAGAGCAGCGCGTGCGCGCGCACTGACAAGCAAGAGTAGAGGGAGAGTGGAGAATCGCGAGCTAGCGATGGGGAAAGCGAAAAAGAGCGAGAGGGGGAAAAGCTCATACGACGACAGCATCCCCTATATTGATCTCTGTGCTGAACTCGCCATAGTCAGCAGCAGCAGAAAAGGCGACGGCCACGCCAGGTCGTGGATTTTCACTCTCTCGTCGTAGTGTCCTTTTCCCTTCCGGAAAATCGCGGCTGTTTCTCTCTCCTTCGCTCGCACGCTGTATCCAGTTGTTGTTAAGTTGCGTGGCGAGTAACGTCTGCTGTGACCTCTGTGCTAGTCGCGGCTGCCGCTCCGACGAGCTGTGAGCTTTATTCGCGTACCAGCTTCTACATACGCGTATATACAAGTACTTCATGCACAGACATACCTGACAGCCGAGAATACAGTGTGAGAGCGTGCTGCGTGAATGTGCGCGCACTCTGTGTCGTGTCTGCAGCCGAGCTGCCCGAGCAATGGAAAATATCGGTATTCTGCATTTTTTTTAGCCTTTGCACTTGCACTCGCATCGATATCGTCGCGATCCTGGCGGAAAGCAGCCTTGCAGCTGAATAGGAATATGAAAGAGGAGTTACTGCGGCCGATGTTTTCTTCGGCGAGCATCCGCCGACCGCGTTTCGACGTGAGTATAAACACGCTCTCTCTCTCGTATTTTCTCTTTATTATGTTACTTGTTGAGTACTCGGTAGAGAATTTAGTGCTCTCCCGCAAAAAAGAATGTAATCCGTTTCAAACCGTTTTTTAAGGCGATCAAGCCCGTTTTAATATGTTTTATAAATCCGTAAAATGTATAATTTTTTCGACGTAAATGGAGTACGTAATTGATTGCAACGGCGATATATGATAAAATATGTTTTGAAGATTTTCGGTAGGTTTCGATCTTGAAATGAATGGATAGTGTCGGTAGATAGGATGCTCAGTGCTTAGAGAGGGGGGTTCAGCAGGGCGAGAGGGTGTGACTCCAGTTGCTATAAGCTTGTAAAACGCGTCTCTTTGATCTCCAGGCTCGAGGATGAATTTGGAGAAAAAGTTGCTGTCGAGGAGGCTGCAGCTCGTATGGAGGCAGCTGCCATGCGGTTTCCTGGTCGAGGATTCGCAGTTGATGCGCTCGTCACTGCCGCCGCCGTCGCCCCCGATGAGCTGCAGGAGCGGGAGCGTCAGCTGCTCGCACATCGTGGAATTGAGCCGCTGCGGCAGCAGCAGCAGCGGCAGCAGCAGCGGCAGCACCAGCACAAGCACAAGCAGCAGCAGCAGCAGCAGCAGCAGCAGCACCAGCACCAGCAGTCGAACAGTCCTGGAGCGAGAATAAGTTGCAGCATGTAGGGATGGTGCAGTTATTGATGCTTCGCGGCGGCCTGCTCCTCGCTGCAGGAAACGAGGCCGTCTTGCATTTACAGCCGCCTTAAGTAGTTACCTATGATATATATTGCCCACCCGCCGCTAGCACGTCTGCAGTGCGCGATAGGTAGTAGTGCCCACAAGCCTTGACTGTGCGAGTGCGTGAAATTTGACTACTTATCTCGGCTCAAATTGCTACGACTGCCAAGAAAAAAATGGTCGACCTAGGAGGATACATCATCATTTTGATGAATCACAGTGGCAAGATGAAGCTGTATGGTAAGTCTGCGATTCTCTCTCTCTCTCTATATATATATATATAGTAGTAGTAGCCATGCGTGTCTTTTGCCTCCTTTAAAGCTTAGCCGCAGCTATTGAAGCTGCGGCCCTTTTTTGAATGCACTCACAGCTTATCTATATATATCTGTCATAGTTTCAAACAGATATATATATACAGGCACTATATATATATATAGTTGATATTTCTTCACCAAAAAGGGATGCGGACAACTTTTTTCCGCGCCTCCGGAACCTAGACCCCATTTTTCTCCCTCGCTTGCATACAGATTACATACCCTACACTATACCTACTTCTTTGCGTCTTTTTTTAATCACCCAGGTATATAGCTTCTTGCCGCGCCTCACTGCGCTTATTGCGCGATAAACTGCTGAACTGAACCTATATGACCTACTGCATATTATTTTTATTTTATTTTTAGTTCAACTCTAAACCTTTTCACTTAATTCGTCCAGCCTGCAGCTTATTACAAAAAAAAAGCCTGTAGAGATTCCTGCAGATGCCATTACATATGTGCAGAGAGTTCAAATTATCTGCAGACTTTTTGTAAGGAATTTCCAAGTATGGTAGGCTTCTGCTTTTATGCTTTCTTTTACTCATCAAATCACCAGATTTAGAGTTATACATAAGTATATACCTATCAGTTCCTTATTACCGATTCAGCAACAGTAGCGTGTGAGTATAGTGCGCAGGCGCACGCGGCTGGCCATACCACGCAGGATTACTACTGATCTCGTATTATACTTGATCTATCGTATTTTCTATACTCGAGATATCAACAAGGAAGGAATTTTAAAATAAAATTCTTATTTTCTTCTCTAATATCGCGAACTTCTCGCAGATTTCCCCCCAGAATAAAACTACTGCGTTACGAATTTCCTGCGCATTCCGCCGGCTACAGTTGTCCTATACTATAATTATCATGTTATATATATAACATCATCTCATCGCAGCAGATATACATTATTAACATATGTACTTAAACTATCAACTGCATCTCATTAGTTTACTATTCTCATATATACGACTAAAATACTCATATAATTCGCAGGATCACCAGCGGACAGCACGGATAGTTTAGAAATTGGAGATGAAATTCTCGAGGTTAACGGACGCACTCTCGAGAACGCTACACATTCCGAAGTAATTCAACACATACATCAGGTAGTTGCATACTCCTACTGTATGATAAATTTGCAAATAGATTGGCGAATTCACGTAAATCGCGCTCGCGTTTGTCTGTTGTAGTGCATCAAGTCCAGAACAATATGCCTTCGAGTCCGACGGAGGAGCGGCAACAAAATGGGTGAGTCATTTGCCTATTTAGCGAGACCTACTATAAGAGATATGTACTTCACCCTAATCATTTATGTTTTAATTCTCGCCATCCCGTTTAATTTACACGTAATAGTGTTAGTGAATTTACATGTAAAATGTACATGTATATACCTAGAATATAGGTATACACTATACGTGCTCGCTGACGCGTGCTCTTATTATAATGTCGACGTTGTAGAGTCAGAACGCCCAACCTCACTTACGCGCGGTGAAGAACGCCCTATTTCGTGTTCGAGCAAAAGAACACCCCACTCCTTTTAGTCACACTTGATGACTACATTTCTTTTTTCAATTATTTTAATTGTTATTTAAATATTTTGGCAATCCTATTATAAACCCTGCTATCTTTAGAAAACTATCAGAGCACAACTGTGATTGTAAAATTAGGCGCTTTTATACGAAAATCCGAAATAGGACGTTCTTCTCGATAAACGCGAAAAGGGGGTATTATGCACGAACGCGAAATAGTGTCTTCTTCACTGCGAAAGTGAAATGAAACGTTCTTAATCCAGAGTGACGATGCTGCGCGAGGTCACGTGACGATACACACACACACACACACACACGCACGCGCGCGCGCGCATGCGCAATTGCGCGCACGCACACACACAGACACGTACATATACACTCGGTCAGAGGTCGGAGATATCAGATATATAAAGGTATATTCCTGTGGAACGTTTTTTTAATACTCCAATCAGAGTGCTCTATTGCAAACATTGCAAAAATTAACCAAGCCAGCTGCCTCCAGTCGAAAGTATTTGTATTCGAAAAATTCTAATGTAAAACTGTAAAGCGTTTTTGAATCGTTATTTCAAAAGCTTTCTATAAGAATACCTTACTTCCGAGTGTACATATAGTGCAGGTATGTATATATTTTATAGCACTGCGGGGATATTAGCACCCTCGCTATGTTCAGGCACTTAACTCGCCGTGCCAAAAAGACCACTTTCATGATATTTGTATCGCGAAAACTTCGCATTTTTTACAAAATTACTGCTCGTATATGCTATACTCATCGATTTTTAGTTCGACAAGGAAGTAAAATACCAAAAATCATAAAAGTCTTTTTTATCTTAAAATTAGTTCATAGAATTTAACCATTTCTTCTTAAAATCCGAAGATGCCCATTTTTAAGACTTAAAAAATTAGATGCATTTTGAGATTATAAAATGATTGATTACCATTCCGGGACTTGTACAGACACTTTTATAATCAAAAAAACCTATCTTCATGAATGTTTGGTGTTACTCCGCATGATCAAACCTTCTCAAAACTTAATTTTAAAGTCTAAGTAGCATAAAAGATAATTATAACATATATATGGATTTAAACGTATTTTCAATGAAAAGTCCATACAATTTTGAAAAAGGTATGTATGTTTTTAGTGAAAAATGCTTCCCTGAGAAGCCATACATTTTTTCAAAAGTCAGAAAAGGCAAAAATTGCAATATTTCTCAAGTTTGGGTCAACTTGGACAAAAATTAATTTAAAAATCTGAAAAAATTCAGGTGTCTTGGAAACTCTCTAGAACACGCAATTACCGTGGATAAAAAACTGTTCTCCTTTGAGTTAACAGAGAACCACACACACAGACACATACACACACACACATATATATATATATATATATATATATATATATATATATGAGTGAGTTAAAAAAATTAAAAAAGAAAGATTTTATTTGAATGTCGAGTTTTATAAAATGTGTTATAGTATGCAATTGGGTAATGTACTCCTATCCAATACTTTTCAGGAACTGAAAATCGGACCAAATAATGAATTATATAGCCTGCAAAATTCAAAATTGTATCCTTAAAAGAGGTATTTGGCAATTGGCATTGTCTGCAACCTCCAGCATGCATGCACGCATGCGGCAACCATAACTGTGTATAAACTGAGTCGTCACTTCCATTACGTAATATTTGTATAAGGTACCGACTATCTCATTCGAGGTTATAATTTCGGATTTTACAGGTATATATATATCTAATTAGCTGTTCAGTATGTTTTTCAACTAACATATTTGATAGAAGCACATTTTCCATTTACATACTATGGTATATTTTACAAAATTTGACAATCAATGAATATAGTTTTGCTCCGTTTTTTTGGAACTTAACACACTGTCATATAATGCAATATCTATTTACTTATATTTAAACATATTACTTTTTCTATCACCAAGTGTCTCCACCACCTTCGAAAAGATCAATTCGGAAAAATGCCGCTAAATCTTTCCTTTATAAAAATAACATCAGCGAATGTTGTTAAGCCAAGACAGATATTATGTGATGGGCTTATGTAGTGCATTTATGTGCATCTAAGAAAGGAGGTCTAAACGTCTTCTATATAGGTTAGGGCGTGCAACTCGCGCTGTTTGAACTATAGTTTATTAATAAAAAATGTGTGTCATTTTTATCGCATTTCCGATTTGTACAATTTTACGCCATCAACTTGTAAGTTTGCGCGTATGGGTGGTACAAAAACTTGAATAAGTCGTCATCAATGTGTCTGTATATGATACACACACACATATAAATATATAGTGTTCAGTACTCGATGAAGTTCGGCACCAATAGTAATTTTCCGCTTTGCAGGTTGAAGCGAGAGTTAGCCAGCTCGCGTTCGCCAGGTATAAATAATGCTCTCTCTCTCACTCTTTTCCTCTTGCTGCTGGCCTCTGGCTACACACACACATACACACACACACACACTTAGACAGCTTGCACACCAGGTGAGTAGGAGGTGGAACTCTCTGGAGAATGCAGACGCAGGCGAATCTTGTACACAGCAAAAGCGCGCGCGCGCGCGCGAGAGAGAGAGAGAGAGAGAGAGAGAGAGAGAGAGAGAGAGAGAGAGAGAGAGAGAGAGAGGATCGAGCCGGCACGAGGTTGTGGCAATAGGTACTATGGACTCTGGAAGTGACTGCTGGTCGCTAGCACACGGCATATACGTGTCAGTTCAACTCCTGATCTTTTTCACGGTGCTTCGCGGATGCGCGCGCGCGCGCCAGACCGATAGTGTCTATACAAACTTCCGACTCGTCTTTTCATTCTGTAAGTGAATAGTGTTATAGTCTGCGAAATAGTGCGGCAGCTGTAAGCGACACTTGCTGAGTCAATGATTGCAAAGATTTAGCTACTACTTCCGTGCTAGTCAAGTGAAAGTCATTTTTATAGTGTGACGAGCTGCACGTGCAGCGGCGACTGCGTACGCCCATCAAAGGCCATACTGCCGATGCATACTATACTACTGCAGCAGCGTTCGCAGCAGTAGTTATCAAACCTATACATCATAACTCGGCAGTAGTCTTAGATATAATACAATATTCTGGATTATCACCAAATGTTTTTAGCCTCCAGCTACTCCGCGCTGCCGAGTTATCATAGGGCTGTAAGTCTTCTTTTCGTTCTTGTCTTTTCCAAATTTTGTAAATTTCTTGTGACCAGCTTCTTTATTTGCTCTCGAGACAAGGACAAATCCGAGTAATTTAGCATAATTTCATTAATAGCCTACTCTGACGGTGCAGCTGTGACGAGTTTCATATTAATACGCATATTTGCCGAACGCTGTGTATAGTTGCAGGATGTGACATTGGAGCGTAACTGCGGGTACCTATGTAGGCATCGCAGTTATTTAGTAACAGCAGCACAAGTGTTGAGCATTGGAACGTTGGATTTTGAGGACGCATAGATAATCATCTGCGAATTTTGGCTGTTATGCCCGGAATTTCGAAGGGAAAAGATTGAGAAAAATAAATATACCGCAGAGTAGAACGGCGCGCCTATAGTAGTCCATGTATTATATAGGATACTTACACTCTTGGCTAGTGCATACACTCACTGGTCGACGACCCAGTGGTCGTTCACCTCTCGGTGCACGGGCCAGTGAGCCTCCTTGTTATTAGTCCGCAATTCAAATGCTTGCCCAATGATTATTGAAAAAAAAAGTAGCGGCTATAACGCAAATTTTAGCTGAACTATAGCTGTTACCGCAGCAGCTGCTGATACTGCTACTGCTGCTGTTAGTGTTTCTGTTGCTGCTGCTGCTGCTGCTGCTGCCGCGCTAATACTATCGAAATGGAAATGGGTCAAGGCTCCGCAAAACACGTAAAAAGACAAGTAAAGATGAGCATGTTTTCAAAGCTCCAAAAGCGCGGTGTACATACATAATATTGCCATTAAAGCAGATTGCGCAACTCTTTCTCTCTCTCTCTCTCTCTCTCTCTCTCTCTCTCTCTCTCTCTCTCTCTCTATGTATATAATGTATATGCGTATGTGTGTGTGAGTGTAGAATTTTGAGGTAGTCGAAGCAAGAGTGTGGCGAGAGGGAGGAGAGAGAAGGTATATTTTGTTAGGACGGGGAAGAAAAAGGAGGAAGAGAGAGAGAGAGAGATGGGGGGACTGCTGTTGCCACCATAAGTATACAGTTAGAAAACTGGTTCTGTTCCTTCTGCTCAAGAGACAAGTAGAGATTTCTCTCTGCAGCCTCCATTTCTCGTTTCGATATTCTTCTTACTTCTTGCCGTGATGCTCATGACTCGATGATTCTTTTTGAAATATTTATTTTTATCATCCGTCACCGCAGTAACAACATTAACAAGAGGGGTTCTCAAGTGCGAATAAGGTGTAGCAGAGGCTGGGCAGTCGGTGAGAAATCAGCTGATAAGCTTGAAAGCTCGGAATGAGCTAGAGGCTAAGTAGCGATTATACTTGAAAGGATTTCTGGTGACGCACACGGCATGGATTATTATATTTGCTTGATCTCAATTAAAAGATGGATATCGCAGAGAGAGAGCAATACAAGTGGCTTGAACGTACCGCAAGTCGAGATGCCGGCAACTTTTTTTTCTTTATCGTGTTGGAAGCGTACGTTTCCAAATATAAACAGCGGCCGCAGCAGAGAGCAGCCGACTATACTTATACTATAGTAGTAGTATAGTAGTGTTAGTAGTAGCATCAGCATCAGCAGCAGCAGTAGTAGTAGTAGCTTCCATAGCAGAGTAGAGTTAAGCCATGAAAGAGAGTACTATATACATATTAGTGATGTGCCGGCTAATGGCTCATCGAGCTGCAACAAATCACAGCACGTGCCTCTGAGTTTTTCGTACTCTTTCACGTCGCAATATAAAGAAATTCGGCTCGCAAAAGCTCCTCGTCGACGAGCATCGCGCGACTCCGCAAGCTTATAAGTATATAGGAGTCTATAATAAGCGCTGCGCCGCGCGCAACGGGGCTTCGAAAATAAAAAAGCTGATCCAGCAGTCGCTCGAAAATAGTCCAGCAGTGTAGCGAGCGCCGACATCGCGATTCCAGTAGCTGCAAGACTGCTCTCGAAAAGATCGACGCTGCTTTGTTCAAGCAAGAGCAGCAGCAACAGAAGCATGATAAATGAAGCGGAATAATCAATGTGAAATGAGCAAGGAGCCGCTAGCGAAGGACGACCTAGAGCCCGTACGACGACGCACTCGTGATAAATCTCGACTCTCTTCTCTCTTTGGACGAATTTCCTGGTGCGGCTGCAGCACGGAGTCGCGCATCCCGAGCCGGCCCAAGTCGCCCGACTCTACCACCAGCTGCCGCGGCTCGCTACTCCTCGTCATCGAGCCCGCCACCACTCAAGAACCCAAAGACGATGTTGCTCGTCACTTTGACCTTTCTTCAATCAAGTTCATTGACGACGACGACGACGACGACGACGGCGACGGCAACGACGATAATAATGATGATGACGACGATAATGATGATGATGATAATGATGATGATGATGATGGCGGCAGGGAAGAAAATAGCCTGTTTATTTCGGACGATCCGTCCTTTTCTACCTGCGCCAGTTCTGGTATTATTATATACTTTCGCTCGCCTGATGCTGACCTTCGTTATTCGCGTTAAACACACATGTCTATACCTAAACTGAATATAATTGAGAAACTATATAAGCTCAATAATTGATTCTGCTGCTAGCTTCCACACACTCAAATTAACAAAATATTTTTTGTCCTAGAAGTATTGGATGGACCAAATGCCGGAGGAATCAGGGATGCATGGGTCATTGCTGTCGAGAGGTGAGGCTGACTATACTTACGCACATTTTATGTATACGTCGCAAAATCATCATCATAAGTTATATCTGTCATATATACTACATGCTTATATGTCTATCTCTGATTGCAGAGGGGCGCGAGAACGCTTGCAAAGGTTGACCGCTTTGAGAAATTTTCAACCTCGAGATATACAAGCAATATTGCATCAACAGGTAAAATATTGAAATCTTTTTTCCACAATCTTTTTTAACAATTCGTACAGAAAGCTATTCCAAACTTTACATCTAGTTCTTTTTATCGTCTCCAAATAATTTTTATTTTGCTGTAAAACATTTAGGCATACCGTTCAATAAATAGCTGTATTACTTTGGTGAATAATAATACTAATTAATGCGTAACCATCCAGATCAGATTGCATCCGTGTTTGTGTTGATACTAAGGTTCGTTAGCATCAGAACGATATAAAAAATCGAAAAAGTAAAAAAGTCTTTTTATACATATATATATGTGTGAAAGAATCAGATCTTTCAGTCCCACATGCAGGCTGCACGGCGATATCGCCGACGCAGAAAGAAAAGGCTGCACCAGCGAGGTATGCCTGATGATGCTGCTGAATAATGAGAATCTGATCTTGGTTACAGATAACGGAAGGTGGAGCCGCATCGACGAGCGACGAGCCCGTCGAGAAAGATGCGCCGAGCAGTCAGATCACGGTGACACTTTCGGACAAGTGAGTAAAAAGTACTAAATACATGCCGAAGTCGCGATTTCACTATAAACAAATTTATACCTGTGCATCAGCTAATAGGTATATAGTATTATTATATTAGAGCGCTAAGAGTCCTCCTTACGTAAGACAACGGATGAGCGGACGTAACACGGGCTCTTACGCGACAATAGAATAATGTATCCGCGGTAATGGAGTGGAATTTTTGTAGTGGGGCTGAGTATTTTTTACAAGGACAGAGACTTTGCAGCGAATAATACTTATTGTATAAAGAATACTTTATGCAGGATCAAATAATCGAAATCAAGGTTATACATATATTGTAGCCTCGCGCGTGTATATATCAAGTCCCGATATAAATTTCCGCGATAAAAATATCAATGAGAAAGAATGAAAGTTTGAAAGTTCTGTCATTGGGAAATTTGTGCAGGGAGGCGGGTACTACGGCAGATGTCTACAGTTCAAAGCTGAGCAACGGCACGCTTCCCAAAGGCTTGCAGCAGAACAAGGAAGCAGCACTGGAAAAGCAGCAAAGCTGCCCTGAAGACGTACCCGCTGATCATTTGGTTAGCGAATAGCCACTCCATTATATATATATATATATATATATATATATATATGCGACATTCCACGTCAACCCGTAGCGAAATTTTTTAAATCCCGGCCATCATTTTTTTCATAGTTCGGTATACTCCCAAAAGAGCGTAAAAAAAATGTCAGACCTCAAGATGCTTTTGTTGCAAAGTTAGTTAAGTTGTAGGCATATAAAAAATTGAGATTGAAGCTTTTTTACTTTTATCGCCAACATGAATCATTTTTTTCTGCATGATAGAAGTATTTTAAGTATACATACACATATCGATTTTAATTCGCTAATTTTCTCTAGAATACTGTACGATTATTTTTGGAACCCATTATTTGAAGAATTAACTCATTTCTGATTGGTTGACATAGGGACAGTTCTATATATATATATGTATATAACTTTTTCAAAGAAATCGAGACTGCCGAACTTTAGTTATACCAAAATTAACAAAATATTTGTATATTTTGTATATCTATAGATATTTCTACAAAATTCTGAAAAAATCTGTAGTATTTATAGATATACAAAATACACAGGAATTTTCGTTAATATTGCTATAACTAAAAATCGGCAGTCTCGATTTCTTTGAAAAAGATTACAAAATTCTTTTGTAACAACACCTTGAAAATGGGCCTAGTTCGATGTTGGGATGAGTGCATCAACACAAGTTATATATATATATATATATATATATATATATATATATATATATATATATATATATATATATATATATAGAGCCGTCCATATGTTAACCAATCAGAAATAAGTTAATTCGGTTCCGAAAAAAATCTTACAGTATTCTAGAGAAAATTTAAAAGTAAAAAAAACTTAAATCTTAAATTTTTATATGGTTATACTTTGTAACGAAGGCACCTTGAGGTGTGATTTTGTTTTACGTTATTTTGGGAGTATACGGAACTAGGAAACATTATTTAGCAGATATATAAAAAATTTTAGCACGGGTTGACGTGGAATGCCCCATATATGTACATTACAGATAAATATAGTTCACTAAAATTAACTATGAAAATATAGAAAATTTTATTGAAACAATATAGTGATAAGAACACATACCCAAAATACTTCAAAAAAGTATTATACTACACAGTAAATTTTATTATTATGCTTATTAAATGTAAAAGATGTACAGTAATGTTTATAAAACTATGGTCGTTCATACTTGTAGTTCAAGTAAAAAAATTACAAAATCATATGGTAACGCTGAAGTGAATTTTGTAATTTTACACAATCAGTTTGGAGAACTTGAGGCACTACCACAAGAAGACGTGTTTCGTTTCTTGTGACTTGCTTTCCGGGTTCAATCTTAGTTGGGTCAGCATTACTTTTTCCATTTAATGCGGTTTAATTGTGTTAATTTAGCGAAATGTATAAATAATATAACGTATACACGCGAACTTTTTTAGATTGTTTAATGTTGAAGTAAAAATTACTGTTCTGTCTTATTATGCAAAACTAACTGAATTTCATTCCGTGTGACGATATTACTGTACATTAAAAGTTCACCGACAAAAATATAAAATTTACTGTACTATTCACCTCCGTCTGTTTGGCCATGTATGCGTTGGTCTGTGTGTGTGTGTGTGCGTGTGTGTGTGATATTGTCGTCTATTTAATAGTTTCCTAAAATTTTCCCGCAGACTGCGCTTCAGGTCGATGGGATTCGAAGCAGCGAGCGTCGAGCGAGCAGTCCCTTCCAGAATGGCCGCACCGAGGTGTTGATCGGCGAACCGGAGGGTGGTCCAAGGTCGCCCCGTGGCTCTACCTCTTCCACAGTCAATGATTCAACTGGTATTTTAAACGCTCCTGACGAGCGCGACTATCCCGAGCCCATACTCAGGTACGCTCGCAACTACTCGCACAACATCTTTCTTATTATAAAATAAGAGAGATGCGTATAGTGTCATATTGGTGGCTTAGTCGTACATGCGCGCGTAGCGATTCCATCAAATTTTCATCTATTCATTACCATTGAGCAATCGACCAAATCGAAAATCTTGATCTCGATCTCGCTATCATTTCGAATCATGCGAGTGAGCGAAATTCTGCTTTTGTTTATTTCTGTTTATTTACATATAACCAGAACGCCCGTTTGATCAATAGAGCCTTTACACAATTATTAATAATTAAAGAATTATTACACAGAAAAATGCTAAAAAAGAAAACCAATAGACAAAAAAATAAACCATTGGCGCGTCACGAATCATGTAGTCCTGTATATATAAATCCTATTCGAGAATCTCGATGATCTCGAATTAAACGAGTGAAGAGAGTCGCTAGTCGAAGAAATAACGTGACATCGTGATGGGAGTGTCTACTTTTGTTTATTTACACAAAAATAACCGTTCAATACAACATAATTATAACTAATGCTTTTTTAATAAAAGAAAGCGATTCTATCGAATTAAAGCTTGGGGCTACAATTTCAGAGCAAAATGTACGCCTCAAAATAAGGGTCTAGCTATAGCTATGTAAAATTTCCATTACTTCTGCAGGAAATTTCTTTACCTACGAGCGGGCTTAACAGCTCCTTTCCTGCAGCAAGATTGACAACAGATGTCGTTACTGCCGCCCTATTTCCTGTATATACAAATATATTAGGTACCAAAGTCGTAAAAAAATTATTATAAAGACTTGGTGTCTAAAATTAGTCCCGTGTCACCTCCCTCTATCTTTTATGGCTTTCGCTCTTTCCGCTTTGGATATATTTATTATATTCAAATTTTTTTCATCAAGCCCAAGCACGTGATGTTTCTTTTGATTTTCACTCTCTTTTTCAAATATAATAGTATAATTCTCGGATGAACGCGTTATATAAGAGAACCGAAAGGCTCTGTGCGTCGCGGGTTGAGGACAGCAGCAGCAGCAGCATCATTGTCATCATGATCGTCGTCGTCGTCGTCGTCATCAATTGTTCAGCCTCGCATGTAGCACTTCCGGCTCGGACGCGAGTTCCGCACAGGTTCCGCTATTCGGATTCACGTACGCACATACACACACACACACACACTGTAGACATCGCGGTAAAAAGTAAAAAAGCGCAGGCGCGCAGTGGTGCACGCTCCCGCAAGCGCAACGTACAATCAAACGCTCCAACACTCGTAAGGCTATATGGCTGCGGTGCAGGCACATCGGGCACAATGAAATCGGGAGGGGGGAGAGTCGGGAATTTGAAGTGCGCTCTGCTCTGTGGATTCGAGCGGATGGACAAAACCGCGCCTCATATAGTCGCTTGCTCGGTTCCCCATTGTGCGACCTAATTTCCAGGAAAAGGCACATTTCGATATGATGCATGTTTATTTGCAAGTAGATGCGCTACTTTTGTCTATATTATATACTGTATAGTACTTCTACTAACTTCTCTGCGTCTAAGCTTATAGCGCATCAATGAGCTCTTAAAAAAAATCCGCATAATTTTTTCTAATGTAATTTGCAACTAAATAATAACGCAAAAAATAATTACCGCAGCATGCTAAAAGTATTTATATATCAATCGCAGAATTCATTATAGAACTTTTTCAATTAATGGCCAGTTCCATATAAAATATAAAATCATGTTTTTTCCTCACAATTTTTTATAGAAGAGTGCAATTCTGCTGCCGTTAAAAACGCCACCTTTGTATAATACATAGAGTACATAAGGTAAAAACATCTGCATAAACAGATGACGGTGCGGAGGTCCATACTGTCAAGGTTACGCGCACGTAGTCTCTACGACATAATTTTTTTAAGATTCCCATCAGCTGGCATGGCGGGGCTCGCGACGATAACAAAGATAGTGCAAAGACGTATGAACGGAGAAATAGCGAGAGAAAAAGAGAATTGCAAGGAACAACCGGGAGAGAAAAATAAACGCAGTCGAACGTTCTATTGTGACAAAGATTCTATGCAAAGCTTCATTGTGATAGCCTTCGACTGGTGCATATTATAATAATTAATATATGCGGAGTGCTCGATCGCCAATAATGTGCGGTACATGATAATATATATATATATATACATATACACGCATGTACGCATCGATGGCAAACGTATAGCCTTGTTGTGATTGCTGTCTGTTACCGTTGGAACGTGTAGTATCCTTGGAGTCGGGTCGCGAGCCGCTACAAAAGTATTTGAATTTGCAGTTAATAGATACTTTAGAATCACTATAAAAGGACGTAATGCATGAAACCTAAAAATGCTGCTACCTTTAACAAAGATCCCAGAACTATGGCAATCAAAAGTCTGCTGCTGTCGTGGAAGAACTGACAAAGTATACAAAGTATATAATAGTATTGATGGTAGTATATATGTGGCTAATTTTGGTGTCTGCGCATATCAGATACAGGAGCACATAAACACAATCGTCCACATATAGAGCTTTATAAGAATTCCTGCGCTCTCACATCCACATACACACACACACTCTCTCTCTCTCTCTCTCTCATTCTCCAGTCGTTCTGTCGACATAATATGCATGTATACTTCACATGGACAGCATACACATGCACATAGAGCTCCCACGCCTATACTACTTATTCGTAATCGTGAGAGAGCTGGAAGGAAGAGAATAAGAAAAGTGACTTTTCTCAGTTCTATGTATTTACGGCAGCAGGATGGAAAATGTCTCTTTGGAAAATTCCCCCTTCCCTGCTCATCTCCTGCAGTCGTTGCTTTTTGAGGCTCGGAATGCCATAGCGCTCGTTGTGTGAACCTGCTACGTCACAGCCTATCGGGGCGGCGTGGAAAAACTGTCTCGCTGTCGTCTGATCCCCTGACGCATAACACGACGGCTACCTGCGCGCCCCCGACCCTTTGAACATCCTTCGGATAGTATAGGTATACTTATGTGTGTATAAGACGAACACAGGTTGGCGCTGTCCGAACGCACCTGCGCCTTGCCTTACCTTCCTGCCGCGCACGCACGCACGCATACACACACACACACTCGCTCACGCACTCACTCACTCATTCACTCACTCACACACACAAACACGTATACACGTTTCGCATCGCTGCTGCCGCTTTATTGTATATACGTATAGCCCTGTGGCCTCCCGGAAGAATTACAAGTGCCCTTTTCGTGTGTTTGAGAAAAAGCAATTTTAGTGTTTACAGCAATGCGTAAGATAAAATATTGCGGACGTAGTCTTGAGCATTCGCTCATTTCATTATATCAAATACGCCAATACGATTATATAGCGGTAAAGCTTATAAAGTTCATGTTATATTTTACGCATTGCCGCGGACATTTATCTACTATTTCTATATGCAAGGGCACTTTTGCGTAGTCTTATTTTAATATTCTGAAATAAAACAAAAAATAAAATAAACTTTAATTTTTGACCTCCAGGTCTTTTCCATCTTATTTCACAAGGAAAACATCGATGAACATTTTAAATCAACCGTAGGACATTTTTTGTACACCTATCAAAGTAGACGAAATACTTTCATTTTGAGCAATGGAAAATATAGTCAATAAAATCATAAGATTTGCATCAAATGGTATAAAAACAAGAAATTTTCAATTTTTACCCGTGTTTGACGATATTTGAGAAATTCTTCTGTCGAGTGTACTCGTAGATTGGTCTATACAGTTATAGATGCACTCGCATAGATGCCACAAAAATGGATCTCTTTTTGAAAATCGATTCATCTAAATAGTTATTCCCGTCATTTAAGCAGTTATGTGGACTTGGCCCGCACTCGTGTAGGGGTACATGATATGGAATATTTTTATGATTTCATAGTGTGAAAAAAATGTCAGACAAAATATCGAATATACAGTATAAAAAATTCTACGAGATATTTCCGTAAGTATAGTTCTGCTAGAAGACAAATTGTATAGTATATTTATATATATATATATATGAACTTAGTCACTTAAAGAACAGAGCATCGTATACCTCCAGGTATTTTTTTAATTCGATACACATCCTGGAAATTTTTATTTAGAAATTGAAAAACATTTCTGGTCATCATTCCTGTTTGAAAGAAAGCTACTTTTGAAATTTTTATCTAAATCCGAATGATTTTTTGGGATGCAACAAAAAAGTTCCAGCCTTTTTCTGGAATTGTTGATAACTGAATCTTCGTCTATATAGGCTGATAGATCTCGGAGAATATAGTTCAGCAACGGTCGCTTCAATATCACCTTAGTAATTTGTATTATTATGCGTGCATCGATGACCAAAAATAGTTTAGTGAATATTCTGTGAGCTTAAAGGTTAATGTTCTGCTATGCTGATGATTATTATGACGGTAATCGCGTTGTCCAAAAGAGGAGAATCGTTGTCCAACCAACACCAGCAGAAGTTGATCAAGTTACATGCGCAAGTCGCGCTGAATGGAACGCGCAGTAAATATCATGATATTGTATTTACGACGATATACATCGTCTCCCTGGATTAAGAACTAAGTCGATTTCACTTTGACGGTGAAGAAATATGCCCTATTTCTAATGAAAAATATGTATATGCGTATGCGGATATTTAGCATGAGACGCATTGTAAGAGAAGCGAGAGCGTATTAAGTAATGCTAGGCTCAGAGTATACGGGGCGCGGGAGGGGATTGCTCGTTATAGAGAGATAAGCTTCCGATATCGCAGTATCAGGTGTATGTATGTATGTATGTATGTATGTATGTATGTATGTATGTATGGAAGCACGAGTTAAGAGACAACAGGCGGCGGCAAGAGATAATAAACCACGTCACATTCCAGTGTAACCGCAGGCACGGGCTCGCGCGAGTCGCAGAGCTATCCGGCGCATCGCAGCTCTGAATTGTGAAATATAACAGTTTCGACTAACGAAAACGAGTCATGTAGTAATGTTCCGCGAGTAACGTGCATATTTTTATGTGCGGGAGTTGCGAGTCGCGGGTATAGGTATATAGTAATCGCGCGTATTAGGATGCCTTCGGTGAGCTGCAGCGCCTGGGTCGGCCAGTGCGACAACTGCACCGGTCGCTGCCGCGACGCGTGCTGGGACTACCTCGAGCGCATCAGGAGCCGATGGCCGTGCATCAGGTGAACGATTTTCTTTTCCCTCAAAATCTTGAAATAACCAAGTATATGTATGTATACGCTCGACGTATCCAGAGCGCGCGACACGATAAGCCGATTAGAGCTGGGGGCCGCCGCGCCCAGCAGCACCAGCTGCATTACTCTATCCTTTTATAAGTATCTGCTCGTGCGTATATGTCTTACTGTATAGTCTAGCTTACGTAATCTATTATATAGAGCGATGAGCTGCGGATCGGCACATGGAATCGGCCAATTATTCAGGCACCAAGAGATTTCAACGCCGCTGGCGCTGCAAGTGCGAAAAAGTGCCTGCCGAGCTATAGAGTCTAGTAAAGTGGACGCGGGCTGCGCACGGGCCGGTAGAAAATACTCGCTATATTATGCGCGTTGGGGGAGGAGGACAGCTCTCTCTCTCTCTTTCTCTCTCTCTCTCACTATATATATATAGAGCTATATTGAGATGGGCTTATATAGCAGGGGCCCGCTGCCCCGCCGCGCGCAGGTATACAGCTCGAGTAAGTATATATATATATATATATAGGACTATAGGAGGTAGTATAGCGTGTAAGAGTGTAAGGTGCGCATGCAGCGGTGGCGGCGGCTAGTGGCGGCAGCGGCAACGGCAACGGAACGCGGCTGCGAGAGAGCCGCGCCGCGCGGAAAGCGCTCGGCGAAGCCAAGCAACAAACTCACTTTGCTCAGTCCTGCCCGAGCGACGCTCTTGAAAAGAGTCTGATGCGGCAGGTTGCGCTCTCGCGTGCGACTCTTCTATCGTGTCGTAGTACATTTCAACTTACCTATACACGCGACTCGTATACTCTAATAAGTACTTGGAGAAAATCGAGTTTGGCAAAAGACTGCGGAGAGATGCGGCATATATTGCTCCGATTCCTACTTGAACGAGTGAGCCTACAACGCTCGAGACGATCGAGTGCGAGTCTGCCCAAGTATTTCTGCATGGACCAGATCTCCATTTTTCCATCGGGACATTAGAATCATGCAGTCCACTGCTGCTTCACCAGTGCTACTCGTGTTTAAGTGCTTTTTTTACCTATGCTGAAAGTGTAAAAACAATCATTACGATTATAATATATAGACTGTTGCTGTTGCTGCATAAGTATATACTCAGAATTGACATTAGTCAAGAGAAATCGACGACTCACTTTGCCTGGACGCGCACGCCATGAGGATTCTCAAAACGCTGCATTGGTAGGATGATCGTTGCATTGTCTTTAAAATATTATATATATAGATACGTATACTCGCGTGTCAAAATGAACACCAGCAGCAGCAGCTTCGGCATCGCAGCTTCGCGCAAATAGAGAGTATGTATATTAGTAAGAACTTGAACGCCGCTGCAGCTGTCGAGTCACCGCGCGAGAATCTTGTGCGTCACGCATGTGCTGTTGCTGCCGCTGCTGCTGCTGATGCTGCTGCTAACACTTATTCGTTATAACTATATTTCTCGTATCTTTTTTTTTATAAAAACACGCCTCCATGAGGATTGCGCGCAATCGAGTACCTACTGATATATATTGTATATAGTATACAATACAGTCGGTGGATCAAACTCGATTATGATTATGAATTTTTTATTTTTTTTCTCCAACTCTACTCCTCCTTCTTCTCGCTACTCGCGCAGCGAGTTTTTCGCCAAAATGCCAAAACTCAGCGGTAAGCCAACGCCGAGGGTTCGAGTGCTCGAGCGACGAAATGCCATTAGGTTCGTCCCCGTCATCAGTGTAATCATTATAATGCTTATATACGATGGCTAAGTAGGCATACTTTTATTACACATACGTCCTCTGGTTTCGCCTTCATCGCATACGCATACACCCGATGATTTTTCCGAAGAAATCGGCAAACTGAATGAATAGTAAACGTCGGAAAAGAGAAAAGGCAAGCCCAAGTCGAGAGAGAGAGAGAGAGAGAGAGAGAGAGAGAGAGAGAGAGAGAGAGAGAGGGAGAGAGAGAAGTATAGTCGCAGGAGAATTTGATCCCGGCCGGCTTGGGAAAACGAGTTTTGCCCTCCCTTTCCCCTCCTCCTTGCCAACTCCCCCTCTCTCTCTCTCTCTTTCTCTCTCGGTACGCAGAGAGAATTTCGACGCTTCAATGCCGTCGCCTGCGATGTCTCGAAGTAATCGGCGAAAACAAGATACGATTCCGATTTTTTCCTCGAATCGTCGTTCATCCACGTGCAGTACCTAAACAGTTAAACATTTCTTCCTCATTCAATTCTCCTCCGCACTGTATACGGGCATATAATGTGGCCTTTGTCTCCCGCAACCAAACGTTCATTGTTTTGCTTCTTTTTATGTAGCCCTCGTACCTATAGTCTCTCCCTCTCTTTATATATATATATATATATTGAACTTGTATAACAGGCATGTACACACACACATGAACGCACACGTTACATGCTCTCGTTGGCCTTTCCTTTCTCCTTTTTTATACCTGCCTATTATGTATATAGACTTCCTCATACGAGCTACATATAAAAGATTTTTCCGCTGTAAATGTAGACAGGTCGCGGGGGGGCTCGCGCGCGCGCGCGCGCGCGACAAATAGGTAGCGCGAGCTGCAGCTGCATCAAATGCGTCATCGGCTTCAAGCTATTACTATCTATATATGTATCGCAGCTATTCCCCCAATAAATGTATCTACGCATTTGCCGCACCCGCCGCCTCATATACAAAGTTGGGCTGCTGAATCATTGAATTTCTTGCCCCTTTTTTCGACTCATTGTTTTTATACTTTTGCAGGTCGCGCAGCCGGACAAGCAGTGGCGTCCCTGGCATTACCCCGCAGCACCAGCAGCAGCAGCAGCAGCAACAGCATCAGCAGCAGGCGGGAGGGCAATCGAAGGAGTCTACGGGCCCCGATGAGATGTGGGCCCCGGGCTTCCTGGGCCACCACCGGGAGCTGCCCGTCGACGTGCCCGATTCCCTCCTCCAGACGGCGGCCTACCCCAATAAGGTAATAGAGAAAGTAGACTCGGTACAGGCTACTGTCTGTCAGAGTGCCGAGCCGCAATCACCCCCCATCAGCCGCGAGCCAGCATCAGCCGCTCCCCTTAGCGCTAGCCGCATCTCCCTAGACGCTCACTTTCTAAGCGCAAACGATAAACGCATACTCGAGGAGATACACATAGTCAAGGACCCGTTCATCAGGATCAATTCCGACGTCGAGGACGACGATGAGGTTGAAAAACTCGAGCTGGACGTCGATGAAATCGTACTCGAACTCAACGAGCTCAATCCTTGTAGTAGATTTACCGGCCAGAAAGAGTCGAGCGTCGACGCCGACGAGGACTATCCGTTTGCCAAGGAAGACTATCCGACGATGCTCAAGACCTGCAGCGACGAGTCGGCCAGTCCGAGGAGCTCGTCCGGCAGTTCCGACAGCACTGCTCCCCTCGACGCCAGTCTCGTCGTCGGCATCGGCCCGGCTGAGAAGCCTCCCCAGCTCTCGCAAATATTCGCCAGCAGCACCTCCTTCGACAATCCCGCGTATGGCCTCTCGGATCTCCAGGACCTTCGGGACTTTGAAAATTTCGTCATGAGCAGGCCAGAGCAGCTCAGCGATTTCGCCCTGCTGATTGGCGAGCAGAGCCTCGACAAGCTCCGCCATAACAACAACGACGACGACGACGACGACGAGGACAACAGCAATGGTAACAGCGCTGCCCCCAAGAGCACCAGTACTAGCTGCAACGTCAAAGCCAGTAGCGGGAAAAAGAAAAAGAAGAAAACAAACCACAAGGAGTCCGCCACCGAGGCTCTGCTGCGAGTGGGTTCGAGCGACGAGCTGTTCCGCAGCGTGGAGCAGCTCTCCTCTATGCCGCCACGTATGCGTAAAAGAAACAAGCAGCAGCAGTCGTCGAGCGGCTACTCGACCCTCAGGAGCGAAAGGTCGACCGATTTCGACCAGGTCGATCACGCTTCTTTCCCCGTTCTCGGGCCTGGGAAAAGATACCGCGAAGTGGCTGTCGACTGCCCAGCGGATTTCGTCCCGGTGACCAAGAGCCATCCGGTCTATCCGCCGCCAGGCTGCACGCTCGACTCGACGAGTGCCGCCGAGAAGCACGCGGCGAAAAGCTCGAAAGGCAAAAGCAATAAACGAAACGACAGCGAGAAGGCGAAGGAGAACGTGCGCCCGATAGATGCAAACGCGCTCGAGTACCCCAGCAGGAAGGTAAGGTCGAGCTCGAAGGTCCGCAGCTTATTGATCGAGGGCTTGCAAACTCTGAAATTTGGCTCATCACGGCTACCCGATCAGCAGCAGCAGCAGCAGCAGCAGCAGCAGCAGCAGCAGCAGCAGCAGCGGCGGCAGCAGCTATCCAACAATCGCTTTGCCTCTCGCACCCGCACTAGCATTCGCACACGCACTCACACTCATGCTCACGCTATCTCGATCGAATCCTTGCAATTGAACGAAAACCTCTTCAAGTCCTTCGTCTTCTCATCGGTCAAAAATTCAATACGTAAATCTAAATCAAAGTCTCGGGAGAATTTGGTCATCGAAGAGCACAACCAGAACTCGAGAAATTCTCTGAGGGAGCTGGATCCCTGCAAGCAGAGAAGCCGACGATGTTTCTCTACCGAGGAGTCACCCAGCACCCAGAATCAGAATAACTCGAGACTCTCGTTGGCCTATCGGCGCTCGAAGCGCTTCGACATCCTTGAGGATGTCGAGGTGCGTCGATTGCTCTCGAAAAGTGAACTCGACCTCTCGGCCTCCTTGGACGACTCTTTGCAAACGAGACTTTTGCCCTCTTGGCTGTCTGACACGCAAATTAGCATCTCTCGCGCTAATAGTCTATTCATTCATATCGATGATGAGAAAGTAGGCTCGAGGACGAAGGACTCTTTTACCGAGGCTCATGAACTGAACGCTGACGAGCAGCAGGACGGCAAGCTAGACTTTGGGACAAAGGTAAATTTGAAAACTCCATCACTCCTCTCTCTCTCTCTCTCTCTTCGTGTGCATCTCATTTATAGCTCTTTTTTGCTTTATTAATTTCATCACAAACAAGTAGAACTAACACCGTAATATATATATATAATAAACCACTAGATACATGTAGAATATTGGCATTGCACGAACTGTAGATTTAATTATGAAAATACGCTGCGGCCTCCGCGCAATAACTAACCCTCGACGAGATTCGAAGATTGTAATTTACAGTTTTTCAGGCATAGTCGACGTTGTAGCACTGTAAGGAGTTAACCGAAAATAAAAAAAAAGAAATAAACTGAGAAAAGAGCTATTGTATGCCTGGCAAAGGCGTATACGTAATACATAAGCGGTATTAGTAGAGAGAATAAGATGACTATAGAGCGCAAATTAGCGCTGTGCAATCGGTTTGAAAAAGTCTATGGGTTAATTTTGCAGACCGGGCTGAACGGTGTGAAGCCGGCGATACCTCCGAGGGATCAGAAGCGCGCTCCGGCTCGGCCACCCAAGGATAGTCTACGGATCTGTGCCCAGAACAATAATGTTGAAGAGAGCGATGTTCTGCCGGCGCCGCCGCCGCCGCCGTCGTCCCTATCATCCTCGGCAACGACTGCTGCCCAGCTCAAGAGCGAGCACACACCGCAGCAGTTACGTTCTCTGCGCAAGTATCAGGTACGATGTGATAAGAAACGCCCATCGGTTGATAAGCCGTTTGCGGCAGCGTTATATCTAGGTATTCGGGCCGGCCGAGCGGCAGAGACGAGGAGAAATAGTTACTGGAAGCCCGAGCAGTGCAAGGCTTTTCTCCGGCTTCATCTTCTGCTGCTGCTGCTGCTGCTGCTGCTGCTTCTGCACTATGCAATTGCGGCTACTTATTGAGCCCTCGAAAATATACCGTATGAATCTATAATTATGCGTTGAACAAATTTTTTGCGTAGGAGGAGCTGTGGAAGCGCAAGGACGAAGAAGAGCGTCAAGAGTATCTGAATCGCTCGATACGATGCTCGCAAAAGCTTCAGGCTCTCGAGAGCCGAACGATCAGTCTCTCTGGACAAGAGAACCTCGGCTACAGTCAGGACGAGATCAGTCCTTCCATCGGCAAACAGCAGCAGCAGCAGCAGCAGCAGCAATCAGCCAGTGAACCAGTCGAGGAGCCCGTCAGACCACTCAGTACGTATTGCGCATTGAAAAATTGGCGATAAAAAGTAGTATCGGTAGCATTATTCTTTGCACACTCTGCGCAGCCTATGGCGAGGTCGTGGCGAGTCTCGAGAGGCTGCAGCTCCAGCTGCGCAACATCAGCGGCAGCCTCGGCATCAGCGGACCCGGAGTCGAGGCTGAGCTCGAGGCCGTTAGGACGCTGCTCGTCCAGAAGCGTTTCGCCACCGCTCTTTCAACCCACCACGCGCTCAAGGCCCGACTGCGCTCTGGCAAGAGTCTCAAACTTCACACTGACGATGCCTCCAGCCTCGCTAGAGACGTAAGCCTTCATATATAAATATATACATATGTTAGTTATAACGAATGCAATGCTCAATGAAATTGCACCATCGTGATCGTAGTGCGTCGAGGTGCTCGAGCAGTGGAGCCAGCAGGCGACACCGGCCAGCTCTGCTGAGAGCATAGCCGCAGCCGAGGAGTTACAGGCCCTGCTCACCAGCTACGAGATGGAGGGTCTTCTACTCGCTCACGACTCGGCGATAACTCAGGTCGAGGGACTGCAGCGCAAGCACTCTACCGCAGCCGGATACAGCTCTGACAGTCCCGGATCTCAGCGGGGCGGGCAACGATCTTGTAGCCCCACCGCCAGTTCCAGGGATGCCAGACTTGCCGCCGCTGCAGACACAATCAAAATAATCAAGATCGAAAAGACGAACGAGCCACTTGGCGCCACTGTTAGAAACGAAGGCGACGCCGTCATTATTGGTCGGTTTTTCTCTTATCAGCCATACTCGTTCACCCGATGTAGCCCCACAGTCTACTCGCCTACTAGTCCTATACTCTCAAAATTTACATTTGTCTCTAGGTCGAGTGGTACGGGGCGGTGCCGCCGACAAATCCGGCCTGCTGCACGAGGGCGATGAGGTGCTTGAGGTCAATGGTGTCGAGATGCGTGGCAAAAGCGTCAATGATGTCTGCGATATACTCGCGGGTATGCAGGGCAGCCTTACCTTCCACATACTGCCAGTCCCGACGACACAGAGCAACAACAACCTCAATCGCGGCCGTGAAGACGCTCAGCAAGTAAGATATACATATATATACAAATATTATACGGAAAGTCCGAGTAAAAAAATTACAATAATTTGAGCGTCGTAGATACATGGGCGCCTTATAAGTATAATAATGCATTGATAGATTGATATATACGTATTGTAACGAGGTTGTGTATTTTCCTCCTCCCGAAGACAGCCTCACCCCGTTACAATATATATAGGGAGAGAGAGAGAGAGAGAGAGATGTGTGTCTATCCGCTGCTCAGTTTTGAATTGTCGGGAGAATTCATATATTAAGGATACATTAACTTTTTTCTCGCACTTTCTGTATAATATATTTGTATATATGACATTGTATTGTGTACAATGAAACAATTCAACATTACTGATAAGGACGGCATCGACAATTTAAAGAAAAAAATTAGATTTTAAAATTTATCCCTTTATTCCTTTACATCCAGCCTGCCTCGGGGAGATCGATAGATTCTCCACACTATTTACTCGAAATCAAATTTTTAATAGGTTTAATGGTTCCGATCAAAAATTCATGAAGATAGCTTCTCTTTGTGTAACACTGCCTGCATAACTTCTAGAATGGCAGTCCATCATTATTGGACCTAAAAAAAATATTCGCAATTTCGTTTCCTTGTTGAGATAAAAAACTATTATAACAATGAATTTCAACCCGAAATTGCTTATACGTCCCCCACTCGTATGTTTTTATCTCAATAAGGAAGCCACATTACAAAAAATCGCAAAAATACTTTTTTTAAATTTTTGATGGAATTTAACTTCATTTTTTTTAGTTCCGTAAAGGGCTTTCTCGTACAACTTTAATACTTAGAATGCATTTTTAAGGTTCAATAATGATTGATGTCATGAATTCATGAAAAGTATCTTCATGAATTTTTCAGTACTGAGCGGGATAATGAAACCTATTGAAATTTTAATTGTTACGTTTAAATGGCTTCGAATATAGTTTACATGTATATGCTGCAGCTATTTCTCCAATCCTTTGAATATTCACGCGTTCTCGAATATTATAACATCATTTTGTTGCCACTCAGATTCACCATGTACGGGCTCATTTCGATTATGACCCAGAGGAAGATCCCTACATTCCATGCAGAGAATTAGGCGTAGGCTTTCAAAAAGGCGACGTACTACATGTTATTTCACAAGAGGATCCCAACTGGTGGCAGGCTTATCGAGAGGGTGAAGAGGACCAAGCGCTTGCCGGCTTGATTCCAAGCAGAGCGTTTCAGCATCAGTAAGTCTCTTAAAGTTACTTCTTCATCGACCGAATAATTCGGATTAATATATATATATATATATATATATATATATATATATATATATATATATATATATATATATATATATATATTAATTCGTGCATGTATGTGTTTGTGTGTGTGTACCATGTCATATACACATTCGATTTTCAGGCGTGAGTCGATGAAGCAGACAATAGCCGGAGACAAGTCGGCGGTACGAGGATCGAAAAAATCTAGCACGTTGCTTTGTGCCAGAAAAAATCCAAAGAAAAAGAAGAGAAGTAAATTCGGCTCCAACTTCAATGACGATGGTTATCCTCTTTACGCCACCACCTCTATCGACGGTAAATATTCTATACGAGTAATTATAATCACGCTCCTCACGTTCATACTGTGATATTTTTTCAATTTGAAAAAGTTAGGAATTTAACATATTCTACGAGATCCTGCGTGAAATTTTACTATCAATAAGAGATAACATTTTGTAAGCAGTTAATATTTCGTTATCCAACTTTCCGAAATATTAATTGGGGTTTCCGGTGGAAATGACAAATATGCCAATCTGAATCGAACAATAAATATTTTGGACGTTTGTCATAGTTTGGCACAGTTATAGCACAGAAATTTATATATTGTATTTAAAAGAATACCTTGTCTTTTGACACAATTCAACACAAATTGCACCAGTTTGGTATAATGATATTTCTGTCCAAGTAAGTATTGAAATAACCATCTCTTACCGAAGTCTAGTCGTCTCTCTCGCACCTTCATTCTTCTCCAAGGCTGATTTCCTCTACTTCTACTTAAATTTTTGGACTTACTAATATATCTTTTCTATTCGCAATTACCTCGCACAATTGTATACATAAAAGAGTGCCATTTTTAGCTTTAAAACTTGCGCGGTGTTATCAAAATTATTTAATTAATTCTATATTTCATTTTAACTGTATTTTAGTATTTGTAAAGGGCTTTTCAACCCGTTTAAATTTGAATGTACTATATTATGATACTAGTGGCATAATTTTAATTCACGGCACAGCGTGTGTAAGTGCCGGAGCATAGTGGGTGCGATTAATATTGATTATGCCATACTGTGCAAAACGAAACCGAAATTCATACTAAAGTCTGCCAACCGCTGTTACAATAGCGGTGACAAACTGTGCATATTCTGTGCTAAAACGAAAACCTTACAAAAATGTGCCAAACCATAAACATTTCGGACATTTATTTCCTCTGGGGTTGCAGATTTCATATGGTGCGGAAAGTTTATAATGTAACGTAAAAGCAGTGTTTAAATAATACCAGAATTTTTTCCGTTTCGTTAAAACAAAATTTCATAATCAAATTTAACAATTTTTAGTTGAAAAATATTGATGATGTTTTATTACTGTTATATAACTAATGCTGTAGTGGGCAACAAAATCAAATGCATTAGATTTTACAACGGTTCACATACCTACATTCTATTTTATTATAGTAAGGTTATAAATTTTTCTTTCTCATTTAGCTGAATTCAGTTCCAATATAAATTTTCTTCACCGTGTGAAAAAACCCTCATCTGAATTCTGTACTTTGTAGTTTATGCAATTTGGAACAAACACCATATACACCTTTGATGAACCACACTTACTACACAACTTTTGATGAACTACAGTCACGCCACGCAGTTTTAATATCCTAGATATCCGTATATTCTTATATTAAGTGTGATGCATCATTATTACAAATCAAGCACAGCGCTTTGTGGCCAAATTGTGAAAAATTTTCAAAATTGTCGGATGAGGGTTACATAACATTCAATGAAGAGAAGTAGACCCTATCCCTTTTCCTGGAGGCTGTTTACATTAAAACCCCGAAAAATTATTTCTCATTTTGTTCAAGAAAATATGTTCAAGAAATTTTTGTATATCATTGAAAATTTTGCAACTTTACTTAATGTATAAGCCTGTTATCATTGCTCCGGAAAAAAGTGATGTGCCTTAATTCAATCATATCGATCAATCTTTAATTTTATCTTGATATCTTTCGAAATTATTTTACGACTGCATATTTATTATAATAATTTAATATAATTTAATATAATAATCTATTTATAACTGGACAAAATCAGAAGGTGTTACTTCTGGGATACATTTATGTCCATGGTCATAGGGGCGAGGAAATTACAAATTTAGAAAAATTAAAAAGAATTAAAAAGAAAAAATAAAATGTTGCGAGTATAAAATAATACAATATAAATACAAGCGAACAATATATAGAGAACGCTTTATTTGACGTTCTCCATATATATATATATAATCGGCAACCAAAGTATATAAGTATCCCTTATATTAATATTATATAATGCCAAAATTTCAGATTATGATAGCGAGGAGGTATTGACATACGAAGAAGTGGCCTTATACTATCCTCGGGCAAATCACAAAAGGCCAATTGTACTAATAGGCCCGCCCAATATCGGTAGACACGAGCTGAGACAACGACTTATGCAAGACAGCGAAAAGTTTGCAGCAGCGATACCTCGTAAGTTACATAATCTTACTTACACTGAAACCGATTATTCCCATCGTGCGAATATAATCATTCATGTTGAAATATTTATATAGATACAAGTCGACCGCGAAAAGATACCGAAGTCGATGGTCAGGATTATCATTTTATCTCGCGACAACAATTTGAATCTGACATCCTCTGTCGCAAGTTTGTGGAACATGGCGAGTACGAGAAAGCCTACTATGGCACTTCCGTTGAAGCTATACGCACGGTAGTCAACTCGGGTAAAATCTGTGTGCTGAATCTTCATCCGCAATCCCTGAAAATCCTACGCAACTCGGACCTTAAGCCCTATGTCGTCTTTGTCGCACCACCAAGTCTCGAAAAACTCAAACAGAAAAGAATAAAAAATAACGAGACTTACAAGGAAGAGGAGCTCAAAGACATAATAGAAAAGGCCAGAGAAATGGAGGACAAGTATGGTCATCTTTTTGACATGATCATTATTAACAATGACACGGATCGTGCATACAATCAGCTGCTTACAGAAATAAATTCGCTCGAAAGAGAACCTCAGTGGGTTCCAGCAACCTGGGTGAAATAATAAATGTAGTTGCCCAAAGCCTGGTTTAAGACACTCGAATACCTCTACGGTGTTGATAGCATTGAGAACGACGTCGTCACCTAAGCGCATATACATGCATATTAGTTTATTTCACCATCAAATTCTATTATATACGTGTTTATATTTATGAATTAATTGGTAAACTAATTTATTTATTTATTTATTTTATTCACCATGCAATTATTTCTTAAATAGTAGCAATCTGAAAAATCAATTGTATAGTTTACTACGAATCAGTACTTGATTGCATCCAAGCTCACAAATTCTAAATAAAACATTAGTTTGGCGCCACGTACTTCTATACAAATATATACATTGCGCACTGGACTCGTAAACGCACACAATGCGCTAGACATCTTGTGACACAGATACTTAAAGACATTGGCGCATTTTTAGTTTTCTTTTGCATTATTATCTAAAAATACGACTTCAAGCGGGAAAAATATACATTCCAAGTTTTTTCATGTTGAAATGAGAAAATGCAAGAAAAAAAATATATTGCACAATTATTATAATGCTATCTTTTTGGAACTTTCCGAGTAAAATCGTTATATGATCGTTAATTTACACAGATATTTATAAAAATATCGCTATATAATTTAAAACAGTATTTCTTTAAAATTTTTAACTCGGTAACTTCTCTTTAACAATAACAAAGAGAAACCTAACACACTCAGAGGCTATTACCATAATTTCTAAATTTAATTTTACAATTGTCGCGGTATATTTCACTTTTGACGTTTTAAAGATAATATTTATAATGCAATTGTTAACGTTTATACATGCGTTTACGGGATTACGGATATAAAGTGGTATATCAAAAATAGATCTTTTATTATAAACGTGCTCGTTCAAACTTTAAAGATTAGTTTTCCATTTTTTCCAACATGATCGCACTTGGAATTTAAAAAATTTTAAAGAACATTTTCGAAATTTTGGCAAATGAAAAGTTAAATAAAAATAATCCATTAAAATATAGCGTGAGATATGAAGCATCAACTAAGTAAAAAAACGTAATAGATACGAAAAAATTTAAACCAACAACGTATACATGATGTATAGGATAACTCGCGTTTATTTAGAGAAAAGGAAGAAATAACTCGTGTTTCTGATAAAAATTAATCTAAAAATAAATATAGACTCATTAATGCATTAGTCGTATTCGAGGAGTGTATTCGAGCCTACGCTGATTTATGAAAAGGTGTAAAAATAATAGACAGTGTCAAGTGCATGATAAAGATGTACATTGCTTGTTTCCTCAGCGGGTATGATATAAAAACGAAAAATCGTTTTACCGAGCGTAAATAATAAGTCATTTCTTCGAATGGTGTGAAGATACCTTCATCGCTGTTAATTATCACCGATATAAAACGTCCATTTTGTCCAACGTTTTTTAAGAGTTACTGTCTTTCTTGTTTTGAAATAAGTATTTAAAATATATGATATATTTGCGAAAGGTGCTGTTTGGTTTTTAAAGAAATTTCACATTTTTTAACACGATCGAATTTTGTACTGTGAAACAGAAAATTTTAGACGTTTATCGGGGCGATTTTATACATTGTTAAGCGTTAATAAAAAGTGCAAATAATGGTTGCTCCGCGTTCTAAAAGAACAATAATACTCGCGATTCGTCGCTAAATGACGCCGTAGAAATTGTTTTACAGTACATAATCCGATCATTCGCTACGAGATGGATCGAATTTTGCAAATACATTTTTACGTACACTTGGTACTTTATTGTGTAAAGGCGAATATTAAAAGTTTAGTGAAAAAATCTCCGATCGACTGCTGATAACAGTCCAGAATTATTCGATAAATTGGAGCTAATGCTAAAAATAAAAAGATAAATAAGAAGACTCGATGTGCCAATAAAATAAACCGTCGTCTAAGCCAGAAAAAACGACTGCGAATTAGGAAAAAATATTATATAAATAAATTAATTAATTATATGTATGTGTGTGTATGTATATATATATATATATATATATATATATATATATATATATATATATACACACGCACACGTTCACACATGTACATACATACATACATACATATACATTTGTATATATTTATGTATGCATGTATGTATAAACGTACACTCAGAACACAAACACACATAAACACACACACACACACACACACATACAAATGTGCCAAACAAAGGGACTTCGATAGTTCAAAAAGCGCTCAAAAGGCAACGTACGATGTAGCATACGTCATTACTGTTTATGTAAATATCTGTGCAATTGTATAGAAAAGAGAACTGCAAAGTTATTATATATTATAGCGTTAATTTTCGTGAAAAGACGACGAGTAGTGCGAACTCTTCAAATGAATCTCGAAGTGAGTTCCGTGTCCTTGATATATATATATATATATATATATATATACACATATTTATGTGTGTATAAAAAGTTACTGCTAGATTCAGTACCACACAATATAAATTAATGTATCTGTTATTTGATCTTATACATACTTTGTAGTGAATTTTAAGCAAATAAATAATTTATACAAGTACTTGTTATATTTCGGTTATTTGTACTTAAAACTGTATTGGAAGTACTAACGTTCCCATTAAAAATTATGTAAAAATAATTGGTTACAGCGATTGAAGAGTTCGCCGGAACTCCAGCTATAGTTATTATATATTATTAAAATATTATAATTGTGATGCCCTTTATCGTTCATTGATTATGATTATAGTTTTAAGAAATTAAAATGTGTAAATTAAATATATAATTGTATTCATTTTATGTGTAACATAAGCGTACAACGTTTATAATAAAAGTTACATAAAGGTTGTATATATTAAGCATATACATATATAATTATACGCACATACACCTATAAAGTGAAGTCTATCGATGCGTTAAAAAAGTTTATAAAAAGGAAAAGCGATAAGTGTTTCATTAGCTGCAATTCAAAATTCATCGACGCTGAAAACATTATAATAATTTTTTCGCGCAAAAATTATATTAAAAAAATGATTAATCATTGTTAACGAAAAAATCAAATTCAAATTAAACAAAGAAGAATGAAAAAAGGGTTATTGTATGATTAAAGCTAGCATGCCAGAATATTATAATTATGTAAGATTAAAGAATGATAAAGTTAATTATCCAGAGGCCAATTGTGCGGGGTAGATTAAGAAAAATTAGAATATTTGTTTTTATTCCTTCAACGTTTTGGCGATCAATGCCGCTTTATTAAGAAACTGTCAAAGTAGAGTTGTATTCATAAACGGGTGTTATGAACCTATAACAAGAATTGTCTTAATGAATTGTCTTAATGATTAGAATGAAAAAAATAGCAATATAGCGACAGAATTCTCACATCAATACACAAATATCAACAAACTATTTGACTCCGTCTTTATTACGTAGGCATCGCAAAATCGACAGTCGCCCAAATTTGAAATTGAAAGGCCAAGAGAATAATACCTGTGCTTCCTCCCCTTGGTGGAGACGAAGGTTTTCGAATACCAATGTACCGACGACAATACCATAACTTTGTAAGATTAAATTTACGTTATTCTCAAGATAATTCTTGTATATTTATAACATCTTTTTCTGAATAAAAATCTACTTTGACAGTTTTCTTATGCGGGCGACATTGACCGCCGATGAAACCGTCAAAGGAGAAAGAAATAATGTTTTAATTTTTTCGTAACATACCCTATATATATATATACATCTTGCCTCGAAAACGTTTGTGTAATAACCTTCAAGGGATAACATTAATTTTTCTCTGAAATAACATAAATTCGATTATTCTTTAATTTATTGTCGTGCATTGGTCATATCGTATAACACATTATGGTCGCGATATTATCTAACGCGTAAGTAGTAATAACGGTAAATCGATGAATTGTACTTTAAAACGAGATGCAGAAGAGACACTGAAATATAAAAGTTGTTTTGTTATATAATTTTTGGAAATCAGCATCGCCTGAGTTGATATTGCTGTGGGTGTACAGTAATTGGGTACAACCCTGGAATCAGATAAAATGCGCCTTTATCCAAGATCTGCGCGGGCATTATAATTTCCGTGTAACAATTAAAACAGAATATTAGTATACGCTCGATAAATACAAATAAAAGGAGAATGTGAGTACTGGATAAACAGACAAGTAATAAACTGAAAAGTGATTCTATGAGTGAATCCCAAAAAACGTTCCTTATTTTACTTCTTTACCTTCCTAAACTGTCGGACTCGCAATATTATTTATATATAAATTGGTAGTTTTTAGAATATTATAAATCAAAGCATTATTTTTAAAGTAATATATAGTAACGTGAAATCTTATTTAATTTTTAATGTACGTATATGATTTGCAGAAATATATTTGCATATACAAATTTTAATAATCCAGAAAGATTTTGCAATAACACCAGCGTACAGCGAGAATAAGGAGACATTAGTTCGAACCTAAAATAAAACAACGCACTATATTAATTTGCGTTTAGGAATTGAATCGACAGACATGTACGACATTTGCAGGGTGATAAAAGAAGCCTGTACGATGTAATATATCGCATCATTTAGCGCGCATATCGATTGTTGTTTTCGGAATAACATACATAAATTATTTAAGATGAAAGAATAATGCTGCGAGTAATTTAATAAAGCGTTATGTTGTTGTATATATATACATACATACATACATACATACGTATATGCAAGTAGGTGTACGAGTTACCGTCATGAGCGAGAAACAGACGGTTCCTTTTCGAGACACGGCAATTCTTGCTAGAGACAGAATGTTTGCTTATTAAGAAAATAATGCGTTATTAATTAATATAAATATAATAATTATAAAAGAATATCGAGAATATCCGACCGCAGGAAACCGCGCTCACGTTTCACGATTTACCATCTCTATATATTCTGTTATGAATTTCCTTGAATAAAGGTTACTAATAACATTTAAATATATATACTTATAAATAGTATTCCTCCAATTTTACTTTTCTTTTAAATGCACAATGTGCATACATGCATGGATACACAATATAGAGTTTAAGAGTTATTTTAGCAAATTTGAAAAATTCACAAAGTTTGATTGTTCTTTATTTCTTTTAGAAAGAATTGTTTTAATGAATTACATTTTTCAAAGAAAAAATAAAATCGAAATCCCACAATTTCGCGTTCAGTGCAAGCTTTACATCAGAAAAGATGAAGGTCATTGTGAAGGTGAAGAAAATATGAAAGTCTTCATGAAGGTCCTTGTTGAATATTTATACAAGCTTTGAATAAAATTACATATTAATTCTCGTAACAGAGAAGCAATAGTTTACCAAATTTTTACATAAATTTATTCCATACATTTATTCGTTATTATATTCAAGTATAAATTGAAAAAATGAGAAATATGAATATTGTACGTCTATCGCTAACTTTAGAAAGAATCAATTTATCCTCTAAACAGACTCGCAGCTTATCAAATATTTTTGAGAAAATTTAATTTATATAACCAAAAGATGTTTTACATTTGAAAAACTGATTTTATTTACGCTGTATTTATTTCTTGATTTTTATTATATGAGCTAAAAACTCCTTTTACATATAATGAATATATATATACATATATATTTATTTATTTATTATTTTTCACACATACATATATATAAAAATCGTAGACATAAATAAAATTTATAAAATTGTGTTGTGTTTGAGCGAAGAAGACACAAAAAATATAATGCAGAAACAATTATTATAATAGGTAAAAACTCATTTAGACGCATATGTAGTATTTACTTATTTAAACCATCAAATATTCATATAACCATACTAAATTTGAAAAAAAAATGTTAATCATTGTTTTGCTTATATTCAAAGAATAGTTTTGATTTTGTAAGAAGTTTCAGTCAAGTATCACAATCTGCAAATTTTACAGCACATTTTCACAGTAATTCAAACAGACTTTTGGGGAATCATGGAGGATTCACCTACTAATCCGGCAGATGGCATGGTTCTCACTTAACATGACGAATGTATAGAATATGTCCCTCAAGATTTCTATTCCCCATATAATAGAATGTAGTTAGGTATATAAATATATTGCGCATATAAGTTCTTAAGAATTCAATTTTTGACAATGCATTCGTATATGTATATATTAAAATTCAATGATTGATTAAAATAAATTTCCGTGGCTTTTAGAAATTAAATTTCGTTAAATCTTTTTAAAAGGTCAGTGCCATTCTCATATAAAAATAATGAGGAATAAAAATAACAAGGAATTATATTTCATTTAGCGTGTCAGCGCCCTGTCAGTGTCAGAGGCCTTTTTACTGTATACATATTTTTAGATTTGAGATTTTAAATGGATGAATTTATGTATCCTGAATCCGAAACCCGGCTGAAATAGTGGAGATCCGCGGTTGCAATGTTGCGTGCGCCTTTTAGTTATATATATAGTTGTCTTAAATTGGATACAGGAATGATAAGAAACGGAACACGATGGAACGAGAGAATTGAATCACCGTCACCCAGCAGTCCCAGCACTATGTAATGTTGTGTATCGTGTCAAGTCAAGACATCAGACTGACATTGAGAACGCGAGTTGAAACGACGCGAGATATATACTAGCTGCCCTATAAACATTTCGGGGCAAAGGGCCTGCAAATTGCCGTCAACGCGCGCTATCCCCATGTATTTAGTATAGGACTTTGCGCACGCTCGGCAACAAATGTTTGTAGGGTGCTTATATATATATATATATATATGTATGTTGTACATATCTATATACATACATACATCGCTATATAGTTGGATGCTATTTCTGTCACGTATGTATAAGTGCTGGGTCGCTGGGTGCAGTGCATCTGTGCATACGCAGTTTTGCTGTCCGCCGTAATTCGCCGTTAGCATCGACTGAATAACTCTCCTCGCGATAGTATAGTACCTACTTGTATCCGAAGCAATTTTAGGAGCTCGAAACTCAAGACAACAAAGAAGAGGAATCACACGACCAGAAAGATAACATTTTAACATCAGGAGTGTTTCCCCTGTGTCAGTGCGTTTTCTCTTTTGACGTTAAGCACTGACTTTTTCTTTGTTCGTCATGATGTTCGCGATCATGGATTGTTTTTTGGATTAGCAGGCGGAGCTTTGTGTTTGCGCATTTTGTCTCTTGCCGCTGCACTCGCTACACCGAGATACAAAACAAAGGGCGAGTAGTAAAAGGAAGGAAAAATCATTGTTTAGAGCGAGTACTTGTTAGTTTTTTTGTGACTGTGTATAAGCTGTACTGTGTACTAAACGGTCAGTGAGTGTGTGTGTGCGTGGGTGTGTACGCGCGCGCGTGTGTCTGTGCACTCTGCGTGTGTATGTGTGTGTGTGTGTGTATACGTGCGCGCACGGACAGGCGGACTGCGGCCCGCGCGAATTAGTGAAAACAAATTGCCTGCAAGTTTATCATCAGCCTTTCATCGTTTTGGCTCTTAATATCACTACACACAAGAGCCGTAAAGATCCAGAAGCACCAATTCAACGTCAAGTTGTTGACCTTGCCGCAGACCGAAGCTAACTCCGTTTTACGGACACTCTCCTGCGCGTCTTTTCCGCAACTGCTGTGGCTATCGCTTCTGCTCGACTTTAGTCTCTCAGTCTTCTTGACTCCTTATATTGGTTCTACTTGTAGTCTGCAGAGACAATTTTTTTATTAAACACTGTACATCCTTATAGTTCAATTGTTTACTTGCATACTTCTTTACTGACTATTTATTTAATTTGCCATTTTGTGATGTACCCCAAGTGTGACCTTTTGGGAATTAACGTTGAGTCGTCGATTAATTTTGTCCACTCAAAGAGAAAAGGCATCTTCATACATAAGAAAAAAATGTTTAAAGACCCCATAAGTTTACGAAATCGTATAAGTTTTTTACTTCTTCGTCGCTATTGAAAAGCCAAGCAGCTAATGCTCTGATTGTTTTAGAAGAGCACTGGTATTAATTACTTGACATTTTGAGGCCAAAAATATGGCTTCGTATTAGGTTGCAACCACAGTATACTTTCTCAAGACATCTTCTTATTCTCTTGATAAAAGTCCAAGCAAAGCATTGCAACAATGAAGCTGCTGGAAAGTACACGATTCGAGGCGATAAACAATGCCTTATCCATAACAACTGGTGATAGCAAAATCATTGGAAGGTGAATGCAATGCTTTATACTTATCACCTTATTGTTGATATTAATACTTAATGATCATTTTACTAATTCAAGGATTGAGAGTTATTCTTGCAAAATGGCTGGTAATGATAAACAACTATACAAACGTTTTAATTCTGAACAAGGAGTCACCCCGCATGATTTTCAAGCTTTATCGCCACCTCAAACTTCTCTTGGTACATCTCCAGCTCAAAGCTACCTCAGGTAATTTTATTCTGACATTTACCATTTTACTATTAATATATTAATATTATATGATTCCTGACAATTTCATCTTGTAGTCGTAGCATTTCTGGTGACGAAGATGGTCCATTATGTGACACAATCAGTCGAAAAACACTCTTCTATTTAATAGCAACACTAAACTCAGCATTTTATCCAGATTATGACTTTTCTGATGCAAAGAGCCATGAATTTAGTAAAGAACCAAGTTTACAATGGGTGATGAATGCTGTTGACAGTAACTTAAGTGCAACTGCAGGAGATCATTATCGTACTTTGCGTGCTGCACTTTGGGCAACAATTGAAGATGAAATATCCATGAATGAATGCGATATTTACAGGTAATGTTACTTCAATTTATGTATGTTCTACTTTGCAATAATACAAAATCCTTCTTTTTGTTTGTTTTGTAATAATTCAAATCAATTTTTTTAGTTACAATCCTGATTTAGCATCTGATCCTTTTGGAGAAGATGGATGTTTGTGGTCCTTCAATTACTTTTTCTACAATAAAAAGCTTAAAAGAATAGTATTTTTTACGTGTAGAGCAATAAAGTGAGTTCTGGAATAGTATTCAAAAATATTTATTTTAATTATCAAATAATATTAAAATTGATAAAAAAAATATAATTTTCTAGTCCACTCTATGCATTGGATTCTGGCATTGGAAGTGATTTCACAATGGATGAAGATGATGAAGATACTTACTAATTTTAATTTAATTTCTGGTTATATATTAAATCACTTTACTTTCATTCATTCTTTTTCTTTTTTTTTGCAATCACGCACTTAATAAAATTTATATTTTGCACCAATTAAGTGAATACAGTGGTTAAAATGTAAAAAACATATTGTCGATAATAGATTTCAATTACTGTAAAATTAATTTTTTGTCAATGATTGTTCTTAGTGCAATATATTAGAAAAATGTTTGACTAAGTACCCTCACATTAAAATATATACAGAATAATTATCCGTTAAAATTTAGGCAATCTCAAAATACAGCATTTTTGCTGATTTAATAATTAAATAATTATATATTATGAAATATTGTTATAAAACAAGCGTTACCCTCATTCTATAACAATATCACCTTACTGATTCTCAATTTCATTGTCGCATAGTGGCAGATGGGCCGAAAAGCGGTCAAAACTAAAGCTTCATGGGAGCTTTAATTTTGAGTTTAGAAATAAATCCTCCAAGTAGAAGAATGTTAAGTTATACATTTTAAGAATCCAGGTCCTTCAGAGTGATCGCACGTAAGACATAACTCACGTAACCGACGTAAGGGTGCAGTGTGCGTGTGTGTGTGTGTGTGTGTGCGTGTGTATGTGTATGTGTGTAAATATATACATGTTACGCATGCGCGTGAGTGCGTGTGCGATGTCGTATAATAGGTATAAGTTTCCCTTACGTAGAATCACTTTGACCTCTGACGGACATAGTATTGCTACCGCAATACTATGATAGTTGCATATATTCAACTAACAACTGCATGTTATTTATTTTTGTGATTGAATAAATTTTAAATTAGGAATGTATTTGATTATAAAATATGAACTTTATAACTTATTAATTAGTATGCATAATTTAACTAGAGCTTTTTTGGACAAAAGTAGTAGAAATACTTGAGTATCTTATAAATAAATTGTTTTCCTCAAAACAACAAATAGATTTATTTTCATTCTGATTCGGATTTGTTAATGTAAAAAGTCTTATTACATAAATTCTTTGTATCATTACAATAATAAAATATACGTTATAGGCACTTAAATTTCATGATAGTATATTTTTCAAATACGCTTTAAATATAATTGATTAAACAATCACATCGTTAACATGTAAATGTTTGCTAATTTTACAATGTACTATGATTATAGGAATGAGGGGCACTGTTAAGCACAGAGGGGTATTGTCGTATATTCTGTGAATGCATATATAATACATATAATGCGGTCGCATGCACTACATGTATAGATATACAAAATGCACACCCTACCCCTTAGGTTTTAGTTCACTTGTGACAGAAAGTAGATGGCTACCTCTGGAGATCTAATCATTTAAACTGGATTAACTTTGTATAAAATATTATGAAAAATTACTTAAAAAATTCTACATACTCTAAACTGTAAATTATCACTATATACAACTACTCAAAATGTGAAAGAAAAGCCATTGAAATAATTAATAAGTATCGCATTGACGTTATAAAATTTTGACGGGAAATCGCTATGAAAATACAGCAACTTTTTGCTTCCCCTTACATGCATTCCATGGCAAACTTTTAATGCCGTAGTGGCAAAAAATAGTATCATTGTGTGCGTCTCGGACGTAATGCCGGTTACGACTCGGGTGGCAACTGCCACAGTTGCCAGTAATCGTCGTCTTCTTTGCCCTTTTTTGATATATGTAGCCCTACTAATATATTTTGTCCAATACATATATAAAGCTTTCCCAGCCATGGGCTAATTTTCCTGCGCTATAGCGGCAAAATGATTGTGCCGGCTTTACATGCACGTAATATCATATTCCGTGTAAATTGGCAAACATGAGAGATATGGTGCGTATAATAGTATATTGTGTGTACCAAGAGTGGAATGTGAGTTTGCAGTAGAATGGATGCGAGCTAGCACGAACCGAAAGCGCTTTACCCCTTCGGTACACAATATTATATACTATGTTCACCGAACGAGCCGCAGCCGGGAATTCCAACTTTTCGAGCCGCTGGGCAAAAAAGTGATTTGTTTCTTTTTTCTTTGTTTATTAATCGTGCGATTTCATAATTTGTATATTCATTTGTTTCTATAAAAATATGGAAATAAAGTTATATATTATATATAACAAGCATGTGGTTCCCATATCAAAGACATTAAAATTAGCCCCTTTTAAGAAAAAACGTGAAAATACGTCCGTGCATCACAAAAAATATGGTGTGTACCAATTAAGTGAGCTTTTTGACATCGTGTGGTTGCAGTCCTGTCTTGATCTCGTTCACGCCTTCGACTTCGGCTCACGCTAACTCGCCTTGACTCGTACTGCAAACTCCCCACTATATACGCTCTTGATACAAATATTATATTACCTGATAAAAAGCGTAGCCTGGTTCACGTCTGCGGAGGATATACAGTACGTACTTTACGCGTTGGGTGGACAAGAAAGTGTACATCTATCTATTACCGCCAAACTTGCTATCGGCTCGAGTAACAATTTACACGAGATATAGACTATCCAAGTTTTTCCTCCCTAGATGCGTGATGTACTGTTTAATCGTTGAATAATTACAGTCTGAGTTTCAGATACACGCAATCCATTTGTCATAATCAAACATTTGTAATTTTTTAGGCCGAAATATTCTTTCCTTCTCGAGTATTTTAAAGCAACGCGTGACCGTAGTTTTTTCTCGTTTACTATGCAATTAGTATTACTATATCGAGTGTTGAGATAATCCTTTTAGAGTTATTGATTATATAGACTTAAAAAATATTCTATGCATTTGTTTTTGTATTAACAGAATCACCGTCAAAAAGTTCTAATATTTTGGCTTTCTAAAAGAAATTTAAATTGCATCTCAGAATATGTTTTATAAAAACTATTTAGAAATTATTGTTATTATATTTAAATCAATTTGTTTAATACGTCTAGTAGATTTTAATAAATTAATTTTAATAATTTTCAATTAAAATTCTTAGCTTCTTATTATATGCATTTAACAGATAAAAATTCGAATGGAATCCAAAAAGGAAACAAAAATATGTTATAAAAATTTACCTCCAAATAAAGTAAGAGTCTTTGATATTAATTTCGTAAATTTAGAAATAATTGTTAATTCACTGATACATCATAACATCAGGTGATTGATACATACACATATATGCATCACACAAAAGTCTTTTGGCGTCTTCTGGAAGAGATCGATCATCTTTTACTGTACTTAAATAACTAGCTCCCTCTTCACTCAACCAAAACGGAAAATCTGGACATGGAACCATTTCCGGTATATTGTAACCATCTTGTTCTCCTAAACAACAATAAGTAGTCAATGAACGATGAGTATACGTAGCAAACCAAGTATTAACGGGCCTCTACGGCGACATTATATATACATTCAGCATATTATAATGTAGCGGTGGGGCCCCTTAAGGGTCCTCAGGCATTTTACTACAGTCGACTTTTTTATAAACATATATAATAAATAAGCAAATTGTCTGTATAGGAAAGTTCCTATTACAATAAGCTTTTGAAAAAAACTGCTGCTCTTAAGACCTTGAAAATACAATATGATATTGTTTTATATGCGGTTTGTGCAACAAAGTGAGTTGGGATTCCTCTGTAAGCTATTTACATCAAATAATTCAAAATTACATATTATACAAGACTTTAACACTCGTTTGCATATTAGCAAAGGTTAGACTATAATAATCTCCACGAGTAGTATCATTTATACCTCTATAAGAGGAAGACAGTGATTATTATTTAATTGAAGCTCAAAGCCAATTAGAGTGTTAATAAAGAATTCACTTCAGATCAGTCAAAGAGAGTAGTACCTACGCGAGTAGCATGCACTGATTATAATCTAGTTAAATTAAAATTACTTTTCCAAGATCTGTTCCAGCGCCTGACCTTGTTATCGTGACAGACACACAAGCTTGTATTAAACTAGATTGCATATTTTTTTCAAGGTCCTAGGTGAAACAATTTTTTCAACAGTTCATCGCAAGGGGATCCTCCCTGTACGAACGATTTCCTTATTCACTATATATACGCATTTTTATATATTCCTTAAATAAGTAAAAATAACAACCTTTTCTATCCGCCATAGAATCAAAAAAGCACCAAGATGCTTCTGAGCCAGGAGCACATTTTACAAATGATACATAATGAGATGTTTCAATACATACTACCGCCAGCAGTTCTAAATACAAGCGCGGCACTGAACAATGTTCTTTTAAAATGTCATATTCTATTGGTACTCTAAGGATTTTAGGCTCATGATTGGTTCTTTCATCGTGATAATGTACCTGTAAAGAGATTAAGTTTAAACTTCAAGTTTATTGAATGGATTACAAGACAAATGTTTGAAATACCTTTTCAAGACATTCTTTACAGAAAGCTATATTCTCTAAACCATCGCCAAATTCTTTATAACATTCTTTACATTCAAATTTTGCCAATGTACCGCACACTGTGCATTGCCTTGGAGCTGCAATGGTATTTATCATTAAGTTTTTATAAACCAACTATTTTTTCTTAGAAACCTTTGACAGAGCACAAGAGAAGCTTATATTTTTAAGCATTGATACTTACAGTCCTCTATAATGTCTGTTACATCGAGTAACAGTGTTGGTTGTATTTTAGAATACATTTTGTAAGATTTTCCAAACCGTGGCATCTGTAAAATTAGGCATGCAGGGACCTCTTTTAATCTAATATTGCTAGTTAAAAAACTTTGTTCAAGTAGCTGTTGTACTGTTGGCAAAGTAAGGTTATTATCTTTTTCTACAAAAAGTTGATAGTGATAGGCATCTTGTCCAGAGCTTAACTTTAAAAATGGTTCGGCATTTAAAGTTTGAGCTACTAATGACGTCAAAAATTCTTCTGGATCTACAGTAAAATCAATTTTTTAATTATTTATTTACTTATTTATTATTTGTATCAATTTATTATTTATAATAAAAATAATTTAGTTTATAACCTTTTTCTTCACTGGTTAAACCCGAAACAGAAGATAATTTTTCTAACAACGTTCTTAATTTCATAACACGATCAGCCTTTACAAATAAATCTTTTCTAAGAGGATTTACAATTTCTTCCCGTAAAACCCTTTGAACTTCTTCATATTGTGGACAGTCTTTCTCATAAGGTGGTCTGAACATCGGACACCATTAGTGGTGAAATACAAATATGCATCTTAGGTAAAAACGGGCAAAAATTGACTTACCTGAACAAAAGACTATCAAATACACACGTAAAAGCAAACATGCTAAAAAGTGTAGCATCTAAATAGCAAGAATTGTGATGGCCTTGAATACCTCGGTACTGTCCACATATTTCCTTAAGATCTCCTTTCACCGATATAGGAGGCACAGCTTCACTTGTAATTAAACTTTGTAGGAATTTAGAATCTTGCAATGCTTTTGTGTTATAATAGCAGCTACTTGCCTAAAATATGTATATACATGACTATGTAAAAATATAAATAATTAATAAAAGCAAATATACATACATTTAAACCTACTTACTGCCATATCATATTGATGACAATCTTTTAGATTGGTGAACCAAGCTTTTTGTTGACTGCAGTGAAAATACCTTACATCTTCGTTTGTGCCATCAGTAGCCAATGGATGAATACCATCCTGAATATAAAATATAGAATCATTAGCCAGTTTTAGTTCAATTAAACAAAAAATTAATAATAATAAACATTACCAGTTCAATGGCTGGCATTAATTTTTCTGAATTGGAGTTAGTATGTGAGCCTACCAAGCGTATTAGACCACAATGTGCATCGTTATCTACAAGAACTTTGACACATGAACTAACACTCAAGTCACCAGTATTGAGAGATTGTTGAATATTCTTAGGTTGTTTATCTACTTCATCCACTTCATCATCTGCACAGAAATAACATTAAGTAATAATAGTATTTAAAATAATATATTTAATATTTGCTTAATTTTGTATTTTTATTGGCTGCTACCAAGTTTAAATTTACTTTCTATGTTTAAAATATTATCACTGCTCCACTTATGTTCTAATGCAAACACTGGTATATCATGCAAAGATGCAGCCATTTCATAGAGAAATTTAAAAAGTCAACCAATTTACAGACTATTGCTTGTAGCTTTAAGAGCTTCCTGCAACTTCATGGTCTAATTTTAAACCAGGTTATTATTACCCCACCCAAGACATCTACAAATTTATCTAAAAAGCTGTTCTTGTTAATGTATCGTCATCTTAAAATTTTAAAATAGAATTGGAGCATTAATTAAAGAAAAAAAATTTGTTACCAGAATTTAGAGGATCGAAACTCTTTAAATTCCTGTACAATTCTTTGTTTTCATTAATCTCTTCGCATGATAAACTTTTTCCTAAATTAAAGGTAGCTGCTTGTTGAAACATTGTTGCTTGATTATTGTTGTCATTATCTGCACGTAATGAGTATTTATCTTTTTGTGAATAGACCGCAACCCTTTTTTTGTCAGCATTGTCACCGGTACCTCTATTATTTTTAATGAAAAAATTGTCAGTTGTCTTAGGTTGTAGTATATCATTGGATAAAAAATCTATTAAAAAATTAGTACGAATATTAAAACTGAGACAAAAGATGTGTAGCTAAAATTGGTATTTGTAAAAATAGTAAATACTTTTTTCAAAGTTTTTAATAGCTTCTGAAGCATCAGTCTTTTTTGGTGCTATATTGCTAATTGTTGCAAAAGTTCCTGGGGAATTGTAAGTTCTAAAGTAGGTGTTAGACAATGGTGATGATTTACAAATATCTGGATTATCCTGTGAAATGATGCCTATGAGCAAAATTTTGTTTACATAAATATCAATGAAAAAAATGAATCTTCTTACTAGAAGGTCTAAGCCAAAATAATATCCATCTCCAAGCTCTGGTACAGGACCAACAAATTTAACATTTGCTAAATAAGTTACAAGATCATTAGAATCTTGACAATACCAAACTTGGCTATTTGGTCTAATATCTTCAACATTCTTGCAGAGCTGTTTATTATTTGCTAAGCGGACCCTTTCTTGCAAACTTGATACAGAGCACAAGAGTCGCCAAATTAATGGTGATATAGATAGCAGATCGATCGAATGGCATTTCCATTCTGTTTGGTGCCAGATTTCATCTTCATTTGTACTATACAGTTTCACCCTCAATGCTTCGTTGTTCTCATTTCCAATTGCCTCTACCAGCATGCCTGGAATGACTTTGCCAATGTTAGCGATACATGTGCCTTTCAAACGGCTTAAAATAGTTTCTTTAATGACAATATAATAAGCAGTCGAATGATGCTCTTGAATATTTAACTGACTTAAGTTGTACCACTTCTCTTCCATTTTAGTAAATAAATACAAATAATAAGTAGCAAAGCTTTGTGTACGGATTTACAATATCCAATGTCCTACATTTTTCACTAGAACTTGAATTGCAAATGTCGATATTACCAAGAAACTAATCATAACTTTATCATTTGTTTACGATATCCACTGTCTTTCTTTTTGACTTCCAAATAATTAGTACTGTAAACATGATAACTATCTAGTTATATTCATAATTTAAATTTTCCAAAAATTATTATTTTATACCTAGGCAATCAATCACATAAATTTATAAGGAAACAATGCCCACGCTATTGATTCTCTTTTTATTGCACTCTTGGTTCGCGATTGAACACTTGCGAACAGCTGATGCGGTGATACCTATAAGTATATATATATATAGGCATAATAATGACTGCTAAAATACACTGCACTCATGCTTATAATTCGTCTCGTCAAGTTACAGGTAGCGCGCTCTAGTGGCTCTTTTTGTAGCTGGTAACAACATCGCAAGATCACAGCGTGGCTGCTAATGATAAATATAAATTATTGTATATGTGGTATTGCTATTATGGTATAACAATGTAACATGTGCTCGATTGCTCGAAAAAGTAAAAGTATACCTACTTTACAGTTAATTAATTTAATGTTAAGATGTGCAAACATTTATTTTAATTTGAGGTAGCATAAAATAAAATAAATTAGTATTTCTGTGAATATTTTAATTATAGAAATACCCTTTTCATGAAGGGCCTAGAAATAAATCAAACGAGAATAATTGCTATACTCAGTAGAATTTGTACAACGTGACCTCGTATAGCAGACAAGTGTTTTCAACACTATTTTACCGACTCTTCAAGAAATTGCCATCCGCATCTATATATACAAATTTCTTTTACAGATGCCAATTCAAATATTCACAAAGGTACATACTAAAAACAATTTTTTTTAATTTTATTCGACCTCTAATTGTAGCTATTGTAAGAGAATAAATTTTGTACGTCTTTTAACAATGTAAAGATTGTAAAGTGCTTGTTTTTCGTTTGAAGACCAATAGGGAGGCTCGGAAAATGGGCGCCGAGGGGCGCTTAGCCCTACTTGCGACTTATAACATTAATAATAATAAAATAATTATAAAGATATAAAGCATAAAGCCCATTAGCACAGTTCTAATTTTCGCCACTTCATTTAATTTACACGTGAATATTGGCGCCACCTTCAACGTAGCGGCACTTGATGCGGGAGTTGGGCTGTTGGGGGCAGACGCACTGAGGCAGGCAGCTGGCAGAGAGCAACATTTTCGTGGGTTTATTATACTCAAGTGTCTATATACTATAATCTGGAACGATTTCTTGCGCTGCTGCGTTGGAAAACCTAATAGTATTAACGAGCTCCGCTCGGAGAAGAGAGTCGAGCGTAAGTTTAGCGCTTCTCTGTCGATATTACTTTATTAGATTAAAATATGATGTTGTTTATACGTCGCTTTTATATTGTTGTGTCTTCGACATAACCTAGTTTTACCGAAAGCTTATATACCTTCGGAAGCTATATCTGTCGCTTTGATTTTGTTGATTTGTGTGCTCGGAAAATTTTACGATTTTTTTACTACAAATCGAACTTCTTTTGCACTTATTCGTATGTGTTTGTTGAAGTGTTTTATTTAAGTTTTTCATTCTTTCGATTGATGGTTATTTAATGCTAATGTTTGTCAGTATTAAATGACATTTTAAAGAAAAATGAAGTTCTCATTGACAAATGATATACAGCATAGGAATTAAGATGAAATTTGATTTCTGTTTTCATCCATTATAGTCGATGGACATGGAGGACGAGAATGGAAAGAGGAACAGAGGGAGAAATAGAGGCCGTGTAAGAGGCAGAGGTAGAGGACGAGCAAGAGGTCGTACTAAAAAAGCTGTTAAGGTAATTTATCTGTGAATCCTGCTACTTCAAATAGTTTTATCAATTTAACAAGTAATAGATTTACTTGTTTTAAAGATACTGAAAAGAAAACAAATATTCTAGAAGAATGAGATGTTTATGATTGCAGGTTATTGAAAGTGATGATGAGGATATTCCTCAGTCCTCGGAAGATAATGCAATGGACACTAGCGTACTCGAATCAGAATCACAGGAGGGAATACAACAACATCAGCCAATGCAGCAGATGCTGCCGGTACCGCATGTACAGCAAGTACAATCAGTGCCACAAGTGCAGCAAGTTCCACCAATTCACCATTCTACATTAGAACCTCAGTTTGATTTAGAAGCAGATATTTCCCAGTTAGAAGCACCCACATTTACCACAATTAACAGAGGGCCTCCAGAACCGATGCTTAGGTTAAGATGGGATCATCGTGTGAACTTGATCGGTGAAAAAGTTTTAAATCCAATGATTCATTGTTGTGATAAATGTCTGAAGCCAATTCTTATCTATGGTCGAATGGTGAGAAGACTCAAAGTTTTTATACCGTGTTGTCTTAGAAATAATTATGAAAAAACAGGAACCAAGAGTCCAGATCACTTTGTATTCACAGTTATGTGCTTGTTTGTTTTGCAGATTCCTTGTAAACATGTATTTTGTTTGTCATGCGCCAAAAGGGAAGAAAAAGTTTGTCCAAGATGTATGGAAAAGGTTTCCAGAGTAGAACAGACTGGTCTTGGTACAGTATTCATGTGTACACACGGAGGAACTAGATATGGTAATGCTGGTTGCAGAAGAACTTACCTTAGTCAAAGAGATCTTCAGGTTCATTATTCATTTAATCTTGCATTTTTTCCACATATTATGTTTATAAAAGTTTACTTATCACACATTTCTTTACATCTAGGCTCACATAAACCATCGGCACGTTTCGACACCGGCTCCACAAGTGGTCCAGAACATACATGTGGACGGACCGCAGGGCTATGTGGGACATGCGAAAACAGCGGAGCTGTTGCTCGAGGCACAGCTCATGGCTAAGAGTGGCGGTCCAAGCAATCGCATGAAAGCTATGGCCGCGAACCATATGGTGCCCGGTGTAGTGATGGGTAACGACCCGCGCGTCAACTCCGTCGGCCAGCAGTCTTCGTCGCTAGATCATCGGCAACCAGGCCAGCATAGACATTACTCTCAGAACTCAGCTGCAGTGCAGCAGCAGGCAAGTAACGCGCAAATAAGGTCGAATCTGATTACGGTGCCGATACAGGATACTACCACCATGAGTTCACACGAATTGCAGCAGCAGAGTCATCATTATTATCATGCGGATAATCACGTCAATCCAAGTTTGACCGCAAGGTAAGATAGATTTATTGCTTTCATTATATTATTATTTAAAGATTTTCTAAAAGTCCAGCATTTACTTCTCAGACATGTCGTACTCCCGGGACAAGCACCACCTCCTCAAGTGAGCTACGGTGGCTATGGAGTCAGTGTCGGGCCACCGCCACCTTCGCAAACGCAGCAATACTACGGAGCTCAACACGGACATCCCCCACAAATGACCTACGTGACGGCCCAGCAACAGCAGCAACAACAGTACGGCTCTTCGGGGCCTCAAACACGTCCCGCATATGTTCAGGACACACAGTACGCCGTAGCTCAGGCGCAACAGCCGCCACAAACGCAACAGCAACAGTGGGCCCAGCATCAGCAACAGTTTTTCAGATAGATGTGATGGCTTTATCGATTGATTTGTATGTCAGACAGAGAGTGCTTTGTCCTGGAACTGCACGAATTATTTATTACTGCTGCAAGGGAACAAACAGACCTACTACATTCGTGTGAATTTTGTGCCAGGTCGACGTATGAAAAATTGAAATTTGTACAGAATAAGTACGCAAATTTATCCGATTATTGCGAGAACTTGAATCGGATGTCGCTTTCATTAATTGTACATACGTATTAGCTTAAGCATTTGTTACTCTATTAATTTTTAAAGGATATTTGATTACTGTGAAAAAAATGAAGAAAATAATGGATAAATCAATCTTTTTTGTTTTGCCTGCACAAAAAGTATGCTTGTACATGCATGGCAGCTTAGGTGGAAAAATGAGTTCTTGGGCAGAAAATAATGCTATACTTTCCAGTCGTATTTACATGCACGTAAAAGTATACTTACGGTGAAGATTATGGACAAATGCATAGGGTGCATCATGGGCGGATAAAAGCCGATACTGGTAAGTGTAATTGCCATTCTCGCTTTGCTCTGTCGGAAACTTTCACATTCGGTATACAACGTGCCTCTATCCACCCTTGATACACAATGTACTATTTTATCGATCGTAAAGTTGCGCCATCTTCATTTTAAAAATTAATCAATCATGCTGGTTACACGGCTTAAAATTTGAGTTTAATTTTTGGTCACGTTCGGGTTGAAGTAACTTATGAAAGAGACTTATTTTCTGATTTTCGTGTACTGAAAATTATGGTATTATTATAAGGTTTGAAGTGAATTGATATTAAACGTCTAGTGAGTAACAATTCAGTCGCGTTTAAAAACTTACATTTAAAAGTAAATAGCGATATGCATTTGTGTATGTACATAACGCAACGTATAAATTAATAATAGAGTACGTTGGAATATCCTAAGTATTAGCATGACCAAGCAAATTTACTACTTATGAAGGAGAGTGTTGAATCTATATAGAGTAAGCGGAAAAAGTAATTTCTGGGCAATTTGATTTCATGAAATAAGATGTATATATTAAAAATATAAAAGCAGAACGAGAATTATTAGTATTTATTGCAAAGTTAGTTTGAACTTTATTAACTCAGTCTTAGAAAAAACCTTTTTATTATCGATATATTCAAATGATACTTCAAAATTTTAATTTTGTTGAAAAATACACAAAAATCAGAAAATTCATGGGTCTATAGTGCAGTGCGTTTCGCTTACATACGAGAATTTCATTTTCGTGCAGCAATGATAATACTTCATAACCGATTTTCCTAAATACCAGTCTTTTTTATCATTATACCTTCAAAATCTACTTCATAGTTGATATAGATTTAACCAATACATCTTGGAAAATAAAATATTAAGGACAAGTATGTTCCTGTAATTAAAATGTGAATCAAATGAAAATATACTTTAAAAACTAGTATATATTTATTAAATTATTATTTTAAATCAAGTAAATTATAAATATGGATAACGATAAAATCGGCACTGGAGGTATTAAGATATTCGCAACGACTGATTTGGGTTTTTTATGCATGTACGAAAAATGACTCTTATGAATGAGAACAAAAATGTCAAAGGGTTTCCAGATGAATGGAGTAATATTGTTTACACATTTTATATTTTTCAGCAAACGAAGGTGGCCAAAACTTTGTCTTGTATGTACAGCAATAAATAGACATTTTTTAAACTTTAGTATGTTTTTTGTTTGTAGAACCAAGTTTATCCATCAATGAAAAAATATTAGTATTTAATTTCAACAAATTGAAAAATTAAATAATTTTATCCCCAATTATTGCGCCTCATTGACATAATGCAATTTTTTAGTGTAATAAATAAAGTATAAAATATTGATAAATTAAATTTTATATAATTAAAGTTGCATTAACCATCACATATGTACAAAATTATTATTAGCGTAATGAATACAGTAATAATAGTGGCTAATATTTATTACTAAAGATATATTATTTAACAAAGTCAATTTTTATCGCGGTGTCAATCGATTTCATAAATATCAAAGCAACAATGATTTTCGTCGCAGAGCTGAGTCAAGACCGCAGCTGGTTACAAAAATGTATGTATTTTGGTATAAATGCTGATTATATTTTCTATACTTTTTCGTCTTATTGTCGTTTGCGTTGTTAATTGACAATAGAATAACGACGCTATTCAAGTAAGAAGCCATCATATTTGAATGTACATTTAAATATTTGAAGAATTTCTTTATCACATTATACATACACATTACACATAAAAATAGGTATTCTCTTCGTTCGAACTCTCAGCTTCGCATTATCGTACTTACAATTCGTCGTTTTTCTTTGTACATATACATATATCTGTCTGCAACTTCTCGTCGCTATTGTTATACCTTGATCCCATGATAGCGCATATTTATGCGGTTGCAACTCATTCGTGCATAAAAATCCAAAAGTAACAACTCTTGAGTAAAATTTTTGAAAATTGAATTTTTTTTTATTTTTTGATCATTTTGATTAACAGTAGGCTTAAAGTAAACAATTAGCATGTCAATCTTTCGAATTAAAAAAAATGATCGTGATGACATCATTTAATTTTGAAAATTATCAGAGGCTTATATATATCACATGAATAATACATTTTTATAACACGTGAGATTCATTGGAATTTTGAATGACTTCGAACGTTAAAAATTTACTTGCTTGATTTAAAAAAGTGAGTAAGATGTATGTACAGAGCGAATTAGGGAAGACCAAGTAGATGCATAAAGTAAAGTAAGCAATATTTATCATTAACGAAACTTGTAGTGTATACTAAATTGCTAACTTTAAATCATTCATTTCTATTTTAAATATGTAGATATATCTCATGATTTCTTAAAAGCTTTTTTCGTTTTAATATGTATAACATATAAACTATCTCAATCGTTTAACTGTGATTAAAGTATTTTTGGCTTAAGTATTATGTACATAAACCGTTAAGGAGACATCGTAGCCAAGTCGACTGATAGTGATCCCCACCCGTTTCCCACTTTTTGTGGGTAGCGATAAATTGACTTCATACCAAAGAAAACGAAGTTGATAATGATTTATAACGTATCTTTAGAATTCTTATTGATCAAAATGTTTAATAATTTTATATAATGCAATATGTTAAAATTGGCGCCTGGAATAACATAAAAATGACTGTCGTCTTAGTTTCATCGGTCAATTGAGGAACTCACCTCGCATTATAAAAAGAAGCCGTATCCACAGTATATACTTTACGATTTCACATATTTTTTTTTATTTGTGATCGAAGTTATTTAGCATATTCTTAACCAATCAGCATAGCTCCGACCTCACCTTAACTTGTAAAACCATTATATATTTATATTATGAGTTTGTACAGATTTATTTTTATATATTTTTTTCGTTTTTACAATTAATAGTGAGACTAAAGCACAGCCTCTGAATGAAGTTCATCTGAAATGTTTTAACGTGAAAAAAAATATACATACATACATACATACATACACACACACACGCACACACACACACATATATATATATATATAATAAAATAGTACATTGTGTACCAAGGAATTACAGTGCACTACGTGTCAAAGGCAAGTACTACGAGCTGAAGACACAAGTACTCAAACCGCACAAGGTCGAAAAATCTATCTAATCCTTGGCGCACCAATATTTTTTGTGACAAATGCACGTATGAATAGTCACTTTTTTGTCTAAAAATTAGGGATAAACACAGTCGTTTGCGGGTCGGAAAATCACACTTATAATACTATTAACGAATAGAAAATATGGATATATAATAAATCTTAATTATTTACATCAACTATTGCTTCGCGAATGGTATTTAAAATTTTAAAATGCATTTATTAAATTTCACACGAGCTAAGAGAATAGGGTAATAATAGTAAGCTGTACATCAAATGGGGGGGGGGGGGGGGGGCAAATGGACTTTTTCTAGCGAGGATTATGAAATATACTAATTCCTCTCAAGGAATCGATTTTACCAAATAAAACTTTCTCAAAATTTTCATTATTTTGACATATTCCAAAAGATATTAAAAAATGTTTATTTGTTTAGTTGAGTTGAAATGTCCAGATTGCTATCCGGTTCTTCTAGCACAAAAAACGTGTCCATTCAGAGTTTCCTCAAATTCCACTCGTGCTCAAATATCATCCTCGCTAGAAAAGCCTGCCAGTGAATAAACGGCTACTTTTGTCCCTATTTGTAGTTACAGAAAAACGAGAACATCGTGCATACGTTACAAAAAAAGGGAAAAAGAGAGAAACAAACGATGACTATTTTATTACATTTTAAATTTTCTAAATCTTGCAGTGAAAACCAAAACCATGATTCGTAAGTACAACAAAATGTTATACTATTTCTGTTTTCACATGTTTAACTTTGTAAACAGTTGGGGGGATTCAATATAAGATGGCATGATATTCAACAAGTCATCGCTTTAAACTCAATAGGTACAAAAATTCTATAAAATTTTTTCAAGCAAAACATGTCAAACAAGGACTAATAAAATATGTTACTGCATTTTAAATAACAACATTGAAAAATCTTAAAGCTCAATCGTCTTATCGAATATCGCCATAAATATTGATCAGCTCGATTAGAAACGTTTTTTATCTTTTAATTTTCGTAAAAAGCTTTCGGTCGTTCCGATCGTTCATGTTATAAACACTTTCATTCTTTGATGGAAGAATCGTCGGGACTTGTCGACGAGTCTTTGGCTGCGGATCACGTGCTGTTACTTGTCGACGGATGATTGTGAATGTTGACATTAATTTGCGGTATGAGAGGTGATGGCAAAGGTTTCGGTATCGCGGGTTCAGGGATTTGAACGGATACGGCCGAAGGCACGGGAGAGTGCTTTTTACTTCTGTCTTGTTGCCAGGGCTTGGCGTGATCCTTACTTAATCTTTCACTGAGGGCTTTCAAAGCGATTTGTCTGTAAATTGACGTTGGGAATAGATGTTTAATGAGTGTTACAGTACATGGGTCGATGAATTAGAGTAATGCAAGTAGATGCACAAACCTGCGTCGTTCGCTGTCATGAGGATCGATTCCCGGTAAATTGATAACCAATCCAGGTGGGGCATTGGACATGTCGAATCTACGAACAACTTTTCTGCAGAGACCAATTCTGACGAAAAATCCGTGAATCGTGTTACTAACTACTGCGATTGGTGGTTGCAGTACATTTGGAAAGAAGCTGTCGAAATGAAACAAAGTATTATGAAACTAGTGGTAAATGCAATAAAAATGTAGACGATTTCATTGACATCTTCACCTTGCAAATGTGAAATTGTCGGCCATATCTCCTTTAGAGCCATTATTATGTCTCTGATAAAATCTGAGGTACAGCCACGATATTAACAAGCCACTTAAAAACATGGTTGGATGCGTACCCTCTAACAATCCACAAAGCCAAAGCAATAAGTATCCTATCCACACCATCAGAGGGACATTTCTATTAGTTATTTTACCTATTGGTGTTTTGATCAAGATATGATCTGGCATAATTTGCTTAACTGCAACAGTGACACCTGCAAATTAGAACACAATTAATCAGTATGTAGAGAGCGAGTTCGACAACAACAGTAATAAGAATTCAATGGTATAAATAACCTGCGATATATCCTGTTAGCCCATGGATATGTATGTCAAAGAGCAAGTCGGTATCTCCGGTGCAAAAGTACAGCACCAGGTAGAACATGGCGGAGAGTACAGCTACTCCAAAGTTAACGATAGCAAAGAAGGTCATCATCTCCATGGCTCCCCATAGTGGCTCGATAAGCTTGCCACAGAGTCCGACTGTGACTACATCTACGACCACCTCCCAGAAGTGAATCTCGAGGAAGCAGAAGGTAAAGGCAGTCCAGATCCAGAACGCTGGTGGCAGCAGGTAGCCCGGGGTCACGCTGAGCACAAGCACCGCGTTCTCGGAGAAAGAGAGCCCGTACGAGAAGAGCACGACAATGCAGATGAACTTGACGCTGGTGCTGGTGTTGCCCAGTAGGGCGGCGAACTGCTGGCGCAAGTACGGGATGTCCCTGCCGAAGCTCTTGATCGCTGCCATGACGAAGGACGTTGTTTCCTCTTCTCTCTCTCTCTCTCTCTCTCTCGTGTTCTGCGATTTCTTTCGGCTGCTCTGTGCGTTTTGTAGATGTCTATCTATGTGTATATAATATTATATACATGCGAGTATTCTAACCTAACATCGTGCTGCCCCGTCGTCGATCCTGCTGGTCTGCTGCTGATGTTGCTGATGCTGCTGCGCTGTCTCTGCAGCGCATCAGCTGCGATCTGCTCGGTACTTTCGCGCGCGCTGACCTGACCGCTAGGATTGCGGCTCCCTTTTTTTGGCTTTATGACGTTTAATATGCTATTGCTATCGGCCGTTGCTGGCGCTACTTAGCTGCTGTAAACCAGTTACTGCATGGCATGCACAAGCAGTGTCCGCCGCCGGTCCGCGGGGAGAGACTAGAGTGCGCAGCGGTTCTTCTAAGTTATATACTCAGATACCTATAAGTTTATCTGTTTGTGTTAAGTTTCTCTGTTTCTCCAGATCGAGCTAGTTCTTTAGTTTAGTGTTATAGTGCATTTCTTTCTCTATGCGCGGCGCAAGTATATGAGAAGTAGTGTTCGAATCTGTGTGGATTGGAAAATATATTTTATAATCATTGACATTTTTTAAATAACAAATGAAATAATTGAAAAAATGTATCCATCGTATGAGAGCGACAATATAATATATATATAATAATATGTTGTCAGTTCTGGCTGATTCAGATGGGCGCGATGTATGTGCGCTTCAGGTTTGTTTTCTTTCGCTTTTGCCGATCCCGTCAAAATTGCGCACATGTGTCACTATGGACGGTACGCAGTTCGGTATATATGCGCGGTATATCCTAGCTCGGAAATGGTCCTCGACTCGGTATTTTCCATGTCAACGGGAGGGAGGGAGGGAGGGAGGACCGACCGATTGACAGTTGAATTAATTGAATTTATGGATCGCACAAATATATATACATGTATACATATATGAAGCCCTCGGCCCGCGCGCGGGATTGACGTTCGTTGCGAGTAGCGAGTGTCGATTACAGAGAGTCGCTACAGCAGTTGGTGAAAACGCGAGCGTAAAAACGCATAGAACCGAAAAATATCCGTAGCTAGCTATGCATAGAGGTATTTCCCGAGGTAAAGCGTGAATTTTTATGGAACGATTAACAGAGCTATAGACGTATAATAGGTTATACGCTTGCCAGGCTATACTCCATGTACATAATACTCGTATTTCGGAAGGGGACAAAGCTCCATTATCTCGGATACGTAATAAAAGCAAAGCGCCCAATTTCAGTTTTCAGTTCATAAACAGTACAGCATTGGCTGATATGCTATGCGCAATATATAAGTAGGCTATAGGTATTTTACTATATAGCGTAGCGCACTAGGCAATTCCTTCGTTTCCTCTTCCGCGTATACCAGGTATATATATATAAAAGTATAATATACCTCTGTACTTGCCGCCTAGCCCTCGAACAGTGTAAGTATTACAGTAGCTGCAGGCAGCTGCCATCAGCGTGCCGCGGCGGCGGCACGGCTATACAGTGTGTTGTGTGTTCCGCGAAAAAGAGCCGCTGCGTGCGCGCGGATAAAAAACAAGTGAGTTTCCTTCTCTCGAATTGCATTTCTCGGAAGCGTAAAAACTCGTCGTTTGCGCGCGTACGGGGCGTACGGGAAATAATAGAATATATGTATATAGAAACGAGGGGGCTAGCTCGCCGCGCGATGGGCGTGCAGGGTATAAAGTAAGTTTTTAAACCCTGACGACGTGGGTAATGGACGTTTATAGTGCTATATTTATGCACATATATATCTAGTTGGCAGGCGCGTCGCGGCGTGCGGAAAAATACTCTTGTTGTTCCTGCTACCGCTGTTGTTGCTGTCGCAGCAATAGCGATTATATTATTTATCATGTTTTTCTCTCCCAAGCGTGACACTTACGTATACTCACTAATAAAGTGCTATGTTTCAATTGCAAAGAAAGAACGCCGAGCAAGTCAAAGGGTTATAAAATAATATAATATAATACATATTATGCTGTGCAGCCATTAATTAAGTAGTTTGGTCATCGACAGAGACGTTCTTTTCAGTCGAATAAGTTACTTTTTATGGCAATAGGATATACATTTTTTGGTATTTTCATATTGTATAAACTTACTCTTTCTGGTGTGAAAATGAAAATGGCATTTGAATGAACATGTTACATTATAGACAAGTGTTACATCTTCTTGCACCTAAGAGGTCATTCTTCTGATTGTAGAAACGCGATCTAAACGAGCGAGTGCGTATATAACAGAAAGAATATTCGTATAGAAAAGGAAATGGCAAATATAATTTCGAATGTAATTCTTTAAATAATAAATAGCCCTCGCCTGCAAATACGAGTCATTCAGACGAATAAAATACATTGCAACTCGCGTGCATATTGACGCCGGCCTTATTATACAGCGCCCTCGATAATTAAATATGCATTTCGGCTAAATTTGATTTTCGACTCTGCAGCTGCACGTTTAGTGTAACTATACCGCACTGTACGCGTATACGCGCGCAGATGCAAAGGCTTGAAATCAATTAGTTAAATTGGTAAATGCAGCGGACGGACTGTTACATGAATAATGCTCATGTTTATTAATGCTCGTAGGCCCGTATAAGCGCAGATGTAAACGATTATAATATCCGCCCGAAGGCTTAACCCTCTGAACTGCCACGGGGAATGGTGGGATTCTTTCGTGATTTCATCATTCTTCTCCTTCTTCTTCTTAGCTTTTTATCACTGCCGTTGAATTGCTGTTGCCGATGTGCACTTCAGGATGAACTTTATATCTTTTACATTATCCTATACCTTATTATATATATGAAATAAAATATAGTGTGCATGCGTTCGCATTGCAGTTTTAATTAAACGCAAAACAATTTGCATGATCGTGTTCGTATATCGCTATCGTATCTATGTATATATATATATACTCATATCGGAATGAAAGATAACGGGCTTTTTTCAACTCAAATGAATATTCAAATATTTTGTTGCGCATTATTTAATATACAACCCTTACGCGACACAATCTGCCCTGACTTTTCTGAAATGCAGCGTCAAAGCTCGCGAAACGATTTTATTATTTATTTGCCATAAATATTGACTCACGTATAAGATTATAAATAAATCTCAATAATTTTGAGCGATACGATGTTTAACCAAAAGAGATTCTCTTTTTCTTTCAAAAGGAATAATTTGAAATAGAGTTTATAGTACTGTGTGGCTTAAATCCGCGTTTAAGACACGCTTATCCGTGGCGCAATTAGTCCTTTCTGACACCGTGAGCTACGCTCCGCTGTAATATTATACTATTATAAACTTAATCGTTTGTATTCATCACAATAACAGGAGTGTTTTTGAGGTAAACGAATCTTGCCGCGAGAAGATCATTTTCATATTGATTAAAAATGCGAGTGCAGCTTCGGGACATATTTAAGATTATTATTCATTAGAATGAAATGGATTGCACTTTTTTTCCGAGTCCCCGGGCGTGGGCCAGCGGCAGCAACTTTTCTCGAGGCCGGCTGCGCAATGAGGAGTTTCAAATTTTAATCTCGAACAACTAACTTGAGTCTCTTCCCATCTCTAAAGTAGATCGTGTGTACACGAAGGTCTTTATAGGTAAGCCTTCTTAGCTGCGTTGCAGTGCGCAGAGAGCAGCGCTGCAACCAGCCTTGTAGAGCTGTCTTCCTATATACTTATGGTACAGGTATACAGAGAACTTGGTAATTAACTCGTAGGATTTTCCTGGGCCGTGTGTGTATACGCGCGCATATATATGTATCTTGATGCCGCTTCTGTCTTATTGCTCCCGTGTAGAGTGTATAGCACGAACGTATATATAGACCCTCTATATCTGTTGGGTCGGGAAGAGTCGCGGTGTACCGGTATTATGTTATCGCTAACGCGATGCTGCCGAATAACTTTCGACACATTTTTCCGAAACCTATAATATGACTTTGTGAGTCTCTGATGAAGAGACGAGACGCAGATGATATTCCTTTCGTCACTAACATATATACATACCCTTAGTTTCTCCTTCCTCTATACTTAATGAAAGACAACTGTCTTACAACTTGCGTAGTCATAGAATATTGCAAGGGGGTGCATGAGGGTGCTCTCTACGAATTTCACGGATTTTGCTCGACCTCAAATTGGTAATGGAGAGGGTGGAATCTCGTTGTATAAAGGGCTTTTAGCCCATTTAATAAATGAATGAATAAATAAATAAATAAATAAATAAATACATACATAGATATATAGTAGCATCAGCAGCAACATCAGGAGAGCCAAGCAAATTTTCTATCGCCCGCCGCGTCTTCGGATATTTATATACATTGTGAAATACGAGGTCGATTCGCCGAGCCGAAAAGATGGCTGCAGAGCACCCGCGAGATCCTTTATAGCTCTTCTCGCGGGAGACGCGCGCGTAGAGTCGCTCGTGAATCATCGATACCTACTCGCCTCCCCTACTGGGAATTTACGACACTTTCCTCCAACAGCCGCGGGGTAATAAAGTCGTGTTCGTTTGGCTCCTAAAGTAAATTAAAGTCGATTGCCGCTCAACTCGCCTGTGCGAAAATCATTTTTCAATGCCTTCATCTTAAACGCATAAAATGTGCATGACGAGCCATCAGTCAGCATTGCAATCAAACTTTGTCCAGTAACTCGAGCCTATAGAATGCATATAAAGAAAGAATATTATATATATATTAAGCGACGAGTTACAAATAGTCAATTATGCGTGCAGGCTTCTCGCCTGATTTTTCGTTGGAATAGTTTGCGTCATTTTTAAACATAGTAATTCACCGAAGCTCTCGATAAAGAAGAATAATATTGGCTGGTGAGTTTTCTTATAAAATTACTCAAAAATAATTATTTTTCAGTAATTTTATAAGAAAACACCGTTCTTCTCCTCTTTTCAAGAAAAATAAATTTTAAACTTAATTTTTGAAATGATTTCGACAAGAGTAAAATGCTCTTGCACCCAACAGGTCATTTTTCTGAATGTCGTACAGGTCGGAAAACTAATTTATATCAGCAATCGCTCAGAAAAAGGATATTGTTGCAGAAAGAGGACTTGATCTTTTTACAAAATTCCTTTTACATAGGCAGTATTCTTGTCGACGAAAAAAGAATCGTTTTGGAGCTAAAGGCTTGTTTATTCTACGTAAAAAATTATTACGGACAAAAATCCTTTTGATTCTAAGGGATAATAATTTTAAATATGTCCCCAAGATACCCTCTTTTGTATTTAAGATAAAAATAATCTCGCGAACCCCGTTTACCTCATAAAGAGTCCTCTTGCGGTGAATCTAAAAAATAAAGAATCATTTTGCTTCAAGAAGAGAAGAACGTTCAATCGAAAATGTTTCTTCTTACACCAATACTATTCCTTCTGAGAGAGAAAAAGAGAATCCTTTTAGTAAAAAATTGTTTATTTATATAATCTTACCCTAAAACGATTGCTTTTGAGAGTCAAATGAGTTGTTTTTTATGGTAAAAGGATATCCCTTTTTCGGTGTTTTCATATAAACTTACTCGAAAATGATTCTTTTTGAAGCAAGCGGCTTCTTCTTGGTGAAAAATAAAGATGGAAAAGGAAAATTTCTTTGGTCTAATAAAATTAATTTCTGCGTCGATATTATTGTTGTCGTAATTAAAATGAATTTCCATTTAAATCCGAATGATTTTGAAAAGAGGAAAATCTTCTTGCTCTTAATAGATAATTTTTCTGAGCATAGTAAAAAGTATTTGGTTCGATTTAAAGAGAATTATATTGATTGAAAAAGATATTTTCAAGACAAGACTTTCTGTTTTCTCAGTGTATAATATATTCGCGCGCAATTTACTGATAGAAAGTCGGTGGCGAGCAATTACTCGCGACTGTCTAATTGATCAGTCATCCTGGATGGACGTGTAGCGCTCCGTATCTGTATCCGTGTGTGCGTGTGCGTATGTGTAGAACGTATGAAGTAGCGAGTGTCGAGGCTAACGGCCCTAATGGGAACATCGCGCAGCGCATTAGCGCTAAGAGGTAGTTCCGTTTGATACGAGTTAACAGCTCGCTGACACGTGTTACGCATTGAGAATTCGAACGCGTCTCACCAGCTGTACCTGCATCGGCATACCTGCAGCAGCAGCAGTGCTGATGCTGGCCGTCGTCGTACAGCTTCGCTTCGAGATGTGTGTAGACCGGCTTACAAGCAAATTTCATCATAGAGCGCATGCATATTGCATACGCTGGCCTATATTTTGATGTGGAGTTGGGGAGCATTAATTTGACACTAGTGCTGCTTCTGCTGCTGCTGCTGTTGCTGATGGTGATGGTGATGATGATGGTTTTTTCCTGATGCGTGATCAGTATGTATAGCGTATCCACGCATATCGCATATTATAATAATACCTATATCACACCAGTTGTCAAGGATATCGCGTGTACAATATACAAGTAGTCATCAGGGGCTATCGGATCCAGAACGCATCAGAGAATCATCATTATGGGAGAGATGCATTGAACAAAGCATATATAATTTATTCGGATATTTGCTGTTCGCTCCTTTCCTTCTATCAACTGCCTATATATATGTATGTATGTATTTCGTATCTCAAAAATAAAAAATTCACATTTACATCAGCAACTCGGATCCGTTAGATGTATACAATTATTTGTTGTATCGGCTATGTATCAGCGTGCGTATAACACGGTGTTTTCGTATTAATAATGGATGGATTTTTAGAGTAAAAAAGCTATCCGCATCGAAAAGTGAAAAAGTCCAACTTCTACACAGCTGGAAAAAGCTCGCTATAGTGCGGCTAATCCAGCTAATTGTCCGGATGAGCGGCGGCAAAAAGAGCCTCGCTCACGTAAATCACGTAAATCAGAGCTAACCGCTGCTTAGCTCATGCGCACGCATCGTCGAGAGAAAATAACGCTAAAAGCAGACGCGCGCCAAAGTATATATAGGTATACGAGTCGAGATGCGCTGCGCACGAAAACAAGACCATTCTCTGCGGCTATATAAGTAAAGAGAGGTGCGCGTTTGTTGCTGAATAGCACGATTGTTCTCGGGAGATGCCGAAATCCCTTATTTGCAAGCGCGATGCGGAGTTGAAATACCTATGTAGCACACACACACACACACACACACACACACACACACACACACGCAGATGTCATCTTATTTGTACAGTGGATGATTTACTGTGAGCCAAGTAAAGTTGCCTGGGCCCAGGTTTTGCCAAAATTTGGCAAAACTAAAAAAATCCCAGCCAACACTTGTTGGGTCAGTCTCGACTTGGTCGCTACTCGGAGATACGGAGCTTCGAATTATATCACCTGTACTATTAAAATTAGTGAAATAAGGGCAATTTAAATTATCCACATAAGTCAGGAATTAAAAACATTTCTCGGGACTGTATAGAAGAGCTATTCCCCGTCGACTGTACTCTGTCTGTCTGTCTGTCTGTCTGCCTGTCTGTCTCTCTCCCTCTCAGCCTCTTTCGGCGGATAAAGTATCGCCGCGTTAGTACGCGCAAATCCGGCAAATGGTTGTTTGCGCGAGACGAGAATTAGCCTCGGAATTAGCTGCGCGAGGCGAGTGTTTGTCAGCCAAGTCAGTGCCGTCGATTGCCGCCGTGCAGTGGCTGGAAATTTGCAAAAGCGCTAGACAGAGGACAGAGGAAGAGAGAGAGAGAGTGAGAGAGTTGCAACTTGTGCAGCAGTGTCTGCGATGGTTTCGAGTCGTGCGGTTATAATATAGCAGTAACATTTTTGTAACCATATTATTCGAGCGACAAAAATAAAAAAAAAATAAACAAGTCTAGCTATAGCGCATACATCGCAGTTTCGTTGGAAAACAAAATTCCGAGATAAAAAGCAAGCGTGCCTGCCCGAGTCCGTTAAAACAATGCACCGCGCGCAATTTCAGCGGCTAATGAGACTAGCCTCTCCGAAGATTTCGAATTTCAAAGGAAAGCAGCACAGGAGAGGAATATAAAGCCGAGGAGGATGAGCCTTTGGAAGTAGCAAGTCGTGCGCGCGCTCGGGGAATGCGTATGACGTATGCGTAATTAGATGCGCGCGAGCGTTGCGGGCTTTGCGGAGAGGAGCTCGCTCTCGGGGATTTCGCTTATGCCTTTGCCTTTTGCGCGTCGAGAGCTAGATGAGCTATATGTATATGGCAACCAAGCTGATGCTGCTGCGATGGGTGAGGTGATTTTTCTTGTACTCATTTTTTTTAAACGCATTCAAACTCGATCAACCGTCAAATGATATCGTGCATTTTCAAATTACACTCTCTTGTACAATAAAAACAATGATTCATCTTATTTTTAAGCATTTCAAAAGGGAGAGATGAAAGGGAGCATTAAATCTGGGCATTAATATTGCAGGAGCCGTGGCCGAGTGTAAGTATATGTATAGATATATATATATTTATAAGTATAACAGAATCGAAAAGCAAAAAGAGTTGCACATAAGCGCAAAGCTGGCCGGGAAATGGGAAAGCCAAATGAAGCGTGAATAATTATGTATTGCTCGGCGGTCTCGCGCTCCCGAAATAAAGCAAAAGGGAAAGATGTTACGTTGGCAAGAAAACCTTAGCGTCAAAGGACATATTATTTTTCATATATTGTATATATAACAAGGAGGATCAAACGATAAAAATGAATGTCGATGCCTCATGTATTTTGAAGCTGCGTATATATTGCTTGTATTTCATTTATTTTTGCTCAGCTGCACTTTGGTTCGATATTCAAAGATTATCAGTTTGCGCACCTCTCTCTGTCGAGACAGATGAGCTTAGTAGCCTATACTTACTTAGTAGCTGCGCTATTAACTCTTACATGTGCTGGCTTCGCTATTCTTCGCCCGCTTAAATTTTCTCATCGCTGCTGAACACAGATTGTTATTATACTTACTATACTGTGAATTATATATCAAAATTTTGTATAATGCCCATGCTGAGCTAGCGGTACGTAATGCTTACTTTCCACCAAATATGCTGTATACGACTCTTTCAAAAGTGAGAATTGGTCCCTACCACTGCTTCCATATATACTAATAAGTAGAAGAATTTGAATAATTCATGGACGAGCTGCCGATAAACTAAAATCCCGCAAGTAAAGCTTCCGGCCCGCTCTCTAAACGCGCACGCATAAGCACGCAAAAGAGTACCCAGCTCTCTCTCTCGCTCTCCTGTCGGCCACTATCTTCCCGGCCCATACCTATACATACTGCGCACGTAAAACCTCGCCTCGAGACTATGTGCCCCTGTGCAAGCAGTCTCGCTATCTGCGATCGCTACTTATGGCCAGACACGATCTCTTGCCGCGCACCATTTTTCACACACACACACACACACACACACACCCACCGCAGACCTGATAACCTTTATGCCTTGCGATTTCATAAATTCCGATCTGGGTCAGAGAGCTGCTGCTGCTACTACTGTACATCTCGCGATTTACTCGCCCGGCAGCCGGGCTACGCTTTTATTTGAGAAAAGGTGTATACGTGAATTTTGGCCCGTGAATAAGCTATATATACCTATATGCGCTTATCTGGAAAATTGATTCTCTTTTGCGCTGGAAAACAAACTCGTTCGGGGGATGTTATCGCATAGAACGTTAGCCTGTTCGATTGATTCCATTGCAGTAGTAGGGGGATAGGAATACATATATTGCTATATATGTGTGCCCCGATTATATATATAAGCCACTTTTATCACCGGAACGTGCTTACCGCGCTTTGTCGGACTATAATTTTTCTATCGCCTCGGTGCGGAGTGCTTGATTTTCAGGAATTCGCAATACATGCAATAGGCGGCTGGTGCGGATTGGTATGTTTGACTTTTTCCAATACTTGCAATATGCAGCATGCATTTGACTGCACCTCTCACTCACGCATAACCGAAAACACAGTACACATTCACTTTACTTGCTGATCCGATACCGTCGCATAAAATTCGACCCGACCTAGAATGCGCGGGGACCTTGTCCACGCGTTCGAACCCTCAGCGAATGCTCCGTGATGTCTACCAAGGAAAAGCTATAAAACAGCTCGAAAAACTGCGCAGTTCTTTCTTTCTATTATTTCCAATGAACATAATTATATCTACTCTCCAGAAACTCTCCAAACGCACTTAATTTACAATCGGATGAAAAAATATATGCGTTTGCTCTTCCAGTATTTGCTCAGGCCAAGATCAGCTACGACGTAGGAAAAACTCACCTCGAGAATACAGCAATTACAATTTCTGTCTTAGCTGCACCGAAAATATGCTTTTTTCTCTCGCTCAAAAATAAATTGCACAAATAAATATGTTTCTTCTTGCATCTGACACGTAAAAATGTACAGTTTCGCACTAGGTTCCCCTAATTCTCTGCGCAATATACATAACATTTTTTCACTAAGATAATAATATTGCGAGTAGAAGGCTGGGGAATAAAAATCCACTGCCTCTGCGGCTGTATGCGATGGACACACTGATAGAAGTACTCGATGGGACAGTATTAATTATTAATTCACGGGGATTTGAATTCTCGACCAATGAATATTCGTTATAACTGTTGATCCACGTAAATTAATATGGTTAATATCAAGGCGAATAGACTTGTATAAATTCCGGAATAACCCCTAATCAATAAGCCGTTGTTCCATATTAGAAAGCTTGCACTTGCATACACAAATGTTCTCTAATATCAGTCCCGTGTCGGCATAAACACGTTTCCAATAACCTCAAAGTAAATTCACGACAAAACAAATTACTTCCTTCTTAAGGAAGCATTGTAATAGTAAAATTTGGAGTTGTAAAAACCTGTTAAAAAGTAGCTTTGAGGCCATTTAAACTGAAAAATACAATAATATTTTAACAAAATGTACGTATGGATGTGTATATGTGTACACCTATACCTCAGATTCTACGTATTGTTTTCAATACACCAAGTCTCATTCTTTTTGTTTTTCCTGTAAGATAATGGGGATAGCATTCTTTTTTCAATTTGTTGATGCGGTTTTTTATAGTGATTTTTCGATTTTGTAAATTCAATGTTTTACATGTTTTTACCATAAAATTCGCTACTTCTCTGCATTTCGTTACGCACAAAACAGTAATTTTTTAAAAATCGTTATAAGATCTTGATCCACTTCTTTAGGCTGCTCATTATGTCCATTAGTTTTTGAAATATTACGGATTCATTTTTTTTAATGTTTCTAATCTTTATATCTCAGAAACTTTACAGTGACACTTAAAAAAAATCATGGTAATAGAGAGGGATCAAAACTATTTATCTTGTAAATTTCAACTGATTTTCTAGACTAGATTTTAAGAAATAAATCAAATAATGATATTTATAGGTACAAGAATAAAAATATTATTTATATCAATGTATGGTGTGATTCCTTTGAAATTATTGTTCAATACCAAATAATAATAAAATTAATTGCTTAGGTGACTTTACAATTAATTGTCTTCTTCTTATTCTTGTACTAACTGTAAACGTTATTTATCATTTATAAGCAGAGCAGAGCGGCTGTTCGTAAATTCTCTCTGGGGAATTGCACATATACATTGGGAATATCCTTTTGACGGCCGGATCTTTATCAGCTCCAAGCAACAAATGAAAAGTTCTATTTTATCAAAATAAATTTAAATTTACAGACTATTGTTTACGTGAAGAGCTTTTTCAAGGGTAATGTCACGTTCGTTTTGGATATGAATACATATGGGTAAAGGAAGTTATACGTGCCAACGAATTGGCAGCGATTTCTCAAGCTCGATGCACAGACATTATTCAGTAATAAATATTATATGTGTACTAATGCCAATTTAATATTCAAGCTTGATACGCACATGAGAACAAAGTTGAAAATGCGGGAACTTCACCGACATGGTCTAACCTGCCAAAACTCACCTTATGATATGTATTAAAGCAATATTCGTTAACCGTTAATGAATCTGCATTTGGACCAAAATAATTTATGATATTGAGATAAAGCACATATGAATATAAAGTTAATGAATAAGTATTGCATAACAGTACAAAAATTTGCAACTTAATATTTCTATCACTGTATGCAGAAAATAAATGTTGAACATTATGAAGAAACTCACCGTTGAGCAGCAAGCGAGAAAGATATGCAAAAAAAGCTCTATACCCATTCGTGGCTACCCTGATCCCCTGCTGTCTTATCGCTCTCCACGATCATCCCCTCGCGAATTCTCATCCATTTAAAGTTTGGCCATAGCTTGGGCAAAGTCAAATCTCGATAGGTCCGCAAGTTCGTTCGCAACGCGCCGGCAGCACCGCGGCTGCGCATTATATACTTACTTGTCGTCATTTGCGTTCGGCGCGGTACAGGGCACAGCACCTGCGCTAAACTACGGAGCAGCCGGGCTCACCTCCAGAAACGTTGCCTGCGAGTGCCGAAGCGGTTGTGAAATATTCCGAAGTTTAAAATTCCAATACTCCCTCTGTTGCTGGATGTATCTTTCTTGCCGCCATATTCGTAACATATACGAGTACATATATACACAGCGTATGACGATCAAGCGTCTACTTATATATAACAATCAGCATCAACTCTGTCGAGTTTTCACGTCGTTTTCGCAAAAGCCGCGATTTTCATTAATCGTACTGATCTGCAAGATACTATAGATGGTAGCGTTTACGACAATGCCGCCAACCCGCTGTAGCAGACACTTGAAAATAAGGACACATTTGCGTTTTTACGTCAATATCGATAGTATATATAGAGGATTTTATAGACAGAGAAATTGAGGTTGAAGAATATATGAAAAACTCATTGTATTTCTGACTTTTTCTTTATTATTCTCATAGAAGATCACGTATAATTGCGAGAAAAACGCATCATATTTTTTGGAGATATTATAATCATATCAAAAATAAATTTTTTAAATAATTTTATTATTTCAAGAGCTTTCATCTTTATAGAATTGTATATGCATAACCTTGCATACTTTCAAAATAATACGCTATTATCAAAATATTGTTTTTAAGTAGAAAATATCGCTGGTTTTTACACCGAAATTTGGGAAGACCTTCAGCAGGGCCGCAGGAGATTTCAATAAATTTACGTGACCATTTTACAAAATAAAAGGGGGAGATAAAAAAGTAATCGTTACATATTAGCTATCGCTAAATTTGTTGTTTATTATGGTAGAAACATATTTTTTGTTAGCATATAAACTACGTCAAAACCTATTATTATTATTATATTTATAGGTCGTCATAAAGTAAATGCATCAATTTATTGATTATGTCGATATTATATACAGGCATTTCCTATACGAAGCATACCACCATGCAAATTCTATTAAACGTTTCCGTTATGAAAGAGAAAGAGTAAATTAAGTAGCTTTCGACGATAATGCGGCCCCATGCATTTGATATGAGCTATACTCTTGAATTTGTTTGCCGCTATAAAAAGTGTTGCAAAATACACGGACTTCCAAATCTAGATGATGATGTACATACTTTGCCTACTTTACTTACCGATTACGCACTGCGAGAATCTTTCTCGGTCTTTCCATTCCACATTGCATAATAAGCAGATATAGTTATATATCAGTATAACAACGATAACAACAGCAGCAGCAGCAACAACAACAACAACAACAACAACAACAACAACAGTAATAATAATGTTCAGATTGGACATGTTGAAGAATGTTGAATTTACTGAAAAATATACACTGTAAAGCGAACCAGGTAGCATCACAATAGCAAATTAGGCTGAAATAAACTTTGGTAGCAGTATAATCTTTCGGCGCGCAGTGTTAACGCGCGCGCTCGGTTCTCGCTATCAAATTGTCAAGTGGCTGCAGTCGCTCGCAAACTTGGACGACGGGAATCCGGCAGTGCTATCAACTATCAAAGTTTAATTCGATCCCCTTCGCTAGGGATAATCCTTTATAGCGTGATCTATGCGCGCGGCTCCGGAAACACAGGTGGATTTGTCACTGCATCGCACGGACGCGCACGCGCGCCGAGTTTACAACAAGTACAATATAAATACAGGTAAAAGTTATTGTGGACTTTGTGTGAGAGAGAGATAGAGCCTATATGATGCGAATAATATGGCGGATGAGTATAGCTGTGCAGGCGCATCAAGTGAGTGTGTGTGTGAGTGAGTGACTGGGTGGGTGGTTGGGTGGGGCGGGGGAGAGAAGAGCTGTATAGAAGAGAGAGAGAGAGAGAGAGAGAGGGATGAATGGGGAGCGTCGGCTTGCAGTGCGCGCGCGCGGGTCGCGCTCGCCGTGCGCGCAGGGAGGAGAGAAGAGTCCGGACAGCGGCTGCCGGTAGTTGCCGCCGGCAAGCCGCGAGAAAGCCACGTCCCGCTGCTGCTTGCGTGCTTATACCGTATCCATGATACAACTAGTAGCCTAGCTAATAGAGTTAAAGCGCTGCTCTTTCAGCATTTTCCACGCTTCGAATAAGTTATTCGTCGTACAAATGAACCAAGTGAAAGCATCCGAACGCGTCCCCGCTCGGAGCAAGATGTCATCGACGCGCCACTCGTAAACAACGGGAGCGAGTAGGCCCGCTTGTTGCGTCTCTCGCGAGACACGCAAAGCCGCGCACGCACACACACACACGCACGCGCACACACGCACACGCACACACACGCGCGCGCATACATCTTACTAGTAATAAAAACAGGATCAAACAGCAGGAGACTCGCTGGATATGTCACTGCACCCTCGTCATTTGGGCGACGCGGAGCCGCGGGCGTCCCTCCACTCGTAATTCGCTCTCTCACCTGTGTGTTATTTCTCGTATATTCCACGTGAGCACTGCAATTTTTTTCTTTGTGTTGAATAACATCGAGTTGCTGGTGCGTTCAAGGAGAGCAGCGCGATCACATCTCCAGGGCTGTGCATTCCAATGGATGGACGTGTGTAGCCGGCGATTCTTCCGAGCTCGACAGAACACGCAAAGGTTGGTGCAATTTCCTTCAGAATCCAAATTATAATCGAGCCATATTTTAATTTATGTAGAAAAAAGCCGGATAATTCGAAAAGCTTGAAGGATATAAAAGTTAAAAGAAAGAAGGCTAACTAAATTAGTTTCGATCGTCGTCGTCGTCGTCGTCGTCGTCGTCGTCGCCGCCGCGAAAAACTCTCGCTCTCGAGAAAAAAGTCTCCTCATCGCCCGACGGGCTAAAAAGCCCATTGAGTAAATAGCATTTGAATCCGCCGCACTGGTCCTTTCATCGTCGCAGACTACATAGAGAGCAGCATCTCGCAAGATTTTCAAACGTTGCTGCATAATCTCCTTCGTTTGGAATACCGTTTAAGGCTCCGGGCCCTCGTAATTTTTCCGTTTTAAGTATAGCATCGCATAGTCCATAGAAATCCGACTGCGACATCTTTTTCTCTTTTTGAGGGCAAAAAGAAAGCCCTCTGTTTCCGCCTCCCTTTCCCTAGCTCCATATCCAGCTCTCATTCCAATTCCACCCACTGTTTCCTCATTTTTTTTCATTTCTCATCTCGCTCGCGCCATTTGTCTCCCCGTCTCCGCCCCCTCTTTTTTCCTCTCTTCCTCGCAACGGATACACGCACCGATGCTGCACGAACAAGTAGGTATATACCGCCGTGAAATGTAAACATCAAATTAGCGCATAAGCATATCCTAGAGATAAGAATAAGAGTGCGCATATAATATGAGCGACGCCTTTTCCATTCTCATCGGAGCCTCGGCTGGTGTCGTCAGCTCTTCGAGTATTTATTATACATATATGCTACGGTCTTTTTGCGCGGGAGTGCAGCGCAATTAACGACAATCCGTCTCTCTGCATTGGCCTAGCTCGCGAACGATTACCTTCGCAAGCTCGCTTCCGTGCGCCTCTGCCAGTATATTAGCGCCGCCTCGCGCGCGACTACTTACTGCGGAGGTGAGGGAGAGAGCTCCTCCGCAAAGCGGCTTTATAGATATTCTATATATATACATATATACATATGTATGTATGTATGTATGTACTATACTTGCGCTGAAGGCTGCTATATAAACGCATACGCGTGCATGTGTATAATATATATATATATATACATAAGCAGCTCACGCGATGGGGTGCGCATACTGTTTATACAAACTGACTTGGTTTATAAACTTTATTGGTCGCCGTCGTCGTTCGAGCTGAACGCTTGATGATTATTTTTGCAGCACACCTGCCGTGAAAGTATATATACAGCAGAGGAAATGACCCGAAGGTTAGCGAATGAAAAAGAGAAAAAAGTAATAGAATAGTTTTTATTCCGCTCGATCGACGCGTCCGAGTAGTCCCGCTCGAGCTGTATGTACTATAATATATGTATGTATATATGCAAGGAACTCTAGCCGGCGGCGATTGAATGCGGCTTGACTCGGCTGCTGAACAACATGTTGATTCGACACGGCCGAGCTGCAGCGCTGTTTGCGCTCGCGCGGCAAGTCTATTTGCGCGCCGTCGTCCCTTCTCTACCTACATATATGATTTCATCCCGAAATATTGGCCGATCGCGTTCTACTTTTGTGCTGCGTATGCGGTGTTCTTATTTTTCCCTGACTTGCCAGCAGTATATATTATAATCTTCGAGAGGATCATATCTATGTTTCGTTCCGCGATGAGATGCGAGGCCGCTGAACCAAGCCTAAATGTGTGTGTATATATATATATATATAATAAGTGAAGCAGCCGAGCGATAGAAATAGTTCGTAGAGGACTCGAGCTCTCATTGCGAGTTGCGTATGCGTGTGGTTTCTGGTCGCTCCCTGCAGTATTTCGCCGGCGGCTGCGGGAAAATGCAGAATTCAGCCGTCGAACGCTCTCGCAGCACGTGTACTCGTATATAACACTTGCCAATATATACTTATAACAAACTGACGCGACTGACGGCTGCGTTATTCCGCCGCTCTTTCTCCCTCTCGATTGAACTGCGAGGCGGGACCGACTTTTTCATATAGGGTTAAAGTAGCCTTCGCGTATACTTATGACTGCTGTTCTAATCATGAGATTTGAAAAGTTATAGGTATTTTTTGAGGAGCAGCAGCTCCGCTGCCCGGCGTCCTATATCGACCCACTCGCCCTCCCCGCGGCAGCCAGCCGGTCGCGCGCCCGTTGCAGGCTCGCTAAAAACTCGCTCCGCTCATTTCCCCCCCCTCTTTCTGGCCATGCAGTACTGGCACTGCCGCGCACAATGCGGCGCACAGGGAAAAAGAGAGTCAAATAAGCTTTCTGTCTCTCTCTCTCTTTCTCTCTCTCTCTCTCTCTCTCTCTCTCCCCCTCTCAACTGGCCAGTCGGAAAGACTCGCGGTTATATACGCCCCGGCGGTGTTACGATGATCTTTTTAAATTTGACACTTTTACGGCTTAGCAAATGGATACTTCATTTTCAACATAAGAGCACATTCATTATTATCTTTATGATTAACCAGTATTGAACAAGAGAACAATTTATTGCTTATAAATACTGTTTTCTTTAGAGAGATATATGTTTAACCTAACACATCAGAACAAAATTGAGACGATATAAAATCAAGCGTTTTTAGGAAAATCTGTAATTCGGCGTTCTTATAGCGGTGATTCTTAACCGCGAAAGTGAAATGGCTCGTTCTTCACTATGAAAGAATTATATTAGTATACATTACACAGCTATATATATAGGCAGGACCCACCAACAGAGGAAAATACACACTTCTTTCCAGTATACAGATACGAGTGGAAAAAGTGCTTTGCAACACTCTTTTCTCGGGTATTCAAATTATACGAAACGTATGTACGTACGAGAGCTTTCGTTAACAAAAACACGACCTGTTTGAACGTTTTTTGTTTTTCAAATTGAAGCTTTTTTCCCGTACTTTGATCCCACAAGTATGTATTTTCCATCCGCGCCATCAGGTTGAATACATACGTTTGGATGTCCGATAACACAGTGCCACAAAGCATTTTTCTTGTGTCTCACTAGTATACTCCCAATCCGAAAATTTGTCATTTACTGATCGCTAAAACTAGCAAATTTAAATCGATTCCCTCATACCCATGCGTATGGGCTTGTTCGGGAAGAGGTTTACGATATCGATATGTATTATTTCTTTCAAGTAAGAAAATCTTATATTACGCGAATTTCTCCTGAAATGCCGCATTTCCAAGTCCCCGGAGAAAACGTCTTCCATCACTTAATCGCGCCTGACAGAAGCTCATCGAAACTCGGCTTAATTTTGACGGACGACCTCTCCCTCCGATCGATATATATATATATATATACTGCACTCATAAAGGCATTGTATGTGAGTAGTAGGGGGAAGTCCTCCGGTGTATGCTTATTATATACATATATATTTCAATTCTCTCCTCATCGACTGGAAATTAATGAGTGTAAATGAGGAGGAATTAACTCGAAGAAAGTAGCTCTCGTGCATGAGCGGGCAAATAATCGTGTGCAACGGCATGTTATACATCATATATACATATAGTAGAACGAAATAAAGCTCCCTGCGCGCGCGAGATCAATCCTACGCGAAGCTCGATGCAGCAGTCGCAGGATTATATGATCGTAGCAATTTGCACTTTATTGCGCTATCCCCGCGGCGGATTAACCGCGTATGTATATATGTACACGTCGATCGCGTCGCTGGCTCCAAGAAGCGGAAACGTAATTGCAGCGTATATTTTTGATGCGCGCCAGCGGTCATAATTTATACGCGCCGCGCCCTGCTTGCGTATATTGTTATTTACGCTAATCTACTCAACCGCGCGCGAGTCGCGAAGCCGATCTGCTAGTATATAATATATATATAGGTATCTGGTATATTATACCCGGCGTTACTACTGCCATACGCTTACTGCGATGCTGCTGCCGCTGATGGAAAGATTATTTATGGAGGCGGTATGCAGATTCCATTAACTTTTTTCGGACGATTGCATAGGCTCTCTCTCTCTCTCTCTCTCTCTCTCTCTCTCTCTCTCTGCGATTATTTTGCTCAATCATGTTTAATTAGAACTCAGAATCTCGGTAAGTCCCTTTCTCACTCTATCTCTCGCGGCGGATTCGACCTTTTTTGTTGCCCCCCCCCCCCCTCTTTGAGGGCCGTTGCTTCTGCCAAAGGCTTAACTTACAAAGTAAATATAAACCGCGGGCGCCGGCGCACAGCTCGTTGCGCCGCTGCTGCAGACGGCATCAATATTCATCAGGCCTCACGCCTTTGGCACCCGGCGAAAAAAAGCGCGAACTCTGCAGATGTTGTTCTGCAGCGCGCGGGCTATGGAAATTCTCGAGCGATTCTGCATATTTCGTTTCGGAGGTTACGAGGGGGTTGCATTTTTTTCTGTATATTCGGAATGAGCAATTCTTCTTTTATGCTCGTTTATATATATTGACGAGAGAACTCAAATTTTGATTGTTGACTTTCGTGCGAGCTTTTGTGGCCGTAAATTTTTAACTTTGGGAGAAAAATTTCAATTTCTTTCATGGTCCATCTACGAATTCGTCATCCTATAGCAATACTATAGGTAATATTATGATAATCAAATGCAACTCGTTCGAAGGCTCATTACTACACGGCAAAGTATCGCGGGAAAATGAAAAATCCATCGCCATCAGAGGTACGCCGCGATGGATGCAAATGGACCGTGGAAAAGGCGAGTCGACGTGTCTGACTTTAGCGCTCAGCTAGCGACCGTCTGACTAAACACGGCCTCGTTCCACTGCGCTCGAATCGATTACCCGATGCAGATTAGTCGATGCGTCCTGCACTCCGTCGTCCATTTGTGCCTCTGCGCTTCTTCCGAAAAATTTACTCCAAAGCTAATATTTTTTGTTCACGATCGCCTTCTGCAAAGCTTTATTTCAATTATTTTATTCAATTTTGACGTTGGTATAACCTGTATCTTTCATTATATTAGTATTTCGCACGCAATATATATATACATAATGGAAGCCGATTATATTTAAGCCGATTATTATTGAGTATGTTAAGTACCCATTGGAACATATTTTTAATCTATGCATTGAAAAGGGAAGTTGGCCAAAGTGTTTAAAAGTGGCTGAAGTGGTACCGTCGTTTAAATCAGGTAGCAAACACCTTACAACCAATTATAGACCTATTTCTTTGATATCTAACATAGCCAAAGTACTGGAAAAAATTATTAATATCAGATTGATAAACTATTTGGATGAATGCAAAATTCTATCAAAATATCAATTTGGTTTTAGAAAAAATCGAGGTACCAAAGATGCATTAGCACTTATTTCAAATGTTATATATAATAACCTTAACAATGAATTACCTACTGTTGCAACCTTTTTTGACTTGGCCAAGGCCTTCGATACGGTTAATCGTAGCATTCTTCTTGACAAATTAGAAAAATATGGTATTAGATCTGCATGATTATCTTAACAACAGAGAAGAATTAGTTAAAATTTCAAATTGTAAAAGTGAGAATATGTCAATTGGTACAGGCGTCCCATAAGGAACAATACTAGGACCATTATTATTCATTGTATACATAAATGATTTACTAAGTATGTTGCCTGAAAAATGTATTGTATCATATACTGATAATACAGTAATTCTAAGTTCTGATGAAAATTGGCAAAAAGCAGAAGAAAAAATGAACAGATACCAATTCGATGTGAATATCTGGCTCGTACTAAATGAATTATTTTTAAATGCAGCTAAAACCGTATACATGACTTATGGTATTTATATAGCATGCGAATTTTTATTAACGATACTGAAATTGAAAGAGTCAACCATACCAAATATCTAGGTGTAATTTTTGATTATCAAATGAATTGAAAAAATTATATAGCATACATCGTTAAAAAAACGAAATACTTACTGTTTATTTTTAATAAATTAGCAAAGGTTATGAATAAGAAGTCGCTACTAGCTGTTTACTACGCTTTTTTCCACAACATCGCTAGCTATGGGACAATCGCTTGGGGCGGTGCTTATAATAATGTGATAAAGATAGTAGAATCTCTATAATCTAGATTATTAAAAATAATCCTAAATAACGATAAAGAACTGTCTAGACCACTTAATATAAAAGATGTATTCGAAGTGGAATACTTGATGCATTTTTATAGTGACCTAAGTATGAAGTATGAGAACTCTAAAAGTATTACGAGAAACAAAAATATTATTTTGCCTAAAGTAAATAAAACCATTAGTTTTAAAAATTGTGAACTGATTGCAATAAAAGTATTCAATTCGTTTCCAAATGAGCTAAGAGCTCTAAAATTAAGTAAAAAAACAATTAAAAGAATTAATCAATGGTTGCAGAAATAATCATGTTAGATTATTTCAGGTTTATGAAAAGATTACTAAATGCAATTATCAAAATTGGCTATGTAGGATTAGTTGTAATTTTTAGTTTGTAAGTTAGTTTTAGATTTCATTCCAGACCTATGTACAGGTAACTGTGATTACCTCTATAGGATGTTAGTTTTATCAGTTATATCTTTGTATAATATGATGTAAACCTGCGTGTTTTGTACTCTGGATTAAATAAGTAAATAAATAAATAAATAAATAAATAAATATAGGTGGAAAATGGATTAATTCAAATATTTACACATGCAGCTTTCGGAAAAAGGGCTCGGATGTGGCATCAGGGTATTATAATAAAAAAAATCCCTCCAAGCTTTCAAAACACAGATTAAAGTTAAATAAAATTCGGCGAAACCGAATGCACACAAGCCAAGTCTCGTAAATCACGCGAAGCGTATATTATGTAATAATATATACCTACATACGTCGCACGCAACAAAAAGACACATACAATATATATATATATATATATATATATATATATATATATATATATTGCCGACAATATCAGCGCGTAATCATTTTTCATCAATGCAGCAAAATTTGCTCTTTCTATAGAGGGCATATATAGCAATTTTCTTTTCAGCGATGAGCCACAATTTTGACATAAAAACCTATGATGAAAAGCGGCCTACAGCTAGCAAACAGTTCTCCACAAACAGTAATAATAATACTCTACATGAAATTGCCGCCGAGTTAACATAATTTTCACTCGACTCTTTTTTCCTCCCTGCTGCGTCTAATAACTTTAATTGGTCTCTCTCAAAAATTCTACGTCAATAAACGCGTTTTCTACCTGACCGAATTAATTGCGAGTAGCACTAAGTATGTATGTATGCCTCTTTGCAAAAAAACAAAAAATATACGTATACAATGTCGTTAGCGGCTGCTGCAATTTTTGTAATCTTGCTTTATTATATGGAAATCTTGTTGGTATAAAGTAATAACGCCCCGGGGCCGTTGCTGCTTCTTGATGATTTCAACGACGTGCTCCGCGCGTGACCTTAATTTCCCGGAAAATTAGGTGTATATGCGGAGGTTCCCCCTTTTTTCATTTCTCGCTGCTGCTTTCGAAGAATACACAATTAGCGCGAGCAGCTACTGCGAAAATTTTGTTAAATATGCATGTAAGTAATTAGTGAGATTGCGATACAGCTTTTCTTCGTATTGCAGTATATCGGCGCTTAACGCAAATGTGGACTGGTGCAACTACATTGATTACATTTCAAACCTATAACTACATTGTATCGAGAGACATACCCGTGCGAGAATACGTTCTTTCGCGCTAGTATCGAAAACTAATACTTATTATAATACTTATAATAAAAAGGGACAAAAATTTATAAGTTATAATCGTACGGAATCGATTAAAGCGATTAAATACTCCATGGCAGAGAAGGGGGGGGGCCTCGGCAGGCAAAGTCTCTCCAAGAAGTCAGGCTCTGGGACCCTTGAGCAAAAGCAAGAGCGAGAGTGAGTATAAGGCGACTATAACATTTGCATAGATAGCGCGGATAACGCTAACGAGCTTTGCCCCGGGAAACTTGAAATTGCCTAACAATCGAAGTTGCACCTTGCCCCGACGTTCCATTTGCTCTCGTGCCTCTCTCCCTTATTCTCCGCAGCTCGATTTAGTCGGCGTGTGTGTGCGCGCACCAGAGAGGGGGGGGGGGGGGGTCAGGACTGAAGCTAATTGAGGTCGGTGTTAACTTTAAATTTGGCCGATTAAACGAGTGACGAGCCGCGTAGCCGGCTGGGTGCACATAGTGGACCAATGGGTAGTCAGCTGCACGAGCAAAAGTAGATTTTCGTTTTATTTTTCGCAACCAATCTATATACCATAATATTATAATTTCTGCTTCCTTAATAATGCTTGACATATATGTCCTTTCAAATTGCTTTCCATGAAGAGCATCTACGTATTTATTGTTAATTGATAATTAGCTAATAATCGCTGCCAAGGGAATAGCGGAGTAAAATAGAGAGGACGTGCTGCGCGCGGACTGCTCGGACCCACGGCTTTTACTATACGTAATATGTGTAGCTCTATTTCATTTGCAGCTTGCAGTGCACCGCTCGCTCAAATAAATAATCTTGCGATGAGATTATTATTAGTAGTTATTTTTATTTCTCTCAGAAAAGCAGAGTTTTCCGATACAAGACCCGGACCGACCTCCTTCCTCTTGCTCTATATCGGTGAGGTGGACGTCTCGAGTAGGCGATGCTCGAGGTGTCTTCTTGGTAATAAAGCCAGTATATTATGGCGCTACTACGAATCTATAAGTATGCTTATTTTGGCGCCTCGCGTTTCAATAACAATTTGAGGTTCGTCGCAGCGCAGTCTTTGACGAATATGCGGAAAACGCATTAGGCCTCCAAAAAGAAACTAGCCCGTATATTCGCGTTCCCCTAATATATTTGAATATAGAAAAAGAGCCCTCGCGCGCAGCGACTGTGTAAATAAAATTAGAAAGTCAGCTCCCGCGACATGCTACACGGTGCGTCAGTATACGCAGTCGCATGAATTTTCATTAAAAGGCCCGCCGTCTGGTTGTAGACATAGACATACGCCTCTCCCCCCGCCCCCTCTCTTTCTCTCGCTCTTTCTCTCCCTCCCTTTGATAAACAAAATCTCGCTCGGAGCAAGTATACACACGCTGATGGCTGACGAGTCCAGGCGCTTGCAATTGTTATTTTAGGAAATGGGAATTCAAATTCCATTTTGTCGAGAGTGAGAGAGCGTGAGTGGGGCGAAATCTTTCTGACCGCAGGCGACATTCCTCGTTACTCCCGCTGTCTACTTATTACAAGTCGTCGCTTCTTTTTACGTTTCCGTGAAGCAGCCCGATTTATTATATACATCTGCGCCTGATAATATATACGCGCGGAACATTAGCGCTGTTGATTGGTATTCAAAGTTATTTTAACCGCTGGCTGTATGATAAGACATGATTGATACGTCCAATTCAACAGTTCGTCTCAAAGATGTAAGTAATTAAATTAATCATTTTCAAACGAGTAATACGCTTGTATGGTGTGCATCAACTTCAAAATACGAGCTGCACACACGCCTGTATTCGGCGCATTCTTGCGCGCTTGGAGACATCGGAATACTGCACTTATGGACGTCTCGAGTCGTTGCAAAATTTTGCAAAGTTCCGCTTATATTTACCTCCTATATTATCGTTATACTTTATTAATAAATGCAATACGAATGCGGCTATCCCGGGGATAATGACGCAAGAAAAAGTTTTAGTCGGCCGAACTAACATACTTCTTTTTTGTGTCAATATTCAATGTCATTGGACACGCCCCATACAGAGTAGGAGTAGCTTTAGAGCTTCTCAAGGTGCGATTTTACTAAACAATATGTGTACATGTGTAATCTTTTAAATGAGTCGTCCCAACGCGTAAACTGCATTAATATGTTCAAGTTCAAAATTCGACAAGCCCTATAGGTCATCAGCTCATTTATATAATCTAAATTATCATTCTATCTTGCATTTGTGTAATTTAAAGATAGTTTAGTCAGTGGCTTAAACGACCGGCTGCAAAAGTACTGAGCATTATTTTATGCAGAGTAAAAAAATTCATAACTCCGCGAGTAAGGGGAAATTACCATTTAAAGCGCCTCGAAAGCGCATTTGTCAACGTAAAATAGGAATCCTACCTTTTCATATACTTTCTGTCGTTGTGCTTGGATATCCGAATATAAACTGCAGAATCTATGCGTATATATATATGAAGCGGTAAGGTGTATTAATATATCAAAGAGTTAAATGAGTTATCAAAAATCTCGAATGTGTATAACTTTTTGCGTTTTTTCTCTTGCTGCTGAACTTTGAGTGAGGTAGACTACTTTATGTCTCGTATTGTTCTGTGTGCTTACTGAGGGTGATCTTCCTGGGAAGAGAGGGAGAGAGAGAGAGAGAGAGAGAGAGAGAGAGAGAGAGAGAGAGAGAGAGAGAGAGAGAGAGAGAGAGAGAGAGAGAGAGAGGAAGCAATGAAAGAAAATTGACAGATCTGTCCAGAAAGATATGTACGCCGATTTTGGAGAAAGCTTAGAGGGTGTTTGCGTATTATATAAAAGTGCCAAATTTGGGTACTTATTCTCTTACATTATTTTCTTTTACATGGTTCCTTTAATTTGTGAGGGGAGAGCGTGATTTTACTAGGCTGCTCTCTGGGAAAATATCGATTTGTCGGGGCCGAGTTGCAAATTTGATATGCCTTTACGATGTACTATGCGAACATTCTTCAAATATACATTCTGTAGCTTTATAAATATATGAATCAGTATAGTTTAGTTATAGTTCTCTTTATATGATATAATAAAGATATCTCGCCAGTGCCACTGCAATGTCAAAAATGATCTCCGACCTTCCTCACCCTCCCGGAAAAAATAACATGCTTTTGCTAGGGAACCAGTATTCATTTAATCCGAAATATAGAACAGATATACTGTTACGTTTGAAGTTCATAGAATTTAAATGTTTTAATACGAACTTGATATTTTTCAAAATTTAATTGTATGTTAATTGGAGGTTGAAATATGCTTTTTTTATTATTTTACAATTATTCATGCATACATTTCTACTTGATTGATTTCTTTTTTTCAAAAAGATTCTATTTTCTTGTATGTATTAATTTTTATATTTAGAAATTCAGTATTTGAAAAAGCGCGTGAACAGAGAGTGGGAGATGTACACGCGAGAGAAAACAAAACCTCGGCTCTTGACGCGTGAGCCGGAAGGAAAAGCTGGCTCACTCGCGCGTCGACCCGCAGTGTATTTTGCATTTTACAATGGGCAAATGATATTATGTAAAGCGTCGGCTCTCGTGTACATATACATGTGTAACTGTACGTGCATCTTTGTCTCTCTTTCTACTTTTAAGTGCTTTCGCAAAATTGGATTGAAGGCTGGCTTACAGTAGCCGTTTTCTCGCTGGCAAACGTGTACACGCACACACGCATATTATGTAGACTTGTATATATTTTGAAAATATCTGCACATGTTGAGCTTCTCTATTGGAAAGAAGTACCGGTATGCAGTGCGTTTTTTACTGAAAAAAGAGCAAAAAGGAGTAAAATAAAATCGTTGCCCTCGATTACTTTCGAGCGAATGCACCAAAACATTCTATCTCTCCTCCTCCCTATAACTCTCTGTAAAACTCCAATTCAACAAAGTATCAGCCATTTTTAAGGCTTGAGCGCTTGACCCACACCGCCTCGATTCAGCGCACGGAACTGCTCGTCTGCTGCTGTTGCAACTCCCGCCGTTGGTTCAATCCCCGCTTTTTTTACGCGACATTGACTTGGTGTGCGAGCGGGCTGGTGGTGGTGGTGGTGCAGAGCGCCGAGCGCGTGCGTACTTCTACATACACACACACACACACACACACACACACACACACACACGTTGAAAATAACAGTAGAGACCAGAGGGAAAGACATCAGCGGCACCAGCAGCCGACTGAATTAGAGCATTTTTCCAGCCGGTTGTCGGTGCTTCTCTTATATAGAGCGAGAAGGAGATGCCGTTTAAGACACGTTGTGGACTTTCGATGTATATGTCAATTACGCACGAGTCAAAGTGCACTACTTATTCCATCTCTCTCATTCTCACCTCAGCCTCGCTAGAGATAGTTTATTTTATCTCCATGTTACGCACGATATACTATATTGTTTTTTTATAGAGTACGTTCGATCTATATTGATGTGTATATAATTGTATATAGCAAAGCGATGCGTTGATGCTTCGCTGTATAGTTGGATATCGGTTTATGCTTTTTGTCGAGATTTCAAATTGGTGAATAATTGAATTATTGCCTACGAAGGAAGATTAGTCTGTGCGAAGCGCATTTGTCGCATTCATTTTGTCTCAATTGATTTGCAATCACGCACTCTGTAGTTCGAGTGTGCACAGTAGTGCTACTTTATGCGTGATCGGTTCTAATGAGAACGGCATATATATAAAACGAGAAGGACCATTAATTTTGTTCTCTCTTGCACAACGAGTACGTTATTATTGTATAATGCAAAAGTCTGATGATATATATCATTTAAAAATCAATCTACGAGTTCGAAAATTTATCGCAGTTCACAATGTGTGTTTGTAATTACTGGGTAGTTTGTCCAGATTGAAAGTTCGACCGGAGCTGTAACTCGTGTAAGCAGAAAGGAACATATTTCACGGGAGGAACTATACGGCGCGCGCTTGTATGCCTTATGTAGCAAACTTACTGCGCGCGAGCGGCCCCTTTTCATCTATTTACATAGTTGGTGCAAATAAAATCAAGATATAAAGATGTAATTATCGATCGAATTTGTAGCTCACTTTATACTATTACAATTCTATTATCAATTTCTAAATTAAACGAACCATACGCAGCCCTGTGATATCCATATTACACAGGCTACTAATACCAATCGCGTAGCCGATTGCCAATAAACTCTAGTGCTACGAATTTACCTTCCAGTATATGTATATATAACATTCGTGACGACGGATCATTGTCCCCGTAAAATTAATCGCCCTTTTCTCTCGGCTCCGCTCATTAAACACGCAGCAGCGAACCTGTGTGTCCCGCGCTGATCATTCACACTTCGGCCCTCTAATTACGTCTGTCGAATCAGCGCATAATCCACTTTGCCCGAACAGCGGCAACCGCGAAGACTGCATACGTGCAACACGGCTCGTACGACAAATGTGCAGTATATATACGCGCATATGTAATGGGGATGAGGGAGAGAGAAAGGGAGAAAGGGGGTTGGCAGGGGATAAGATTCATCCGACAATAAAGTGACGGACGCGGACGTATAACGCTATGCCGTACTCACCTACTCGGTACTCGGCAATAATACACGTTTATAGCTCGTATATTATGTATGTATGCCCCAAGATGTGAAGATTGCAGCCGAGAAGACTGCCAACTGTGAGACTCGGATTAAATCTTCGCATTTTTCTAATACATCAAAGTAAAGTCAATGCGCGCTGTGCACACGTATATTGAGCAGAGACTTTTGCAATATCAGTATATATACGTATAGCACAGAGGCAAATTTGAAAATGCAGTGCGAGAAAAATTTTGCTATTATATACAATGTAAATTTAAAATTCAGCCACAAGCCGTATATACGTATATATAAATATAACACCTTTAAGCACGGAATATAAATATAGAAAAAAAATGCAAAGGAAAGTAGCTGAATGCGCCGCATTATAAAATCATAAGCGCAGAAATATGAAGAAGGAAAGGCAGCAGCAGCAGCGGCGGCGGCGGCGACGGCGGCGGCGGCGTTAGACAAAAAGAAAAAGAAAGAAGAAACGAGAGCTAGAAGGAGGAGGAAAGAGATTTATACATATCTGAGGGGGGACACTCTGCCGCGCCGCACGCCAGGGTCATAAAATGGGTAATCTTCCTCGAGGGCAGGTCTCCGCGTACTTCCGCCCCCCCTCTCTCATCTCCTTCTCTCCTCCGGAGCCACTCGCAGGATTCGCGGTAATTGTATTTTATTGTTGACTCGGCTGCGATGACTCCCGCCGCGGAGTAAGTTAGGGCCGCCGCGAGACTTCCGCCGCGCTCTCTTTCTACTTTGTCTCTCTCGTGTTCGAGGGACGGTGGACGATGCAGTCTGCAGTTTTGGCTCTCTTTCATACTTATACCTATATGTGGAACTTACAGCCTTACAGCGCGGTGCAGAGTATTTAAAATCTATTAGTTTGACGAGCCTTTTTATCGCCTGCTTTACGCGCGCATCCATCGTAAAATCACATTGTTTCTCTATTACATCTATCATCGTGCTTTTTATTGTCTGCAACAATCGCGACTCGAATGAATTCAATAAATCATCCAAAATATCGTCTGACTAAATACATCTAATCTACACCTCGCGTCCCGATACACATTATATTATACCCTTACTGGCTCTTCTTCATTTTTATACTCAATTCACCTATCACTTCATAATACATATACAAATTCCCCTAATTGCCCCCCCCCGCCTCTATGAGCTTGACTACGTTTACGGGGTAATTGATTTGACGAGTCGCTTATTTAAGTTCAGTCATCTGAATTCGTTTAACTAGTAGTTTATCACAATGGCGACTTCTTCAGGCGTACTCCACGCGTTTTTATTGTTGTTTTTTCTTAATTTAAATAAAAGTTTGAGCTCCATAGCAATTGCTATGTGCAATCGCAGAATATTTTACAATTAAGAAAGAAATTGATACATTAATATCCAATTAGAGGGCTAATAATTTATATATTAATTCTAGTCTAGCATTAATTAATTGTCAGGGGGGGATTCTTTTCGACACTGTGCGGGTCGTCCACTCTTATTGGTAGTATATAATGCAAACTATTCAAAGAGCTTAAAGATTATGAAAAATTTACAAAATTGTTGAAAAGTTATGGAATATTGAAGCTTTATTTATGTATTAATTTATTTATTATAAATTTAACTTTTTTCTGTTTTCGCTCCAATAGGGGCAAATATGAATTATATATATAGGTAACTAAAAGGGCTACAAGAGTTTTAATTTGAGTCCTGGATGGCTTAAGCTTGCATACAGAAGCGTGCATTTTCGATACATTTTTTCCTGGACCTTTTATATCATCAACTTTCCGACAATATAGTTATAAGTACTGTATTCTAATGAAATCTTTTCATTTTTATGTATCACGAGGGATTCTCGCGTGTTGGACAGTCGTTTTGTATTGAAAATTGAACCAAACGCGCACAAAATTTATTTGGCCTCTCTTATTTAGCACGCGAGATGTGGATTTTTTAACGGAATTTCGCATATGCCAGCTAGCACGTGTACCAGACGCGATTTTAAATCTGCATACGATAGATTATAGCCGTTGCTGCGATAGCCCATTATAGGATTTGCACGAGCGAACCTCTAATCAGTGCTAAGTGTTTTGTATGTGGAACGATTGCGATAATTATTTGTTGTTGCGAGTTATTGTAACGTTCGGATATAATTATAAGTAAAATATACTTTGCCGCGTGAATTCTTAATAAATATATTGCACTCGATTCAATGGGTTTTCGGAGCACATCATATATTTAAAATATCCATCAAATATCGCGTATCGGAATAAATCGGAGAGGCTGCTGGAATAATGTGTGCACTCGATTTGTTGGATTCTGAATAATTCAAATATTTTTTGTTGCAATTTTATTTTCGGATCACGTAAAAAAAGAGAATGCAATGGCTGAAAAAGACTCCCGAATACAAATAACATAAATGACCAATTCTTTTTGTAAATGCGCGCTCGCCGATATTTTCAACAAATTCAGCTATCTATTTTATGTCGTCCGCATTTAAAAGGAGAAATTCTATTATGTTTCAATTCAACGATGCTACATGCGCATTTCAATGCTTCCGTTGCATGCGCGCGCGCTCCGTGTTTTACAAAGTCACTGCGAGACATAGAGTATATTGCGTCCATCCCCTCGAATAATCTGATAATTAGCCCGAATCACTGGTGTTGTTGAAGGTTTTACAAACGATCGCTAATTTTACGAAACCGATTCAAATTTCAACAATGCGTGTCGACCCGCACAAGAGGGAGAGCGAGAGAGAGAGAGAGAGAGAGAGAGAGTCATAGAGAGTCATAGAGAGTACGTTATATGCGTGTATATATAATTGTATATTTATATAGGTACTTGCATCACACGCATTCGTTGGCAGCCTCTCACTCGGCCGCGCTAAAAAAGTATTTGTTTTGCCAATGTTGCAGCGGTGGCCTTTTGTCGAAACTTTCCGTTCCACGGGGCCCGGTGTAGTAGTATGTATATAGCTTATACCGATGCCTCGAGCCGCTGCGAAGCTTCATATTGCAGCTGTGTTCATTGTCGGGGCCAACTTCGCTTGTTAATGGTTGACGATAAAGCAGCCCTTTGTCAAGGTCTACAAGTTTCGCCTCTGCATTTTCTCTGTATATTAACTGTATGTATATGCGTACGCAATGCATACATGAGGCTTTTTTTGCAGGGTTACATGTATGTTGAATTTTCTATTTTCATCCTTCCATATAAAGAAGGATCTTTTTAGAAAAGTGCGCGAGCTATGTATTGTCATTGGATATTGTATACTGAAGAGATGAACAGCAATGTTTTAATTAATCGGATTAAAGTTTGTATAACTGTTGTACGCTGACAGCAGCTTTATTGTGTTCGCGTTTGCTGTCTGTAGAGGATTTTCGGGATTCATGCAATTGTTCAAACGAATGAATGGTCTATATGTATTGTAAACATGTGTATCATTCGCATTGATTATAGCTGCGTAATCTTGCGTTTCATTCGCGTACACATGTACTGCACACACACACACACACACACCCACAATAATAGCAAAAGTGCGCAGTAACCATTTCGAAAAATTACAAGCGCAATATGCGTAAATAGCATTTTAATATTAAGCTTTGATCGCATTATTAACTTCTATACTGTAATAAAAAAAGCAGAGCAAGCACGAATACGAAAAAGGGGCACCAGAACTTCGTAGAAACAATAAACTATTTTATGTACTCGCTTAAATTGCAAGATTTAATTTCCTGCATTTTTAAGATCGCTCCCTCTTTCTCGCCTTGCGTAGCTGTAACGCATCGATTCTTCTCCTCCGCTCGTTTTCTCTCCGCGATATTTTTTAAGCATTTCTGTATTAATAAAGCTTGCCTCTCGAACCGCTTAAAAGTCTCGCGTCGTCAGCAGCAGCAGCAGCAGCAGCAGCAGCAGCAGCAGCAGCAGTAGCAGCAGAGATAGAGAGGGTGAGAAAGAAAGGAGGGCGGGGGTACAACGAATGCACTTTTAATAAATTGCCCTCGAGTACGCTTTTCATAAAACGCTTCACGCTCGAACGCTTAAGCCGATGTGTTATATCCTATATTCGCTGCGCGTGGCACTGTCTGTATAAGTATTGGTAGGCTGAAAAGAGAGTATAATATTAGGGCTTCAGCCGGTTTAAATGTATTATATAAGCGCAGAGAAGAGATGTTTCTCTGATTTCTTACTAATACTCTCTTCAGCACTGTCTCTTGCGCGAAAATTCCCTTTGCTCTTTTCTTCAATCGGAAATTTTCTTGAGTTTTCAATTGACTTATACTTGGTGTATCTATAACTCTCCTGAAACGTTATTTGTTTAATGGTACAGCTTGGGGGGTATTTTTTAAACTTTTTGGCTTTGTGTCGGTAACGAAGACTGCCGGTAACATTGAAACGCGAATCACAATTACCGACGGCGATTGAAACTTCTTCTATTCAGTCTCTTGTGCTCAATTGATTTTCCTCGGATTATTATTATTAGAGTCAGTGCACCGACGATTGACCTGCCGACACGTCCAATAAAGTGCTGACATGGCGGCAGAACGACGCGCTCACTTAACCTGTCCATTTTGCGCGCGGGCACGTCGTTAAGGAGACGCTCGGAGGTGAGGCAGTCTCTTCGTTCCGCGGCGGTCGCAGGTAATTAATCTTCGACTGAGGTACATTCTTAAGGCTTAGCAGGAATGGCTTCTTTTCCATTCTTATACAGTGCGCGTGCGTTTTAGTGGACGACGATGAAAAATGGCCGATATATGTATATGGGAAACTGATTTAATATAATAAATAATAATTCGTTTTACTCACCTTCGGTCCAGTGCTACTTATGCCACATCAAGATATGGGTAAAATTTTTTCCTTTCCATACATTTTGGACTTTCTTTTTTATATGAAAATGGGTTAGCCGCTTTGTTCGTGCGCTTGTGTTCGTTTTAAGTGAGATATCTACAAGGGAGATCGTCGATTTGCGAATGTATATATAACGTGCGTGATACATAAGGCGATACACATTCAATGTGACATCTGATGGATGCCACTTTAACTTTTAAACTATTTTATTTAAGATTACGTTATCGCAAGCTTCAAGTTATGCTTTCACAATTTTTTACACGGCCACTTTGCACTTGTAAATATTTACAAATAGTATATAAACAAAAAATGGTTTTTCTCATACGCTTTTTATAAAAAATATAGTGAACAGGAAGGGATGAATGCGCTTTTCGAGACTATTTTTGTCCGGTGCTGAACTTTTTTTGCTCGTCGTTAAATAAATTTGAAAATGCCTGATCGTTACGTAATTTGCATACGAATTTTTATTACGTATTCAAATATATATAATAATGTATTAAAAGGGTATAAAAATCTATATTCGTTACTTGAATATGTCGTTTTCCCTATTTCCTTGCTCATTTTGTCACGATTTACATAAGAACCCCGATGCTGGGGCAGCTACATATACTTAGCACGTCCCGTGGTTTCTGGTACAGACAGTTATTACCGTAATTTTTCTTAAACTAAAGTTTGAACAGCGCGCGATGCGCGCCTTAACCTAGAAGACGTTTATACTTCCAGTTTTAGGCACATGCGCATTACATGAGCCAATCACAAAACGTCTATCTTGGCTTCGCAACATCCGGTCATGACTTTGATATATAGGGATAGGGATAGGTAACATGCGCATTACATGAGCCAATCACATAATGTCTATGTTGGCTCCACAACATCCGGTCATGACTTTTTTATATAGGGGTACTTGAGTATTCAGCTGCACTCGTCGACGAACCTGTAGCAGTTAAATGATGAAATTGTAGCAGGAACCGTTGTTGGAGTTTAATTATTTTTTTCCCAGGGGTTTTCCAAGCATTAATGCGCCAATCAATGCATTTGTCTTTTTAAGAAATTAAATTTAGCTTTATGATTTAACAATCTCCTGTGGTGCAATATGTAATCCAGGTAGCCCCCGCACTTATGCTGCCAAACTTTTTTAACCTCCCGCCAGTCCCGCGGTGCGTGTATTGCGTACAGCCTGCGAGCTAGAAAGCCCCATTTTACGCGCAACATAATCCGTGAACGCGTTCGCTCGCGACGATAATATTTTTACGGCATCTCAGCAGGCAGCCCGCAAGCCGGCAGAAAACTAATTTCTAGCACGCGCGTGTAGTTATTGTGAGCGAATTTCGCTCGTAAAATCGCGAGACACAGGCCTATTTTTCCACACTACGCCGCGATACTGGAGTAATTCGTCTTAATTATATTATACTCCCCACTTTCTTTGCGTAGGCGCGTGGCTATGCTTCTATTATATATACATATATATAAGATACCACCGCGAATATAGACTCTAATGAAATTTATGCGCCGAGCGGTGTATTTTACGAGGTAAGTTTCCTTCTGGCGAGTAGAATTTCTGGAAAACGGAAATTAAGTCGACGTTAGCTGCTGCGCGAGGATTATGCCTGCGTTTTGGAGCTTATTCGTTTTATAATCGGCTACCTGCATGCGGGATCGACGATTCAATAGCTCCCTCTCATCTCTCTTTCCGCGTACCTCGCGAACGAGTAGGCGTGTTATTGTACTGTCTTATTTTTCATTCCGCTGCGCCATACGTGTGGCTTTGCTATTTATTCGAAATATATATTTATATAAATGAATTTTCAAGGCTGCGGTTAAAAGTTTCGAATTTCGCTATGTTTAAACAAGAGCATTCCCGCGGATCACTGCCGAAATACGAATACCGAAACAAAAAAAAAAAAAGTCGCGAAAGACATTTTGTGCAGGCTGTATAATTAAGGGAAGATACGGGCTCGGGTAATCCATAAATTCATGCTATTTTAAGAGCAATAATATATACAGATAGAGAGGGGGGGATCCATCACTGGCTACAATATTCGCCGGGGCGCATTACCCGGAATCGTAAAATTTCCAGGCGCGGCCTAATAAACCGAGATTCCTCTCGCGAGAACGCCATAAATGACATTTATGACAGTCGCGCATACGTCCCCCTCCTGCCCGACAGTGCTCACTGCTCTGCCTCGTGAGAAATGCAAAGTCCCCCATCGTTACCAGCTAGTAGCTAGCTCGAAATTCTTTCTTCCTATATTCATGCAGCTCTGCACGCATACGGCAGGAACTCGTATATATATATATATATATATAGCGCAGGATTCAGCCCGTCGTCTGTCCTGCGTCGCGAAGATAAAAGTGACTCCGAGATGCGCCTTTGTCGCGAATCCTTTCGCCGTCTCCTCTCTCGCCGGGGAGAAAAAATCCGAGGCAAAAATCCGAGGCAAGTTTGCTTCTCTCTATCTTATTAGGGGCGGGGGACGACGTGACGCCAGGACGTATCACGGTACGGCGATCCCCGCGGGCACATGGGCCAATCTTTTATTAAATCTTGCCCCTTTCGACGCTAGGCGCTGCCTCGCCAGCTCCGTATATACCTCTCTTTCTCCCTCTCTTTATTTTCAGGATCAGTAGCCGCGCGCCGGTTCTTTGTCTTTTTAAGGAGCTGTACTGATAGAATCCTGCTGAGGATTCCGCTCGCGAACTATTGCTCGTTAATTATTCATGCGCGGGCAATACATAGAGTTCGCTGATTTTACAGCGATACTATTTATTCTGAGATCGGAGTCAATAACCGATTTCATTCATCCTCGCGTGTTGATGATTGCCGGGTTATGACATGACGAATTATAAATATATATGTCGTATCCGTTGAACTTTCTCCGTCCCTCTCTCTCTTTCTTCTCCTGTCTTTTATCCTATCAGAGCGAGTTCCGAGTACTTTAGTTCCCGTTTCCGCTACGCTAATGACGAGTTTCCACTTAGCTCTCGCGTGTTCGCTCGCTCCTTCGCGAAACTTCCAAAGTCTCTTTTGTGCGGTGCTTCTTTTTTTTCTGCCCTCGGTTTCTTCCCTCGTTCTTTCTCCGCGCCTTTCAACCGCGTCTACTCTTCTTCTGCTTCTTCTTCCTCTTCTTCTTCTTCTTTCGTCTCCCTCGTCTTTTTTGTCGCGCGAGAAATCGCTTCGTCGTTTAGAATCTGCCAGCCGGAGGGATGATGATTGGTCATGAAAACGTAAAAACGAGCTCTCGAGAGTCGCTTAACGAATTAATCGACGAATTAATCGAAATTCTTGTCGACAACTTCTCATACAGCTCTCACGCGGAATCAATTATAGGCGCGTCTCGCGAGCAAACAAAGCAGCGCAGAGCTCTATATAGCATCGCGCCGGGACGGAAAGTAAGGCTCGCGCTATGCTCTGGTCAGGCAATCTCGAAATTCCTGGAGCGTCGTATACAGCGTTGCATAAACCGCCATGGGAAATTCGCGTGCAAGAGAGGGAGAGAGAGCGCGAGACTTTGCCAGGTCTCTTCGGGGAATGCAAAATGACGTCGGAGCCGGTGGCCGAGGGTTGCGCGACCTACGTGGTCTAGGAAATGGCAAGACCTTGGATATATATACACACACACACACTCTGTGCACAACAATGTGTCGCCGGGCGACTGTTACTTCTTCAAAATGGATTCTCGAATTCAAAGCTTCTTCTGCAGTGCTTCTTTTCAATTTAACTAGTGGAATGCGTTACTGTATACTTATACCTCTACAGTTAACTCACTGCTCCGATACCTACAATATAAATACATATATACTATTTTGACGCTTGCATCGAAATGTTCATGTTATATACATATGCCCTTTCCCGATATGCAAGCGCAAGAAAACTATCCGAGTTGCTGGTATAACTCACTCTCTCTCTCTCTCTCTCTCTCTCTCTCTCTCTCTCTATATATATATATATATATATATATATATATATATATATATATATATATATATATATATATATATTTCGAGCGGGAGTAGGGGGCGAGATTTAGATTGTTTTGGGAGTACACGGACCGGCCCGAGGTATTAGCCAAGTTGTTTCACGATCCAGCGAATCCTCCGACGATACGTCACTTGGGAATAATTCTTCCGGATCGGGTATCTCTCTCTCTCTCTCTCTGTCTCTCTCTCTCTCTCTCTCTCTCTCTCTCTCTCTCTCTCTCTCTCTCTCTCTCTCTCTCTCTCTCTCTCTGCTCTGCTCTGTTTTGCTCTGCTCTGCTACTACCATGCAGGATGTTATTCGCTGCTTACCATGGCGTATCCTAATGGTCAATATTCCTAGTATGCGTCTCCGCTTCAAGCTACCTATATGGGCGTATGACGACGCACCGTGCGCACTTTAAAGCCCGCATAGGACTATGAGTTGGTATATAATATTATATCGCCTATACTGTACAAGTCTCGAGAAGTTTTATCAATGCGCGCACAACTCTCGCGACGATATCTACTGCTGACTAATATAATGTCTATATATATATATATATATATATATATAATGCCTTATTGTCGGTATTGTAGTCTAACTTTGCCGGCTTGTACAATGCGCTATTAGTTAATTGCGACACTCGCTAATGTAGGATTTACTGATTATATAATTCAACTATTTCCCCATCCAACAACTTTGACAAACTGGCATTTCTCTCTCTTCTCTCGGGCCCGGCCTCTCTATACTATATGCGACTGATAAAACTTTTTGAAGCGAAAGCTTAGGGAGTTTGAAAGTATTTACACTCTCTTGCTTCTGTGCGCAGTATATCATATACTTATACTTTTGCTGGCTTAAAACTATTCCTGTAATATATTAGCCTCGCATTCAAAGTATCCATAGCATATGTAGAGAGTAGAGCGCGGATAGGCAGCAACCAGGCAACGCAACAACGCGCGGATTACAACATCCGAGACCATAAATACTCCTTGACGGATTTATTTTGCTCTGTTCGACGCTCTCCGCGTCGCGCGTCCTGCTCGCGTCGTTGTCCTCGCTGACGTCTATTGTTCCAGACTTTTCAAGTGATTTGACGCCGGCATAAATCAGCCGGAAAGTCGATACCTCTCGTATACACGTATAGCTGCATACACAGATTCTCAACTGGGGGGGGGGGGCGGAATCTTCGGGGTTCTCATGTTTTTCTTAAGGGCGCGAACCAGAAACTACTGCGCATATATATAGACGTAGGTAGGTATATACCGCTTCTTCTGATTGAAATCGGAAAAAGACTTACGGCTGACGTTATGTCGTTTTATCGAGGACCGTATCTCGCTGTTCCTCGTCTTCGATTTCCCTGGTCCGACGAAAATTACGAGATTATATAATATGTTCGATTTTATTATGAAAGCCATCATCAGAGCGGGTCCCAATGTCAAAATGGCACAACTATCGCTTGCCTATAACTTATAGCTGCCGCCGCGACAAAGGAGACAAAATATACGGGCAAAAGTTGCTTGGCGAAGTCAAGCTTAATATTCACTTTGAGAGCAAACCCTTCTCTCCCCTCTATACTCTGCCAGCGCCGCCGAGACGAAAGTCGAAAGAGACGCCGCAAGATTGAAGAAGTCGACGAGTCGGAGCTAGGGAGCCCCAACTTATTCTCTCGGACGCGCGTTCTTTCTCTCTCTCTCTCTCTCTCTCTCTCTCTCTCTCTCTCTCTCTCTCTCTCTCGTATATTAGATAAGTTCCGCCGGGCCGATGTAGCAAGGGATGCTTTCTCTGCTCTATCCATACAGTCCGAACTAGTCCTCTTTAACCGCCTGCTATTTTTTCCTGCGCAAGAACAAGTCATGCAAACACCGGCGCCTATATACGGCAATGTTTAACGCGCCGAAATTCAAACAATCCCAACATGAATTACCCGCTGAAAAATGAATGCAGCCTCGCCGACTCGCGGAGATAATAGCGCGACTTCACTCGAGAGAGAGAGAGAGAGAGAGAGGGGGAGGCTCTGCTTTCCCGGTCCCTCTCTTGAATGTCGAGCAACCCCGTCGCGGCGACGGCCCTTCATTAAGCCCTAAATGGGGAAAATTGAAAGTGCCGAGGGGGGAAGCGGCGCGGGCAAGCTTGACGATGACTAGCAGCTACTCGCACCCTCAGATTTCGCTTTCTCTCTCCTTCTTTGCTCAAGCGAGAGACGTGCGTGTATTGTCGCTATACTGCGATGGAATGTCGCCCGTCTGATGCGCAATTTGCATCGTTCCGTCGGACGATTATTCTTTCCGCATGTTTTCGATGATGATAAGATGATGATGATGATGATGCGCAAAATAGCAATATTTTCAAATGACTAGCACTTTGCTTTTGAACCTTTCAATATCTTCTTTAAAAAAAGCCCTATTTGACATTAAATATAGCTGCTGATATTTCTATATTTTATATATATAATGCAAACTGGCAAACTATCATTTTACCGAATCGAACTCAGAAAACAATAACTTCCAGTTTTCAATTCCTATTGTATATTTATAATATACGTATATTACGTAGGAATAGTATACGATATAGTTTCACTTTCTCTACCTATTATATACAATTGTTGAATCACGCTCAGTAAGAAAAATAATTGCGCAGCTCACTCGCGTTGTTAAGTGCCTCTCGAAAACTTTGCTCCCTGCTAAGCATCGTCTCTATTCACATTTGCCTCCGCTCTCTATATACTTATACTATCTCGTGTCACCCATTTAAGCAAAGCATTTAAACCATATATTCCCCTTAGCCCCCCCCCCCCACTCAAAATAACTTGAAATTCTTGTCAAAAGCACATTATTGTGAAAGGCTCGGCGCCTCACCCCTCGTATCTAGTATTTCCACACCCATACCTATGAGGAGAATAGATATGAGCGTGTTTGATTGTTGCTTATCTGTGGTATTGCCAATAACAGAAAAATTGATAATAACAATAACGAAAAAGACCATTTAAATAAGAGACAAAAGTTAAATAAAGTTTTTTTTTTAATCTGAAAATAACGATGTAAATATTTCTTATTTCAGCGCATAAATATAAATATCAGATCCCTTATAATTATACATTCTCGAAATGATACATCTCATAGTCTCGTATGTAATTATATATCTCTAAACTCTGAATCTTTTGACCATCGACAATATCGTCATTTAAAGGCAGTTTAGCGCCTCCGCCTTGTTAAGTGTCCAGCATGAGGCTACGGCTTCTGTACTTTCGAGAGCACGTCAGTTAGTTTGTTAGTCAGTTTAGTTGCGCGCGCTGTGAATAAGGTTAAGGGCTTTAAAAACTTTCTTCATCGCGTAGAGGTAGCGCCATAGCCAACAGCAGCGCATCTGCCTTTGCGATTTTTTTTCTATTTTCTACTGTCGCAGCTGTCTTTTTCATACGCCTTCCTTTTTACGAGGGGTTTGCCTCTATATATGATTCCGTAATCATTGACGTGCTATTGTAATATATTTTATTTTGCGCAGTCTTTTTACGTTTCTTTGCAAATAACAAACCATTAATCCAATTCTCGCAGTTTAGACCCTCGCATATTCATTAGTAAAATTCATAATTAACAAAACAAAAAAGCATGTTTACCTATAGCCTGCTGAAGGCAAAAATGTTCGATTAGTCCGGTAGAGCGCGCGGCCAGCTTCTTTGCCACCGCTTACCGATTTTAATAATAATCGTCTCGAACCCTATCCCTTTCCCCCAACCCAACCTAACCCAAGCCAAGCCATCATCGGTTAAGCCAAGTTAATTATCGATTCTTCTCGAGAGCGATGAGAAAAAAAAGACAGAGGCGGAGCTTCGGCTTATCCTGGCATCCCTCGAGCTATTTCATTACGCAGTGACTGACCCGAATGTGCATTATGTATATCTACATCAGGGACTTCTTCTATAGTGCACACTTCAGCTGAGAGAAGATGATATAAGGGTCTTTATTTTGAACCCAAACCTGCTAAAAGTCTACTTCCCGCGGGTTACCGAGTAGAAACCAGCGATATTTTCTACTTGACAATATTTTTATGGTAAAATATTAAGTGAATTAATAAGTGAATTCTATAAAAATGATAGTTTTTGAGATAATAATAACAATAATGCTCCCATTTGATTAACACGCTAGAGATAAATTACCGGAAAAATTGTAGCAGGAAAGCAAACGAAATGTTAAAAATAACCGATTGTTTGACGAAATCATATGTGGAATTATAATGATCCGAGCGAGCAAATTCAGCTATAACATGTATATATCGTATATATGTAAAGCTCTTAATTTACAGATACGCAGGTGGATTAGAAATTGTACACGATTTGGCTTTCATCGTGCAATCAAGTATTTATTACTGACATGTCGCGCACAGTATGCTAATAATTTCGATGTATCACTATGTTCCAAAATAATATTTATTTTTTGCCCACTATCTCTAAAACTACGCGTGGATCGCGAAAATCAATATATATGCTGTTCAAAAAATAATATAATAAAACGGTCTACTATATTTACTTCCTTGGTATACAATATAATGTACCTTACTAATTATTTCGCTTAATAAAACGTGCAGTTATGTATACCTACACGGTCTCGAGCTTCAGAATCAGGCCTTTAACCTCGTAAATGTTCCTCATTAATCGCACGGCTTTGTTAAAAGCGCAGTTCAAATGTTATATATTACGACGAGGATCATACCGTGTGTTCTTTCAAATTTGCGGGCCGATAAATCAAAATTAACCTCGAGCAACCGTTACTTTTTACTTTTTTTTATATTTGTTTTGTTGACAATTAAAAAACAGTTATCTAGCTTGATGGGCATTTTGTGCACCAGCGGCATTTGTGCGTACAATGTTCACCTGATCTATTACTGCACAGAGTCTTAACTTTGATGTTTGATATTTTCTCCGGCGGCTCTTTGATAACGTTGATTCGTATTTGCAAATAAATGTTCCTTACATAGGTTGGCAACAAACAGCTTGAGAAGAAAAATTCGTTTGATCGAATGTTTTATAATTGGAAAAAAATATTTGCAAAACATATTGGCATGTGAAATATATAGCAATATGCAAGCGCAGAGGACAACTTGAAATTGATAGAGGTAACGACTTGATAATCGAACGTTTGCCTCTTATATACGTCCTGCCGGCACCTTTGCGCTTGAATAATGTATATATGCCCTCCCGTCTCGCGTTTACATACGTCGACGACGTGTCGCGACGTCGTCGCCGGCGCGTCACGAAATATTGCCGCAATCAAAAGTGCGAAAGAGACGGACCATGAATGATTAAGGTCTGGGAAATCTCGTAGGCGACGCACGCGCGTACCGACGCGCCGAGCGACTAATATTTTTTTTCAAGAGTGATTTTTCAAGATTTGGCTGCGGTGCGCCTAGGGGATAAAGCGCCACTCGCTACTGCAACAAGCATATTTTCATATATCATTATACACAGTCTGATTGAGTGCTATTGCCGCAAATTAACGAGTTCGATTTTTTATACTTGTACTTATATTGCCGAAATGTTTAAAAATGCGTTCTAAAAAGAATAAAAGTTATTTAGGTATAATGGAAGCATAAAACGAAAAGCTGCCATAAAGCAAAGAAGAGTATAATGAGAAAAATAATCGGAGCGAGAAAGCGGAGGCAGCATAAAACACACTCGAGTCCGCGCGCACGAAAGTAGCCCCGCAGTAGCTCCCGATGCTATCGGACACGCGAGAAATAATTATTGTCGGGGAAGGCGGAAGATTGAACCGTCGATAAAGCCGGCTGATATTTTTTTCTATTATTACCCTGCCGTTTTTCTTGAAAGATCGCAGTTGGGCTACTCTCGTTTCGATCGTAATCGCTATATATATATATATATATATATATATATATATATATATATATATATATATATTATATATATCGCCTCCTATTCATCATCATTCACTCGATTATCTGCTCACCCCTTGCGCATATACAGTGTTTTGCAGATTCTTCATACGAATATGATATTACATACGAGAGGCAATTAGGTGACGAGTCAAAAGCACTTTTATATATACATGTATATTATAGACTTGAAAAGGTATTGGGGCAAACGGTTTGCATTGGTTCGTTCGCTTGTTATATATACCCTCTTTCATTGTTATACGCATATAATTGGACAAAAATTCAAAAGCGCGCGTGTACGAAAATTAAAAGCCGGTGCAGTATAGGACATCGATAGCTGAGAGTATTACGGCAAAAGCTATACACCGGCGATTATCGCCTGGGCTTATTGCATGGATGATATTTTTTCTTCTTTTTTCGTCTTTTGCTCGCGGCGGTTAGTAGAGATGACCGACAGCGATATTAATTAATGCCCGTAATAACATCGGATCGATATTCGCGATCGCGCGAATAAAGCCCGGCCCAGCCCAGCCCAGCTCAGCCCAGCCCGGTCGCCTTCTTTTTTCCCTGCAGCATGGCAGCTTTTTTCAAGGTCGATTATATCTAACGTGTGCGGCAGGCTTTTTTTTTCTCTATAATTGAAAATCAACGTTATGTACGGCTTTTTCAGCTATAATTGCGAGTACCACGCCTTAAAAATAATAATGTAAGTTGATTCGCCAATATATCTGTGTGTGTGCGAGAGAATCTCGTTATAAACCCTTAGAGTAGTGGTCGTGCAGACATATAGTCGCCCAAGTTTCGCGACAAGCAATTTTCCAAATGGATCTTTTCACGCACTCGGTTCGAGTAAACGAGCAAAACAAATTCGAAAGCTCGACGCGACAATCAAAGTAAGTATACGCATCGAGGAGAAGACGCGCGGTGTCCCTGATGGCAGAAAATCGCGCGTTTAATTTCGGTCTCCGCGTAATCGGGAACATCGGTCACTTTTATTGCTCTCGATCGGCGCGCGCTAAAGTGCTTCGACGAAATACTGCCCCCCCCCCCCACTCTCCCAAGCTTTCTCACTCTCCCGTACGCGGAGGAAAATAGAGGATCCAGTATAGGTGATCTATTCTCGCTACATTCGCGACGCTGCTTCCATCTCGTAAAAATTTCGCGCGATGGCGTTGATTCGATTGATTTTTGGCTCGCGGTGCCGCGCCAAAGTATTTTTGGAGCTCTCGCGGTGAATCGAGTTGGCTGGCGGTGGGTGATTCGATTGTTTCCGGGATGTATATGACGGAAATTGCGCGAGATTTTTTCGAGTGCGAATTTTCGACTTGCGGTTTAGGTGGTTTGGAAAGGAATATTGCGCGGCTGTTTATTTTTTTATTACATTTTCATTGATTTAAATTAATTTTGTTGTCGAGTGGAAAGGTCCGAGTTTAGTCAGACCCCTGCGATTATTGTACGTTCATAGAGTTGTAAGCTTTTGTTATGCCCGCCGCCGCCGCCGCCGCCGCAGGATCGAGAGTTCCGCATTCGATGCTAATTACTTTTCAGGCGCGAATCTACGTTTAGCGATTATCGAAGACGATCAGTCTGATTCGTTCTTGCCGTGCAGAGCATAATCGGCAGCTCTACCCAAGTTTTGGGGGGTTGACATTTTAATAATAGCCTGCACAGAGGAGATTTCGCGGTCGCGGTAATGCCTCTCGATCCTCGGTGAACCGACGCGGCGACGTGGCAGCAGTAGCGGCCCCTACCTCGATTCAGCTCGTTCGCCACGTTCACGAGTTTTCTCTCTCTTTCTCTCTCTCTGTCTCTCTCTCTCTCTCTCTCTCTCTCTCTCTCTCTCTCTCTCTCTCTCTCTCTCTCTCTCTCTCTCTCTGTCTCTCTCTCTCTCTCTCTCTCTCTCTCTCTCTCTCTCTCTCTCTCTCTCTCTCTCTCTCTCTCTCTCTCTCTCTCTCTCTCTCTCTCTCTCTCTCTCTCTCTCTCTCTCTCTCTCTCTCTCTCTCTCTCTCTCTCTCTATCTCTCCGTCTCTCTGTCTCTCGTATATTAGCGCAAACGCCGGGCATCGCAAACGGCTCTTCGTCGCGCGCGGTGAGATTAGTTCGCAAGCAATTCCAGTCCCGCGCCCGGTCCCAAAGTTAAATTCTCCTTTGCAATTCTCGTGCGCTGCGCTGCGACTCGAGCGAGTTTGCGCTATACTACTCGATCTCAAAACATCGATAAAATTATACAATATAGATGCAGATTCAACGATTATCCACACGGTATTATGCAGCGTTTATACAATATGTGTAAAATAAATGTGTTTTATTTGTATACATCAGAAGAGAAGCACTGTTGATGCACTCTTACCCGGATAATCTGTTGACGATAAAGTAAATCGCACTTTCATTAAAGCCGCGCGAGCAGCTCAAGTCCCGAGCCGACTATTTCGCGCTGCGGCACAAATGATCTCGAGAGAGAGAGAGAGAGAGAGAGGCGTCTGCACAGCTATAGTCTACATCAGCGGTCTAGCGCGGCTGTATATTATCTACGCGAGAACGAAAGTGTTTATTATATACGAAGGCCCGGGAGGCTCGTGCCGTCGCGTCGTCGCGGCTTATATCAAGACGCGAGCCTCGTCGCACTGGGACTGCCTACTTATATACAGCCTGGCTTTATTCATTCAATTAACATGGCCGAAATGCTTATAGAGTACGCGTACTTGTTGCGCTCTATGCAGCTAATTTCAGGACCTTATTCAAGCCCTTTTCTACGAACTCTTTGCGCCGTACAAAATAATTATATCCAGCAGGTGAAAAAAATATATTATATAGAACTTCTTTTCGAGGACTTTGATTTTTTATCCATACTATAAATAACCTTCGTTGATCAATCGACCATGTTAAATACATAAAGTTTTGTAATAAGCACGACGCGCGGTTCACAAATCAGTTATAGTTTATTAAAAAACATTCTATATTACTTTGGCTGATGCATGACAAACATTTTTGGAAGCAGCTATAGCGTTGGTTGCACTGATATATATATATATGTAGCTACATTATACCGATGATTAAATTATATAAATAATATTTCATTCCGATCTTATAATACCGATAAGTTTGAACGTTACACCTCTTTTTGTATACTCAAACTAAATAGGAAACCACTTAATTCTTTTCAAAATAGAACTATGGTAAAGTATCATGTATAGCAAGTGCAGTTTTTGGCAATAATGATTTCGCCGAAACAAAGCCAAAAGTTGGAATGAAAAAATAAGCCCGACTAAAGTGTGCCAAATCGAATTCAATAACGAGAGGTCGGACAGGAGCACGGGCGAAACATTTTTAAAAAGTCGGAAAAAAAGGCAAGAAAGAGAGAAGCGAAAAAGCAGGCTACTGATGCGAACTGCTTTTTCGCTTCTATATAGATACGTATATTACAAGGGTGTAGCGTCGCCGGCCGCGTGCAGCATTAAAGGCGTGGGAGCGCCAATCCGATGACGCTCGTTCGAAACTTTTTCGATAACGGCGCGCGGGAAATTTGATTTATAACCGCACAGCAGCCGGCGCAGCAAAATACAATACTCATCCGCGCGAGCGGCTCAGTCCCCTTACTTCGACTACGCGCCGGAAGATGGAAATAAAAACTAGGCTATTCGAGTTCATTGTGGCGACAATCAGTATAATATTCGGATCTTTTTGCGAAGGAAACTTTTCAATTGCGTCGCTAGGGTGCCTGTTTGTAAATCGATTTGCGAACAGCTCACGCCTAACGTGAAAGAAAAGGAAGCCCCGTATCCGTTTAACGAGCCTCGAGTCGTGTACGAAGAAATATGCTAATATATACTCTTCGCCCGATATATTATAGGCGGTTTGCGAAGATTATAGATTATATATATGCGGTTTGTATCAGTTGGAGAATAAAAAGAATCTTTTGTATATAGAGTGCAATGTCCCGTGTCAGCTGCAGCCATATCCGCGTATGTAACAAACGCGCGCAGCCCGCACGTTTTCGCTTTCAACTTTACCTCTCCAGCACCACTTCGCCCGTTGCACTTTTTTCTGCGCACGTGCCCCGGTCTCGCAATATCAGGTTCCCGCTCATAAAAGCATAATGAAGTGACAGCGCAGCGTTGTAGCGACTTGAAGAGGATATATATATGTGCACTACAGACCTATAAGCAAAGTAGGTACGAAATATAAGAGTAGGTGCTATAAACGTGTCTTATAATGTCGCGCGTGAGCAGCTGGAAGAGCTGGTACGAGTTAAGTCGATGGGCAAACGAATATAGATTAGAAGAATAAGATTAATAAGGGGTATAATTATTATATATTTTCCAAAATGACGCGATGCCACGCAAACAGCCTTCTCTTATACTCGGTGGTTATTGAAACATTTTCCAAGAAGCCCGCTGTAAGAGCCCGAGAGGAGAAAAAAGACGGGCAGAAGAAAAAGTGCTCAGCCGTGTAAGTAAGAAGTAGCGGGCGTTCGCGTCGAGCGAGAAAGGGAAAGGCCTCCTGAAGTGGCCTTTTTTTCGCCGCCAGAGAGAGAGAGAGAATGAGAGAAGCGGATTAGCCGCTCACAAAGAATCTCGTCGAGTATGTGTTTTAACCCCAGCAGCAGCATTAATGACGTTAATGACGTGCATGTGTGATGGTGCAGGCAGTCTCTTTTACCCGCTCTCTCCCTCTCTGCAGTCGAAATTAAAACTTCAATCACGTTTGACGTAGGCGTAAGTGCTAATAGGCTTTTTTGAGAGTGCCTGCAATTAACTGATATATGTTCATAATATCGAATAATGTGGGAAAATATCCACGATAAAACATGTATGTAAGTCGAGCTAGGGAAAATTTACAGCTTTCTTCCGATCCGTCATTCGCTCGCCGCGCGACGGCTGAAAGAGAGCTAGAAGTTGGCTCTAATCTCCGAGTGCCGGAGTTAATTTTTATCCTTATCTACATCTCAGTGGAAATCTGTGCCGCACAGATGATGAGGCGTGTGCACTGCTTTCGCTCTTTTACCGCGACTCGAAAAGAGAACAAGACGCAGCAAAGCCAGCAAAGGCATATATTTGCCCAGCTCTTTAAAGAGATCGAGCTTTTGAAAAAATACTGACAAGTCTGAACTTTCAAAAACCCAGCCGGCCTCTATCTTCATCTCTGCAGTCGTGCAGTGTATCAGCTTACTGCGCTCTTTTCGCGACTACTCTTTATCTTCCTATATTGAAAATTCCTTATGTGAGCATACGTATATATTTTTTCTTCTTTTCGTGCGCAGGAGACATTTTTCGAATTATCCGCCGGCATAGTCCGACCGAGTTTGTACTATTATATATATGGAGAGGTATATAGCGTGTGGAAGAAGAATTCGTCGAGCGAGCGCTTGTTCTTTTGCATTGCGCGCGCGCGGGGCGCAGTTATCTAACATTTTTTTTCAATCTGGCTCAGCGAGGCGCCAGCGGGAAATTTTTTTCAACAATTTTCCAATTAAATTTCTTCGTAGAATAATTGTGGAAAAATAAGGAAACTATCTGGAAAATTATCTCATCTCATATATATATATACAGAAAAGATGGAGCGAAATTCCTCTCTCTGGCGCTCGCCTAATCAGAATTTCACCGGCGCGCGTACGTCGGCTGCAACTCGGCTTCCGCATTTACCGCGGTAAGTACATACTCACATATGAAGCTTTCAGGCGCGCTTGCAAAAAAGCGCGCGTCGGGCGAACGCGCGGGAGGCTGGAGTAGCGAGAAGCTCGCTTTTCACGGGCACAATAAGCGCGCGCGCGATATTGAGCCAGAGTAGAGTGTGCGATTCGCGCGTCGCAGCTGCGCGCGCGCGCGCGAAGCTATTGCACCGTGTAACGGATTACTTTCTTTGTCTCGAGGCTATACGATGGGGTTGTTGCTGCTGCTGCTGCTGCTGCTGCTACTGACGCTGTGGAGGAGGTTGGAGTGCAGAGTGAATAAGCGGGTCTGGGAGTTCCACTCGTTTTGCTTCCTGCACTGCATTCAAATTATTCTTCATTTACATTGTTATACAATTCTATGACTACACGAAGGCTTGTATAATTAATAATGCCCTTCGTTTAATACTTATAGTTATGTTCCCGCGCATGAGTTGAGTAGAATTGCAAGAAAGTATAGCAAGTATCATATGGCGAAATGCGATAATAAAAAATAATGCTAGAGCGAGATTTATCCCGAAGATCCATATATGGCCAATGGGTTAGAAGTCAGAAGTAGCGCATCCAAATCCAATTACGCCGAACTTTTTTGGCTTTCCGCGAAAACTTCTTGAGTTCAATGTGGCGTGTGTGTGTGTGTGTGTGTGTGTGTGTGTGTGTGTGACGTTATTTTGAGCTACCTATAAAAGTCTCCTTCTAATCCTTTCCTTTTCTTGCGCATTAAGAAACTCTCTATACTAGACTCCATACTCTTTCCCCGGCAAAATAAGTTTTTAGCTTTTACCGATAGCTGCGATGTAATTCTTCTTTATTACAAACTTCTTTTCCGCGGAGTCGAAGCATAGGAAATAAAGGGTGTCATACCGAGAGAAGTAAAGTTACTGCACATAGTTGTACACTCACATATTAGAGAAATATGGAACAGAATAACAGCAGCAGCAGCAGCAGAAGCTCGAGTAACGATCATAATGCACTTGCCGCTGTCGACGATGTCATAGCTCAGACTCATGCGTCGACCGCTCATTGAAACGTCAGGCGTGCGCAGTGCGCTGCAAGTGCTGAATATATAATACATATATATATGCATGCGTATGCCTGTACGCCAACTATATATAGGCGTTAATGGACATCGCGTTATATCACTCTTCATAATTAGATATTAATAGGACGATAATTAGCACCGACGTGCTGCTCGCTTGTGCAAAAAGCCGACGTCTTCTGCTTTATAATATATATATATATATAAATAAGAGAGGCAGATCTCCTTTAGTTGATAGTGTATATAAGTAGTCGATGATATTATATACTGAGCACCTTAGTAGCTCAGTCAGTCTCACCGAAAAAGCGACCCCCCCGGATAAGACCGGGCCCGTGTAGCGTGGCTAAATTACACGTTCCGTGGATAAGACCGCACACCAGTATATAGTCGCGCGAACACGACTTCTCGCGTGATCACGCCGATAAAGTCGCTCGAGCCTCCTGCAGCTTCGGAGGGCTCAATTTCACTGGGAGCGCCGAAAGTGGCCCTCGGTCTATATATACGAATGCGCTGAACGATGGCGTCGAAAGAGGGTCATCCGTACATAAGTACATTACGTTTATTTCTCAACTTCATTGCGCATATATAAGTATATATGCGAGAGAGAAATGCAACTGTATACGACTATATAATATTATCGTCGTTCATTTCTACGCCAAGAAGTTTATATTTCAGTAGTTGCCACAAAGAATAGCTTGATTCACCTTATTTGCCACGAAGATTAAGATACTTCACACTTTCAGTTTAACGACTACATCAGATTTCTTATTTTTTAAAGTTCAAAAATAACGAGTTTTCCACGACATGATCGTTAAAAAAAATCAGAAATTTTCACACTACACACTTCTTCTTGTGTATTATTTTCAAAATATTAAAAAACACGCGATCGAACGTTTGAAAAAAGTTAGTAAGTGGATATAATCGACCGAGTGTATGAAATGTGTTAGTCTTCGTTGGGAGCGACAATATTATCCTCGATGCCGCTTGATTCATCGATAAATTCGCTATGTTCTCCTCTTCATCCTCTTTGTAATGCCGTTTGCCAGTTCCTTTGTCCGACTTGTCCGACTCTCGATGAGCCACTTTGCTATTTCACCGAATTAGGATAACGAGAGCGTGATAAACACTGTCCATATATTGATGAATGAGTTCTCCGATTGTTAATTATTTTCTTTCCGTAATGCTTTAAAAATCATGCCAATAAATATGTAATTGGATCGAAGAAGTCGTCGTCGAAGATTGTAAATTTCGACACTACATTTAATAATACTTGCCGCAGCTGCAGTGAAATAACCAAACGTGTTTCCTTTTCTGTTTCAGGTATACGACATGTGGATAATTAGATATTATGTATCGATAAATATGCGTCGCTTTAAAGAATATCGAGTAAGTCTTTGATTGTCTATGCGATATACATGTGTATATAGTGTTCCGAATTTATCGTAGTTCATGCGGGGGGAGAGGAAGATATATATGCACGCACTGCAATCGATACGACTAAATTGGTGTTTGTTCCAATTTTTCGTGCGAGAACGTCCATTGTGCGAGGAGTTTGGTCGGGCGGGCGACCCGCTCTATAGATTCGAGAGGCGTAGTGCAGCAGTATATACAGTTTGTTTCGTATAGTAGTTTCGCGCACAATGGCTATTATATAATACCGTTGAATGGGAAACAGGCTGCAGGAGAGTTTTGAAAAATTGCAACTCTCCCATAGCTTACAAATTTTAAAGCGAAACGCGCTATACGAGTAAACCTGCATACGGGTTTGACAATTTTTCTGATCCAACTCGCAGGTATTTAGCTCTCGTATCCTCGCGACGAGTTACATTGCAGCAACGCCTTCGTGTTGCACTAAATTACACTAAATTCGTAAAACTTGCTAATTAGCAATCAGAGTCGAGAGGTTACACTTTGACGCCGCTTCGCATCTATACATATATAAAGTCGATCGCTCTGTGTCGCGTACGCGCGGTATATGTATTGATTGAATATAATGATTGAATATCGATTGCGCGCCGGGCAAGGAGCTATATAAGGGCCAGAAGGCACATTGCGAAAGAATGCGATTTATTTGCCGGCAAGCGGTGCGAAACGAGTTTCAAGAAAGGCGACAGTCGACACCGCGCTGCGCGATGGAATTTTTCTCCAAAGACGCGCAGCTGCAGCCAGAGAGCTCGCCAAGCCCCGTTCTAATTAAGCCTGTAGACTAACCCGGAAGTTAGGATTATTACTTGCGAGGGCTGCCGCCGAAAGAACTGCCGCGAGCTAGTATACCCCTTCTAGCGCTGCAACGCCGCTTTGGCGCCGGGCCAAGCCGACGACTACGCGGGGCTGCTCCCGTCGACGCCCTTTTCGCACGTGACGCCACTGCGCCGCGCGATTCCCGAGCGTATCCCGATTTGCCGCGCTCTTATATTCTATACTCGATATACCGGCGGATAATCGGAAACAGTCCCGAAATGCAACAAAAGTATGTATATATTGACATCTCAGAACAAACGAGAGCAGCGACACTGTATACAAGCAGGCCCGCGCAGCGCTAAACGCATCGGTTCCTCCGCTTAAAATGCGCCAGCGACGCTCGGCAGTTCTAAAGGCAGACTAAAAAGAAGAAGAAGAAGAAGAAGAAAGCAGGCCCTGCGCGCGCAAAAGGTCCGCCGGCGGATAAAACTCGCTCGCCGGGTGAAAATGGCGCTAATTCGCATCCGTTTTAAAAGTAGGCGATAAGCCGAGGCATCGCGCGGTGCGCAGATCGGAAGAGAGGGAGAGCGATAATACATCTTTCCCGTCACGTAGCTCGCGCGCGATAGCATTATGATAATGCTCCGCGAGGATAAGAAGATCGGAGAGGAGGAAAATGTGGACGCGACGAGGACGAGGACGATGACAATGCGTGGAGCGACAGACTCTACTCTCAATCGAATTCCGTTTTTCTTCGATTCGCCGACCGGAATTCACGATGTGTTCTCTTCCGGGAGCCCTGAAAGGGAGGGAGAGATTCTACTTATGGCGCGGAGAACTTGTCGCTGGCTTCTTATCTTCCTTTAATTTGCATCGGTACAGTACGGATGGATTACGTTGCGAGGTGGCGATTCGTACGAGATATGGATTTTCGCGTCTTTTTTCTTGTATAAACATTGCGGTATCTTATTTTGCACTTTATTATCGTAATTTTACACATACTTTCAAGTTTCAACGACTTCGTTGGACGACTATATATCACCGGTTGATATATAATTGAGTGCGTTTGTCTACACCTTTTTCCGCCTAACAATTTTAGTTTTCCTCAAGAAAAGTGCCTTTAAATTACTATTTTAATCAGAATCCAGCAATACCTATACATCATAATAATCTATTTTCAACGCAATTAAAAAGTAATAGTCGCACTTTTTCTATATAACTCGCACAAGTATCGAACTCGTCTTAATATATACCTGAATAAAGATTCAACTATACATCGCATATTTGTATATTTATACATTTGAACAGTTACGAAAGGAGTCTCACATTTTTAGATCTTAAAAAATAATAACAGTGGTATAAGAGGTTGGTATTATAATATCATTATAATTTTAGTGTAAGATGTAAGATGAAGTTCTCGTGCTGCGCGGCTTGTGCAGTATTTTAACAAATACTTATTTATAATTTCAGTTGACATGGCCAGCTCCATCTTGTCGTTTGTCTCTGGAGCTGTATCGAGTGCCTTTCCGGTTTTAGCAATGGTATATGACTTTCTCAAAGACAGCTTTCTCGTTTATCGAAATCCACAATTGGCACTGAACGAGACAGTAGAATATTTAAAGTCACGTTTATAATATAGTAAAAGTTTGTACAGATAAGTTTTATATAATAAAAACGCGAATACTACAGAATATATATAATTGTCTTGTATTGAATAAGGCAAGCAAAATTCCGGACAGTATAATATAAAAACTTTCAGCTGCGACGCGTCTTCCAAGCAATGAGCTATAACGAAGATGATATAAGATATATAGCGATGCATGACAATTTTCGCGCAGCCATGTGCAATGTAAAATTCAGTCAGCCGCACGACAAACGAATCAGCATACATAATCGATATGAAAACAAGCTGGCTCTCAACTCGGCTGCACGTGCGCCGCTCTATATATATTGCCGCGCAGATAACTCGCAAGAGAGAGAGAGAGAGAGAGAGAGAGAGAGAGAGAGAGAGAGAGAGAGAGAGAGAGAGAGAGCGTGAGTAAACTTGGCAAAATTATCATTATTATGGCGCGGTGATGTGCGCGTGCAAGAGGGAACTGCAGTTATGCAACGCAGCCCCAGTGCTGCATCAGTGGAAGATACGTATATACCTACGCTGTGCCCGCGCATACGCATGTATACTCGGTTACGTTACAGAATGAACGCATTATTATATATATAATATTATAGAGAGAGAGAGAGAGTATGTGTGACAAGAAAAGTTGTTTATACATTCTTTATCGCTATGTTTACGCTAAATATTATTTATTTTTGTTCCGCGTACACGTATACCTATACACATTTTACGCTTATTATTATTATACTTTTTAACGGAGTTTCTCGAGGATTAATCGCGCGATGTATAGCGCGAGGGAAATAGAATTTTCGAAATTGACACTCACTGCATCAGCGATGGGGAATCCGCATTTCCGTTTTGAGTATTAAATGCGAACTGTCAGGATAGTATGTAACGTTATTCATTCATTAAACGTGCGCTCGTCGTTTCCAGATATATACCTAGCTCTAGTATAATATAACACGATAATCTCCCGCAAACGAATTTTGAGCCAACTTTTGCAAACTATATAGCCAAACCTCTAACGCGCTACATACGTGTGAGTATATATATATACATATGAGAGAGTGAAGAGGGGGGAGGGGGAGGGGGCGCGGGACACGCCACGCTCTAGCCGCTGATTAGCGGGGAACGCACGGACACGTGAGGGCTTGATTGGTCTTGTTAGTATCGCGCGCGCGTTACTAATGACGAGACTATGTATACCCGCGTAACGCTATACACAGCTGCTCGTCGGGACAAAGATAGGCGGTGCGCGCTCACTGCAAACGCGCGCGTCCCGTCGTTTTGCGATATGTCCCCCCGCCTGCTGATGCAAACTTTCCAACTGCGGGCGTCACACCACTGCTTTGTCTATAATGCGGCGCGTCTATCAGCTGCTGCTCTGCAGCTCTCTAATATATAGGTGCTACGCATGTATATGCGCAGCAAAGTGATTTAATGAGAAGACGGCTGCGCTCGAAATTGTACGGAGTATATTTGGTTATGGTAAAAAACTTGTTCTTTTTTTTATGCGCATCATCGCGTTCAATATAAATCATATAAAATATCGGCCGGGAAAGCAGTAGCGAATTGAAAGTAACCGCGCGCACCTGATGCACTTCATAATAAGCGAATCGCGAGCCTAACGATATCTTATATATATGCACGACGCTCGCATCGATTCCGCGCAGGGCTTTACAGAGAAGCCTGGGCTGGGTTACACAGGGAGCTTATCGGATTTCCCGCGAGAGACACTTGCTCGTGCGCGCCCGCCACATATATATACCTATACCTACATACATATAGTTAAGTTTCGGCTACACACACACACACACACATTATTATGCAAGAAAGTTAATTACCTCCCGCTGTCGACCTCCGGGTTGCCTCGTTACGTGCGCTCTGGCGGGGAAGACCTGATTGGTAATGAGCTCTGCTGTCTTAGGCAAACGTTTGGAGCTGCTGCGGCGGCAACAGCTGATATCCCTATTAGCGCCCGATCAAGAGTTCGCCATAATTGGGCAGTCCAGCTTCGCGCGAGAAAACCGATGATATTTAAGATATACTTGCAGCGTCTTTCCCGAGTACAGATTCCAGCGAGTATACAACGATCATCGATCCTCTCGAAGCACATCGATCCGAGGAAAACGACGAAATAAATGCGGAATAAGAGAAGTCAGGGTCGCATCTGAGTTTCTCCGCTTCCGAGGCAAGTTGCGAGTCGTCGCCGAGGCTCGCGCGGTATACAGAGGCGCATTGCGCACGTATACAAGTTAACATATCTAGCAGAAGGCTATACTTTTTCTTTTTCGATCTATAGCTACTTTGTCCATATATCGTAGCTTAATTCACAGCTGCACATTCGAAAATTACGCAAATGGTCGGTTTCTGTAATTTTCCGGCATACAACTTCTTCGAGGCGCGCGCTAATCATTAAACTTTCGCTACATCTTCCTCTATTATACGCACGTTCTTAGTTTGGAAATTATTTTATTATACCGACTTTTGATATATCGGCCGAGTACTCCGTTCGGAGTCTTCAAGTAGCTGAATAACTGCGCCTGTACCGACAACTTTGTTATATTATTTTCTGAAACAATCTCCTGCGATAAGATTATACTCGTACGTACGCCCAATCTTGCATTTTTCGATTTCAAAAGGCAATCCGTTGTCAAAATCGCAGAAATTTCTCTTTCATATACCCTATAGTCCGCGGAGGAGCTGGCTTTCATCCCCGGGCGGTCCAGCACTGCGCACGAGAGAGCGACTCTCGCGGGAGCCTCGGCCTTGCGGTCTGCCGAAGAATGCTGGAACCCGCTCGTGCTCTATATACTAACGACCATAGTAAAAAAGACGTGCCCCATGTGTGCACATTCACATACGCAAGCACACACACACACACACACACACACACACACACACACACACACACACATATGTCGAGCTGCGGCTTGCAGAAGAAAAAAAGTCGAGTCGGCTGACTACGGCGAAAACGGCTGGTCGAATCGATGAGGAGCGATGGCTTAGTATTACGTACGTGGTACTTACTGCGCTACTATATATTATATAGGGGATGCGAGAGATTTTTTATGATGGATTTTAAAGCTATTAAAAAGCCTGGAATATCCGATGATGGCTTAGGCAAAAAACAAGTACGGAATTTTACTGCAAATACGATCGAGCTCGCTGTTCTAACTAAATGGCTCCGCTCCGCAGTGAACGGAAGTAGAAAAGGCGGAGTTTAGTCAGGCATATAATCATTGGAAGCCCCTGCTAATAGCCAGCAGCCCACATCAGAGCCCGACGTCGCCGTCGTAAAAGTTCTTCTATAACATTCATACGTGTGGCCAGTTATATTGTTGCGCGTTACGCTACTCCGCTAGCTGTTCTCTCTCCTGTTTGTTAGTTAGTTTGTTTGTTTGTTTGCACAGAGGACAATGGTCGCTAAGCCATCTGCGCATCAGCGGTAGCCATATAGTGCTCCGGTTGGCAACACTGTATATGTATATAAGTATGTCCGCATTGATCTAACGAAAACATGCGCTATTTCTCGAAAAAGACTTGTAACGGAGCGAGAGAATTTGCGAATTCGCGAGAGAAGTCGATAATCAAAAATCGAGCCAAGACGGAAAAGCTTATAAGAACGTCGTTGACCTCCTTCGATCTCGTTTTCGGCCTTTCTCTTGCTCCGTGCGCAGATTGAATTTTGCGAAGTGCATTCCTGCGCGACGACGACGACGACGACGACGACGACGGCGGCGGCGGCGTAACGTGAGAATCGGCGGCGAAGCCAAGGGAGAATAAACTGCCGAACGGCGGAACTCAGAGGGGAGAGCGACCGGGAGTGTATGGGGGTCTTCTCTGTTATTGAATTTTGTCTCCTCGGAAGCTGGCTTGTGCGAGGCTATATCGAGCTTGATCGATCCGGAGGAGTGCGTCGAGTCTAGTATATACATATATATAGACCAGTAGGTAATTGCGGTACTGGCTTGTTTGTCCTTGTATATATAAATTCTTTTTCTTGTCCGCGAATAGGAGAAATCTGAAATCTCAGCGACGGCGAGAGGAAAAAAGCTCTCGCACGAACATAAATCCTCTCCAGCAGATCGCGAGATTAGATAAATCGAGTCGTTCGACGGCCATAAAGCTCCGCATAACGGCTCCACTTCGCTGACGCGATATGTGCGCAGTGTCTCCCGCGCGCTTGCATCCCCGTCGTCGTTTTCAAGTGGCGCTGAATATAAAAACATAAGACGATTATGCCGCTACGAAATTTCTCTATTACATATAGATTTAATTTGAGCTTTCGTGCTCGGTGCTGTATGCTAATTTGTCCGTTAGCGCAATCGCGAAATCTCTCGTTTCCTCGCACTTTCCGGCGGCCTCGTTACCCCTTGATATAACGCGGAACCGCCGATTCCCTCTGCGTTCTGATTTATAGATTTCGAGAGAGTGGAAAAGCCCTTTGACCCGCGCTAGGCCTACAATGGACTTAATACCCCCGAAACAGTCGCGCGAGATGAGATTCGAGCGAGCGCGGACCAGAAATCCATTGTCCGGCCTAACGAGCGCAATTTCCTAAAACAATAGCCGAGCGTAACAAACGCAGGGGGCCGCAATCGCCGCTGCGTGTTTTCCTGCTGCTACTGATGCTGCTGCTCGCTGGCCAATAGTAGAGCTCGCGCACGAGGACGCAAATTGGCATTTTTCTCCTGTTGCTGTTGCTGCTGCCGACACTGGCATAAATGTGAGTTTCTCCGATTCTTTCGCACGCACATTACCCCCACCAAAGTGACTCTTCGGTCATAAATATCTCTGCTAATTGCCGGACGCGAAATAAATCCTCTTGCGCGGAAATACCCGGCCAGCGCTTGGTATGCGTGCTCGTCGTCCTCGTCGCGTGCGTATGTGCAGCAGAGGCAGCAGCAGCAGCAGCAGCAGCAGCAGCAGCAGCAGCCACGCTCTCTTTTAGCCCTTTTTCCGCGGGGCCGAACGTGCTGGGAAAGAGAAGCGCGGTTTCGTTTGATATTTCGCCGCTGCGGTTCTTCCTTTTCCGCGGCTTTCTTTGTCGTCATTCTCTCTTTTTCGCCGAGCGCTGTGGCTAATCCTCGCTTGTTTTTTCTACGCAATAGCTCTTGAAATTTTCGTGTGCGTGATCAAAAAATGACGCACCGTGATGTACCGTCTTCTGTACTACTTTTGCTGAGTTTAAAGTGATACTTGCACGTTGTAGAGAGAACTTTTCGTTTAAATAAACTTTATTATTGTCCATGAACAGTGTTTTCGTGCGATAGCAGTGGCGAAAAATCTTAAGGTCTTTCGAGTTGACGCGATTGGTGAAAACCGCTAGAAATTTCAGCAGCTTATAATATAGTAGTAGAGCCTTGAGCTTGAAAGAACCATAGTTTTTTAACATAAGCACTTGAATAGTGCTCGGAAAACGCAGGGTCTTTTTCGTGATGCCTAAACCAAGAAAGTCGATTCTTAATTGTCGAAGGTTGGTCCAGCCGTCGAGCAGGTTTTGAGCGGTGGAGTACAACTCGTCGGCTCGAACGTTTTTCAGTAATTTTAAATCGATCGTGCCGTAATCGACGTAGCGTTTCGAGAGCGTTATGAGTCTTGCAGTTGCTCAGATCCAAGTGCAAATTTTCCAAATTCGGTAAGTGCAGGAGAATCGAGTAGTCGTAATAGCACGCTCTCATGAAAGCTAGGCTGCGCAAAGACACCGGAAAAATGTCAGGGAGCAAGAGCGAGTCGGGGAAGAGCTCGTAATCATAAGTAACGATGCAGCATAGTTTTGGCAAGGAGGTGAGCTCTTTGCGGCGAAGCCTCGAGTGAGCCTGAAGCGCGCAGCCGCTGCAAATGAGCACACGCAAAATGCTGCGAACGCAGCATTACTTCCTTGGTTCATATACTATTTTTTAACATTCAGAACGCAAAAGTCGTATTTTACTATAATATTCAAATATAGGCTATGATGAATTGGACTTGATCGTTATATTTGTATCTCTATTCATTTCAACCAGGCCACTCCACACTCGCTGTATCGGAATATAGGTATATACAGCGCTATCATGTATAACGAGACACTGCATGGGCAGCAGCTCTGTTGTCGTTTTTATTCAACCATATGACTTTCTTTCCCTTGAGAGAGAAGGACTAATTTTGCTCCTTTTAGGCATGCAAAATACGACTTTTGCGTCCTGAATGTTAAAAAGTATTGAAAAGGTGATAAACTTACCAGGAATAATCCAGTTTATATTTTTATAGTATTCAGAAAATAAATAAATTTTAATGGAATACCCTTGAGATGTGTGAGTACCATCCAATCGGACAATCAAAACCAATGCCCACAACGAGAATAAGAGCAGCTATGAAAATTATATCAATATTATATAATTGACAAAGTAATACAAAATTTATTGAAAAAAAAGGTGATAAACTCATCAGTAGAAATACTGTCTATCGTTAATCCAATATTCAAAAGATGAAATATACTTATTGAGGAGAGAGACTGTTATTAAATTAGATGGATATAGAATATTAATCCTAGTACAGTGGTTCCTGAAAAAAAAGAATAATTAACGGCTTATGAATTTGATAACATTAATATTCTACATACAAAGAAAAAATGTGATTGCTGTGATGATAGGAATTTGTTATCATGATCATATTAAAAGGTTAGGTTCACACTTGGCATTATAAAATACTAGTGTCACGTCGCGTATATTGGCACCCGAGCCGAAGGCGATATATATATATATCATTTTGTGTTTATTAGTAAAAATTTAATATTATATATTTGCGGGAAGTCCGGTCCCGATGAATATCGTGGTTCTTGAAAGGATCGCTAATCGAACGAGTGGCAAAGCAGATTACCATCAGACTCATCAGAAGTGTGTAGGACCTCGCCGCTAGAGAACAATTTGTAAAGGGTTTGCTTTCTCCCGACCGCGCGCAAAGAAATCTATCCTGAGGAAGCCTCATTGTCCGCGACAACAATGAGTAGCTGCACACTTTTCTCGCACCCCCATCCCGCTCTTCTTTCTTTTCTCTCTCGTGCACTCGCGCGTTCTCGAGTCTTTAGCCTCGCGGCGAAATGGCAAGCGTTTTTTCCGCGGGAGCCCGTGTCACACTTTTGTGAAATCTCGAGGGGATTTCGTTGTCTTCTCCTTCTTCTTCCTCTTCTTCTTCTTCTTCTTCTTCTTCTTCTTCTTCTTCGTTGCGGCTTTGGCGGAATTGTAAATTGAGAAGAGGAAGTCGGTTGATTGGCGCGGTTGTGCGCGCTGGATGCGGGGGGACAAAGTGCAATTTTTTTCCATGCAGGGGCCGACAATTTTCCTCGGGATGAATGGACGAAAATTGACCATTGAAATGGTTTGTTTGCGCGTTTCTTTGTGCGCGAGCCGTGTGCAGTACAGTACGGCGCGCCGCTCCGGAAAACAGCGTTATGGCTGCAAGTATGACTTGTTCGTAAATTCTCTATCCATATACGCGCGGGATCAAGCAGAGTCCGATTTTTTCTTTTTTTCACAATAACGAATCTGTGGCACGCACACACGCAACGTAGGCAGCTGAGAGAGCCTCATCGTGTTATCGAGTGCAGAAAGAGGTGGTGGAGGAGAGAGCGTATGTAGGTCGACCCAAATGTACGCAGTGCAAGTGAGCCTCCTCCATATACATTACATCTCTCTTTGCTTATTGATGGCTGCTGGGTCTAGACTTTGCTCCCTTCTCTCGCTATCTATATATGGATAACAAAAAGCCCATTGTGCGTGGACTTTAAGTTTTCATAGCTCGTGAATCGAGCTGCGCGGCTTTCATCATCTCCCTCCTTCGTCTATTTTTCGACCTACATCCACGTCGCCGTGATTCCTTCATTGTGCCAGCTTACCCCATTCTCTTACCGATTCATAGCAATCCGCGAGCGTTTTAAACTTCCGGAAATTGGGCTACTCCAACTTGTCCCGCCCTTCCCATCCACGCACATTTTGCACGTGCGTGAGTTTCGTCATTCGCGGCACGAAAAGAGGCCGTAAATGTTGCTAAACATATTTTTCAATAAGCGCATTTTATCGACGATTTATCTCGTGTGTACAAGTATTTTATAGTTATACATAGCGTTAGTATATAGTAAAAGACGATAGCATATATAAGGAGTAATGTAATGTACACGAAGCTTATGCTTTTCGCGGAATAATAACAACAAATCCGCTTACCAGCTGCAGTGCAGTACTTTCGGCTGCGGCGAATAGATCTCTCTCGGTCGTGCGGTTCAATTTACCAAATTAACTCGAGACTTGCGCGGCGATATAATCCGATCCCGATAAGGATATTCGTTATATATATAATATATAATCTCTCCGTCGATTTCTCTTTTTCTCAGCTGATACGATCGTCCTATCCGATGCGAGAGAACGGCACTGCGAATAAGAAAGCGAAAGAGTATCCTCACCGGCCCGCAAGGGTATATAACACACGATCGAAATTTTAATCGACGTACATGCGTCCCTAAGGCTCGGACGACTCGCACATAAAATCGGATCGTCGCCATAAAAATCCAGTCGTATTCTACGTACAATCCATTTCTTATTCCGAGCTCGGCTGCGCGTATATATATATATATATATATAGGTATATATACAGAGCGGCAAGGGATATATAGGTATATGTAGGGATATGAGGGGAGAAAGGGCCGCGCGAATGTGTAAAACGGCCGCGGGAGCGTCCGTTATACAGCCTAAATAAATCTATGCGCGACTATACTTATCTTTCGAGCAAATTCATTCTAGCTGATTATAGTCGTTCTTTTTTTCCCATACATTTCAATATCTCGGCGAAAACACAAACACAAGACAGCTGCGACGAGAGAGCAAGCGCATAAAGCAAGAAAAATCGAGGGAGATTTTCAGATTTGAATTTCACTTATTTCAGATTAGATTAGCTCCCGACAGAAAAGGAGCCACGTGCGGGGGAAGAAGAAAGTAGAATTACCGCGTAGCGGCCCCACGGTTATTTATGGCCGAGATCCAGGAAATCCGTTTCGTTTCCGCACGCCGGTCCGCCGCGACGACGTGTCGCGAGAGTCAAGAGCATGCTGCTGCTGGTTGCTACAACACGAGATGCTGCTATATACTTTGCTGAAATTTCGATACAGTATCGGCACCCACGCGCATTTTCAATATTCATAAAAATTTCATTTATACGAAATGCGAATTTTTCATGTAACTTTTGTCCCAACAATCTTTCGCCCATCGTGAAAGATTGCTTGGCCCATTTGGATCTCAATTTGGTATACAGAAATATGTTGGTACGGCACAGTGTTTGGCACTGATTCGCGCCCATTTCTCATGTCCACTGTAGCATAACTGCAGAAGCTGCATAGGAGGGAAGCTTCTATTTTGTCCAGATTCATATTCAGAGGTTACATATAAAGAAAAAATATTTGGATGAAAAAAAACGAGCCACTCGGCAGCGGCACTCGCGGTAGATTTTGAGAGAAAACAGCGAAGAATTAGAGCTCTGGCCAGCAAAGTGCACGGCGTCTGTGTAAGGGCTGTGAGGACTGTGAGGAGTGTCAGGACTGTGAGAGGAAAAAAGGGCAAGAGCGGGAGAGGACATTCCCTGGGAGAGCATAGCTCAGCAGCGTGGCGACATTTTCTCCGGCTGCTAAGCCACCACCAGCCGGAGAGGGACACGTCGATGGGCGAGGCACTCGCGCGGAAGTGCAGGAGAGGCATCGATTTGCCATTTGTCTCGTTCTCTTTCTCCCGGGCCAACATTATTCCCCGTCTCCCGGCGCTTAGACTCGCTGCGTCTAGAGACTGGGTAGTTCTCGCCGCCGTGCATGTGGTTGTTTAGCTTGCGTCTGGCTGCTGAGCCTACATAATATATATTATACCATATATGCATAGACAGAGAGAGAGAGAGAGAGAGAGAGAGAGAGAGAGAGAGAGAGAGAGAGAGAGAGAGAGAGAGAGAGAGAGAGAGAGAGAGAGAGAGAGAGAGAGAGAGAGAGAGAGAGAGAGTGAGAGAGAGAGAGAGAGAGAGAGAGAGAGAGAGAGAGAGAGAGAGAGAGAGAGAGAGAGAGAGAGAGAGAGAGAGAGAGAGAGAGAGAGAGAGAGAGAGAGAGAGAGAGAGAGAGAGAGAGAGAGAGAGAGAGAGAGAGAGAGAGAGAGAGAGAGAGAGAGAGAGAGAGAGAGAGAGAGAGAGAGAGAGAGAGAGAGAGAGAGAGAGAGAAGAGAGAGAAGAGAGAGAGAGAGATGAGAGAGAGAGAGAGAGAGAGATAGAGAGAGAGAGAGAGAGAGAGAGAGAGAGAGAGAGAGAGAGAGAGAGAGAGAGAGAGAGAGAGAGAGAGAGAGAGTATGAGAGAGATAGAGAGAGAGAGAGAGAGAGAGAGAGAGAGAGAGAGAGATGAGAGAGAGAGAGAGAAGAGAGAGAGAGAGAGAGAGAGAGAGAGAGAGAGAGAGAGAGAGAGAAGAGAAGAGGGGAGAGAGATAGAGAGAGAGAGAGAGATAGAGAGAGAGAGAGAGAGAGAGGAGAGAGAGAGAGAGAGAGGAGAGAGAGAGAGAGAGAGAGAGGAGAGAGAGAGAGAGAGAGAGAGAGCGAGAAAGCATGTCGGTTATGGCTGATTCGTACGACTCGCGATACTTTAGTTTAAATTTGCAATATGTTAATTGCGCATATGCGTATAATAATGCGCGCAGTCGACTAAATATTTTCATTGCACACAAAGGGATTATAAATTGCAACTTTGAATCAACTAATTCGCCCGCGACCTGGATTCCCGCGCGCAAAGTTTGTTTACCGCGCAGAATTCCAAAAGTCAATATGATTAAATTCTGGCTTGACGCGAGGGCTTATTTCTCTCGTATAATAACAATCGATACGATCACAACTCTGCAAATTTCCATAAAAAACAACACGCGCGCAAAAAAAATATCATAACTCGACCCCGTTCCAGTGCTGTGCAATCGATTTTGTGTACGGAAACAGCATTCTCGCTCTCTCCATTATGGCCAACTGTATAACTGGCGGGCGAGAGTACGCAGAGGTCATCGAAAAATCGTGCGCTCAATAGCGAAAGTTTGCTTCGGTATAGCTTGTCGCAACTCGCAGGCAAACTCGCGAGTAATTTTAACAATCGACGGGTGTCGTCGCGGCGTCAGAGTAGCGCCGTCGCCGGGAGCATGACTAATGAGCACTAGGCGATACAAATTGCAATTAGCGCCCCCGAGCAAGAGCTGCGAGGCTTCGAGGCTTCTCACAATCAGAAGCAGAGTGTACGTGCGCGCTGCGCGAAACAGTTGCTCGTCGGTGCGCCGAGAATGCCTGACAATAATAGCTGCGAATCAATTATGATACATGTATGACAAATATATAGTGACTAACTCCCGCAGTTGCATAGGTATTACGTAGCTAGCCCTTGGTCCAGTCAAACTTGGCCGCCGCTGCCTCATCCTCATCGCGTTACACACAAGCTACACCCCATCGACGAGGCGACGGAAGTTATAGTCAACTGACCAAACGACGCGATTGTATATATACGTGCCGACAAAGGCGACTCGCTGCTGAAACTGAATATCGCTAGCGCGCGAGAGCGGCTCGTCAGATCGGAATACCGAGAACTGTGTGCGCTATGTGGATCGAATCGCGAGAGGCTCGCGGACCAAGGCACGTGGCGTTACATGGCGTTTTTTCGCGACCAGCTTGATTTACAGAGAGCTTCGTATATTGCGCGAGAGCTCTCTGATGGACATATTGGCGATACCGCTGCAGGACTGCTCTCTCTCTCTCTCTCTCTCTCTCTCTCTCTACTTTGACACGACGACAAGAGGGATTCTTTGACTCGCGGCGTCGAAAAATTCTCTTATATTACACACGTATTGTACACGTTGTCTCTAAAAGCTTCGGATTCCGGCTGCGATTTTACTGGAACATTACAACTTCCTCTTATCGAGTGACTCTCGCTTCGGAAAAAATCCCCTTTGATTTTTGCTCCGCATGCACAATTCTCTCTCTTTTATTTTTAACAACGGATTGTTTTGGAATCGCGACTTATCGTACGAATATAACGCGCGTGCCGTAAACTCCAGTATATACCTATATACATATACGAGGCTTTTATCCGGCTCTCCTTTTATTTCGCGCGGGATTTTACGGGCCGAAGCTCTCTCGCGTTTTAATTTGCGAAATATGCTGCTGCTTCGGAGATACAGCTGTATATCGATCTTTCACGACCGCGCGCGCGCGCGCGCTCAATGTGGATCATGTACGCTTATACTCTTCGCAGGTTTTAATCAATTTCCAACGATGTATTTTGTCGGCGGTGTTATTTTATGATTCGGCAGCGAAAATAACACAAGCATAATATAATACTTTTGAGTTTATTAGAAATTTACTATCAATCCCGCTTCTTTTATAATGTTATTACTTTATATGTACAATGAATTAGTTATGTATAGGAGGGTTATGAATAAGTGAATGGAGCAAAAAGGCACTGGCATCCCCACTTGTACTCTCGGTAATCGAGCGGCGATGGAAGGACGATAAAAATGGGCGGTGATTTTCGATCGCCCCAAAATAGAGTATTATTGCCTATCTTTGTCTGCGAATGTATTAAATTCGATGCTATATGGCTACTGTGTTAAGTCATATATGCCCAAAGAAAACATATCACAAGCCACATATAAATGAAAACAGAGCAGCAACAGTAGCAGCAACGAGAGTCAGTCAAAGTGCAGGTAACTCGCGAAAGGATTCGTAATAAGAGTAAACAGAAATAGCGAGTGAGAGAGAGAGACGACTCGAGTAGGCGAATAGAGAGTCCCGTAAAGGAAATCCTGAACGAGCCGGGCCAATCTCCCTCCTTTCCGTCGCTGTCTTCAGAGCGAAACTTGTGTGCATCTTGTCTCTTTCTTCCACTCTCTTACTCTTTTTTAAAAAGAGAAAAAAAGAATCAAATAGCACATATACACGTGTGCATACGCATTTCGTTTTGGCAGGCGAATTTCGCGCGCAAGTCTTTGAAGTGTGCGTCGCGAGAAGGAAAGGAAAAGCAGCAACGCCGTTCCCGGAATTCCTTTCCCTTTCCTCTTTCGCCGCGCGAGCAACCTGATTTTGCCTTTTCCTGCCCCCACCCGCCGCGATGTGTATTGCCAAGAGATGACGATTTCCCGGGAAAATGTCGCGCCTGCGTGTGTGGCTCCGCGCCGGCTTTTTTTGCTCCTCTCTATCGCTTTGCGCGCAGCGGGAAATGTTTATTCGGGAAAGCGAGCGAACGCTAAGGGGCACTCGGGCGACGAGTCAAAGTCGCAGAGAAAGAGAGAGAGAGAGAGAGAGAGAGAGGGAGCGAGCGAGGAAAGTAAGGAGCTCGAAGATTCGCGGGGAAAGTCTTTTTAATGAAGGAATCTGAAAGCGGATTTCACGAATACATGCGAACCTATTTTTCCTTTCGCTGAGGTGCGTTTCGCCATTTTCAGTTTATTAATAGTTTACGAAAATTCGATACGATTAATTTATCTGTTGACCATCATTGGTGTGTCACGAGAGTAAATATTACAATAAAGTGAGTATACTTACTGTTGAATCAGAGAACGTGCGCGGACAAGAGACGAGTGACCTGTGGTGACCTGTGGCTGTGTGGACAATACACAAGAGTCAAGATCAGCTAGGCGAAGCAGCGAGTTGACGAGAGAGGGCGCGGCTCGACTGGGAGGTGCGACCGAGTTGAGGTTAGGTATATTTTCGTCCGTCTCCACCGCGGCGCGAGTATGGGGGATAGGACCAGGACGGACGACCGAGATACGCAGAGAGGAGCCCGCAGTACCCGCAGCCGTCCATCGCAGCTGATGATGCGAGAGAAGCAGAGGTGTTGTCTTTCGCAGTTTACTATATTTACAGCGTATACCGCGGGCCAAGCACTCGAGATCAGCGAGATGGATCGAGAGACGCTGCATCCGCAAAGTGTCAACAATTGTGTAAGAAGCCGGCTGTTTACCGATTGACTTCTCTGCGCACCCGAGCTACCGAGAGGGGATCCGACGTTCCGACAGAAAAATGTAAGACATATATAAACAGTCACAATTAAGAAGTTCATATGCTATGGTGTCATATTATACTTCCGACGGGTGCTCAAGTCTCGAATTGAGGTTTTGCTTTGATTCGGGGAAAAAATGTATTTTAATCTGTAAATCTAAAGTCTGCATGTGGGGAGGCACTCCGGAATCTTATTTTAGTTCGTGCCAAGCAGTTCCATACTCCGTCGTCTCTCATTTCAGACGGATTTCGCTGCACACGATCTCGAACTTTAACTCGCGGAAGCCTTATGCAAACGCTGCGACTGAGAAAGTTAATAGGGTATTATAAAGTTTGCTTCTGTCGAGACTATGCGTGCATTACTGCTTCGCATACGCGGGTGGCGTCTCGATACGTTTTTTCGGCTAAGAGTTATATCGCTCTCTCCTTCTAATTCTAACCCTGAAAGCTTTTATTTCGATCAATCGTATATAGATCATAAAAAATCGTTGGTAGCCCTTTAAAAAATGAACAAATTCTGTAGCAACCGCGACAAAGGAGAAGTTTTATTAAATTATTTTATTCTGCCTTATCAAGCAAATTAATGCTCTCCATCAAAACTCGAAGAATGTACACAGAATACTCTCTCTCTCCCTCTCTCTCCCTTTCGGTCTCGCGCGCACAATAACAATTCCGCTCTTTAGAAAACATCGCGCGGCTCGCCTCTGGTATATCGAACTTCCCCGATAGTTTCAGCGAATCCTCCCGTACAAAAGCTCTCCACCTCCGGCACTCTTAAACTTTAATTGTTTTATACACCGCGGCTTTTCAGAGGAACAGTAGCGCTGCAGAGTAGACACAACAAAACTGCGACGACGGGCCGCGCGTTTTTGTGCATCGCGCATAATCGCGCAGGGCGTGTACGGTCGGCACTACGCCAATTAACGCAGGAAAACTCGTTAACGCGCAAGCTAGAGTTTCTTTTCACCTCATTCTTTATTTTTTATTTACTTTTTCTTTCTTTTCTTCGCCCCGCGAGGAAGGGAAGCTGCTGCTGCTGCTTTGTGTGTGCCTCTCTCTCTCTCTCTCTCCCTCCCTCACGCTTTGTCTTTATCGTTTCAGCAGTGAGTGAGTTATGCATGCGGGAGAGGGGAGAAAAAATGAAAGTGGAATGTCAGTGAGAGAGAGAGAGAGATTGCGGAGTAATGTGATTTTGCGCGAAGGGAATCCTTTTGTGCACAGCTCACGAGCTCTCCTTTGAATGCAGCTTGAGACTGTTTCTTGTGATAATTCTAGGAGAAAAGTTTATTTGTGTTTGAGAGAGCAAGCCAGCAATTCTTCCGCTTTCTTAATAATTGAGCTGGGCGCGCACGAGGTACGATTTCGTTGCGGACTTCTATATCGTCAGAATTATTGCGGGTTCTTTGAGTATCGCAGAGTTCATGCAATATAACTCGATCCAAAGAGCGTCATTGTACTGTTCGAAATTTTCCCAAAATTAACTTCACTATATATCGACAAAAGTGCTCGACAAAAGCGCCATAATTGATAACCTTGCGGCGACGGGAGCAAACATCGTCGAATGACATTTTGTTTATGCAGATATGGCGAAAGAGAGAAAGAGAGTGCGATAGTGAGCGATCTCTCGGCGGGAAAAATAACGAATTTCGCATTTTTTCCCCTAGCTGCTGCGAGTATCGTATAATATATGCATAGGCCGTGTATGTATGTATGTATGTATATATATATAGATATATTGCCTCGCGGTTACGGGGGTGGGCGGGTTCGCACAATTAATTTGACCGCGAGATAAAACGCGCGGGAGATCATTGCCGAATAAATTTGTGCGGCCACCGCCAACTGGAAAAAGCATTAATTTTCGCGTATCTCCGCGGCGGTCCGCCTTGAAAGTGAATTAAACATCAGTTTAAAGCGGAATATTTCACGAAAACGTTATTTTTTTATTTTTTCGAAAAGCAGCAATGGGAAATTGAAAATATTATCTAATTTCGCGTTTTAATCGATTCCTGCGCTACAACGACGCAAAGAGACTTTTTCTAAAAAACTTGGTTATTCATTCGAAGCCGCTTCTTTGTCGAGCTTAGTTCCTCTGCGCGCGTTTCATATCTCCTTTCAAGGCGTGCGACATCCGATATTAAAAAATCCCCGAGTACATTCTAATCTCGGCTAACCCTAAAAATCCGACTGGATTTTCGCGCGGCTGTGAAATCGAAGCCTTTTGCGCGTATATAAGAAAAATATCGCTCGGAGACTTTTTTCGCTTTCTTCTTCTCGGCGACGCCAGTGAGCATATAGGAAAGCTCGCAGCAATACATTTTCCACTTTGATTTTTACTCACGCGCGTAACTTTCTCTTAAACGTAGCTTTATGCAATAACACATTAGCACTGCCGATGCCGCTCGATTTGTTCAATGAAATAAGCTCTGGAAGAGCTGCACGATTCGAGGCAAATAAACTTCCGAAAAACGACTCGCGCACGCATCGCTACATACACCGGCAACTTTATATCTCGCGTAAAAGTGGCCCTCAGCCCACGAGCTATAAACACTAAGAAGAAAGAAAACTAGGCAAGAGCAGTCGCTTAACGCACAGCTCGCCGCACATTTCCCGCCGAGACGTTACGAAACTCTGCCGCGCGCAGACCCAGCCACCCACACACACACATTTATATGTATAGGTATATACAGTGGCACGTATATGTATGGGAGCACAAGCGTTGCGCAAGACGACGAGGCAAAAAGAAACATATAGCGGAGACGAGAGAGGGGAAAAACAATCGGCCGGGTATTCCCGGGACACTTGTCTGCCGCGTGGCTGTTGCCTGCCTCCGTATTACGTGTATTGCCCGCGGATGCTTTTATCCCTTTTTTTTGTTCTATCTCTGGAATTTCATTTTCCGAAAGTTTTGCGGTTTTGCTGTTTTTCCACGTGCGATGGAATTAGTTGGATTTGAATTGCATTTCTATGCTGTAGTATATGTTTACCATTGATCAACCGCGCACAGTTAATATACAAAATAGCGAACGAATAAAACTTGAGCTTTATCGATATTACCGTTGCACCCGGATGGCCCTAGTTATCCCTAACATATCGGACTCTAATATAATTCTACAAATAGTAGCACAGTGCTATATGCTACATACCTGTGATAAAGTAAAAAAAAAGTACACGCGCACGCTTGCATTATTTTTCTGATAATAAAATAATAAATTATTTTCAGCCCCATGCTCACACAGCGGGGGCGACGATCAAGCCTACAGCATTTCGGATTAGCTTTCCCCGGTCGCTGAACGCATAATCGAACGCCATGCCCGGGACTTTGCATAATACAGCACATAATTAATATCTATTTCGCGCGGCTCGTCATACTCCCGCGTATATTGGCTTAATCATTAATGCAGCCGAGTAAATTTTCAATTTCAATCGGCCGCGAAAAATCGAGCGAAATTATATATATATATATATATATATATATAGGCTTGACGCACAGGCGGCCAAATGAACCCGACGACCCTCGCCGATCGAATCGAAGGAAGAGTCAGTTTACGCTGGCAGTCGATCGTTCATGCGGGCAAATTGTGCACTTGTACAAGTTTTTTTCGCATTATATAATATGATCAGGAGTACATTAAGCTGCGATGGAGGCAAGCAGCAAGGCGTGCAATTTATATAATATATAGTGTCCCCTTAATTATATCGCGCTTAATTATTATTGCGCAGTAGGAAGGAATGGGAGACGTAAGATTTTTCCGGTCAGCGGGTTTCAACAATTAAGAAACTCATGACTTTGCTCGGCGATAATTAAGTTATAACAATTAAATTGTGCATACTACACGCGGGCATCTCGATTTTCATCGGCCGCGGCGCGCGCGTATGCAGATATAATAAAAACCATAGCCTGCGGGAAATAAAGCGAGCTCAATCGATTTATTATTCGCTTCCGATGCTTTAATTCCGAAAATTAAATCTGAAATCGCCCTCGTAGACTAATTAATTTTGCCATTTCGAGCGTTATCTGCTGTTTTCTTGCCGCTCAATGTGTATATAAGTATATATATGGATGCGTATATAATACGCACTTTATGCGCCTCGATGAATACATCGCGATATACGCCGCTCAACCGTATAATTACCGCGTAATAATAATCTTGCGAATTGTCGCGACCCGCTGTAAAATAATTGCACAGTGTAGTAAATCCTCCGCAAGAGAAAGTTTTCCTTCCAGGTGCGTGAATGTCCGTGTGTAGGTGTGTGTATACATATTATATATATATGCCCCGATTGTAAAATTACAGCGTGTGACTCGGTAATTTGTTTATAGTTCGCACACTCGACAAGGCCTCGTAGATCAGAGTAAAATTAAGCCCATTATAGGTTTGTTACATATGTCCAACCATCGCAGCTATGGCAGCAACGCATTTAGAGCGAAGACAGAGAGCTGGGTGCGGTGTGTGTACACATGTGTGTATTTTCGAGATAGCAATCTCTTTTTTCACTTTGGTCATTTCGCCTATTTGTCATATTTATTCAGAGATTTTCGCGAGCGACAAACGAGAAATCTACAGAAATGCCAAAAGAGCTGCTGCGTCGGAAATAAAGAGCGGCTGCGAGAAAGGGCAATGATCGAATCACACGGTCCTCCGCGCGCGCGCGCGCGCGCGAGCATTGGGATCGATGGACGAGAGAGTAGTTGCAGCCGCCTTTTGAAGCGGCATTTTCAGCCCCTGCTCTCTATCAGCTCTCTTTGCGACCTTCGTACCTCGGCGCGAAAACAAAGATTTAAAAGCATAATGCCCGCGTAATTTCCGTTGGCGGACGACGCGGCGGAGGGCTCGGGGCTAGCTATAATGGCATTACACGGGAATTACAAGATAAACAGAGATTATCTCCTCCAGTCGGCGGGTCAGTTCTCCTCTCCTCTCATATATATATATATATATATATATGTATACCTTCGCTCCCCTGACTTTCTCGTTTTCTCGCTGCACGCCGGTATATAACACACGCTTCTCTCTTGCTTGCTTTTGCCCAGAGCGAGAAAAGTTTTTTATTTTTAAAATTAGCGGGGAGTTCGCAGGCTGTAAAATTTTTTTAAGCCCGGATGTACTTACAGCCAAGTTTTCTCTTATGGCGCGAAGGGAAATGCACTTTTTTAATCAGCCTCGAGTTTGACCTATATTCCGAGAGTCGTATCTGAGAAATGTGCGTGAATAATTAATGAAACAAGCTTTCTTCAGCTGCGGGGAGAATCGACTGTAATGAATCAGTGTCAACTGACTTGTATGTAGGTCGCTTGATACATTGATTGTTACACAGAAAGTATAGAATTATAATTACAATTCACTATAGACTGTGCAGGAGGATAATTTGATGGAAACTTGTTGACTTCGTTAGCACTAATTTCTCAAACTCATCTCAGTTTCAATGATCATCACACAGCGGCTGGATATTTTGGCGTGCCCGGCTTTCCCCTTGGCTGTAGCTGCGCTTCTACGATCCTATACGAGCTGAGAGAACGAGAGACAGTTAGGAAGTGCGAGAGAAAGAGAGAAGGCGAATTGCGGGGCCGGACTCGTAAAGTCGGCAATGTAAATGGGTTCTCATCTTCGTTAGGTCCGAAATTGTTTTAACGATAATTCACTACAACAGCAACAACAACAACAACTACTACTACTACTCATCCCGCTCGTGCTCTAACCTTTGAAACGTTTATTTAGCTCGGCTACAATTGTTTACCTCTCAAGACGCTTTTTCATGCTTAAGCCGCGATTAAGATTAAGGCTCGCGCGCGTCTTTCGATTTAGTGTTCGCGTGCGTGTATGTTACAGTCTCTTATTGTACAAGTGCCGTTTTTTCCATCTATTCAAATCTATACGAGGATCGAGAGAAAGATTGATTTTGTCGATGAAAAAGCGCGTGTTGGAAGTAATCGAGTTAATAATAATATTACTGAATTTGAGACAGCGGTAAAAAAATATTCGTTTTCGCTTATATGCATTGAGAAGAGAAAAGAAGCAACGCCAGAGAAACTTGTCCAAAACGTAAATAAATCGGAAAAAAGAAAGCGTTTGCACACAATATCGGTTACAAACGGCGAGGGCATAAGCGATTACGCAAAACACGGGACCAAAGCCGATTGGAAAAATCGAATCACGCGCATATAACCGATGTAGATATGTATATCTTCCCTTCGGAATCCATAATTAAAACGGATGTGCGGGGCGTATAATTATTTGCAAAGCGAATGAGCGAAAGGGGAGAAAGAGGCGCGCATGTGCCAATTAAACTTTATACTCGTGTGGTGCCGTGTGTGTATTTTGCCCGGCGTTGAAGCGACGAAAGGTTTTGTTCGAGCACGGTAAACTTTGCGCTTTTCTCTCTCTCTCTCTCTCTCTCTCACTCACTCCGATTTTATTTTTGTTTCTTCCTCTTTTGCGCCTGTGTTTTTTGTGGTACTATCGCACTTTGTCCGGTGCTGTTCTCTTAGCTGTGCCGCGATGTTTTTCCTCTCGACGGTATTTCGCCCCGACTTTTTGTTCGGAGGAAGGCTATTGCAAATGTTTTAAACGTATAAAATTAGTGCTTCCCGCGCGATTGTGTGCAAACTTGAAGCTATTTACCGCTAAAATGTCTCTGCCTTTGAAGATTCAAAGCGTTGCTTCAGGGATTCCCTATATATTTATCGCGTCCGTAACAATGAAAAATGTATAAGTTTTATGGCACTCTCAGACAATTTACAAAAAAAAAACTGTTTACGCTTGACAAAGGTGCATTTCAACTCATGGAAATTTAAAGCAACCCAGCACGAACGCGAAACGTCGAGCCATATCTATAAGTAACCCGAAGCAAATCCCAAGCTCCCTAGACCCATATCCCAAAGTAAAACCAGTTCACATTTGCATTGTCGAAAAAAAAAATGCACACACATGTTTAAATAAGAGGAAAGAAACATCCGCATAGCAAGGGGAAAACAACCTCGAATACTTCCCCCAAAAACGTTATTAACCTCCTCCAGCCCACGATTCTTCCATTTCCCACTTTATCCGCTCGCGCGAGCTCAACTTTCGTCCGGCAGCGGCAGCTATTCGGTTTAAAGTTCGAGTCGGCGCGCGGTTAACGCTTCGCTCCTTCGGGTGGAACAAACGAGCGTCGCGGGAGCGGCCCCCGCGAAACGAACCGAGGAGTCTCTCAGAAAGTCTTGCAGGTCTTTTTTGCCCGGCTACAGTCGACGGCGGAGCTCGTTTTCGTCTATGGCTCGCTCTGTGTTTATGGATGAGGAGAGCAAAAGAGAGAGAGAGAGAGTATATTATAGCGGATGGTTTCTCATTTTGCTAGATTGATTTATTCTGCTTAATGGTTACAAGCGTAACTTCCCTTCTTTTTGGTGTTTTGTATTTTCACACAACTGTTCCTTCAAATTGAAATAATCTGATTGAATAAAAGCCAGCCGGAATAAAAACAAAAGTATGCAAGAATATTGTAGATCATGCATGTAACAGTTTTAATTCCAAATATCTCTGAATACATTTTCAATACGTTTTTTACAAGAACTTTTTTAACCGTTACAAAATGTTGTCCCATATACAAGAAGATAAGCAAAACATGAGTGAAAGTTTCAATAAAACTGCAAACAAAAGCTGCAATAAACATAGTGAAAAAGCAAGCAATTAATTCCGCTGCAATTACCCAGAGTGCATTTTCGAATGTGAGCACGGAGAGCCTTAACAAAACGCCGATGTATACGGGCCAACAATAAGGAACGCATTATTCAATTGATTTTCCGCGCCAGGGCGTCAATTGCTTTAGCGGTGCACACGCGCACACACCCACCACCCTATATATACGCACTCGCTTCGCAGCAATGGCAACGTTTGGATTCTGAAATTTCGCCTTTGTGGATTTCGCGCGTAAGTATGCATTACGCTGCGTGCGATAATGAGACGAGAACGCGTACGCGCGCGCACACACACACACGCACACAAAGACGATGGATGGAAACGGCACATGGAACCCGCGAAGTCGTTACAATGCGGTTTTGCGGAAAATTGATTGTGGCTTGTAACGCCATGTTTACGACAGCCTTTCGCAGTAGTTAAATTTGGCTGGACCTGTAGGCCTGTTGTTTGTGCGTAGCTTATTGCACAACTGCGCTCCAGGGCTTTATAATCAATTGCGCTAATTAGCATCGAGTTTTATTCTGGGCGGCTGGAGTTGGCGGATTGTGGGGAAACTTTAGTAACTATAGCCAAAAATTTAATCGTATATGACGGTTCAAATATTATTTCGTAACTATTATCAAATTAACTATTTCTGTAATGTAAACTGGATTCAAACGTGAGACTCCGCGATTGAAGTTTGTATGTAATAGTTACCAAATATTGTTTCGAATCATGCTGGTAAGATTAAACTTACAACGTATTTATTTCGTTGAAAGAAATACTTCTCTCAGTATAATACAATCGCGTTCAGATTGATTCTCATGCACATAATGCGTTTATATATGATGAAATCAATTTCATTTTCAAAAAATATGATAAATTGTATTTTATTCTACCTCATGAAGCTCTGATATAGTGCTCAGCAACGCTCTATTATTCCAAAAGCCAACAAATTCGCCAAACATATTTCTGAAAATTAAAGCGACAATGGTAGAAGGTTGCTCCCTCCAGAGTATTATATTAGTTCTCAATAGCTAACCGTAAAAAGAATAAAGACTCGTAGTTGTTTTTCTTCGAACTGCACTGAAGCGATAAAATAAACAGTTTCCTCGAAATTTCTATACCGCAGTGACGTATCTACGCCGCAGCTAGTTGTGTACACATATACACACGCGCACACACACACACACACACACACATATATATATATATATATATATATATATATATATATGTGTGTGTGTATGTGTGTATGTATATAATGCTAGCAGTAGTGGCGTTAGCTGATGTATTCAGAAATTGGAATAGCAGACAGCGCGCGCAGCGAACAAAACACGCGGCGAAGATATCGATCGCATAGTCCTGTTTCTCTCGCATTCCTTTATTCATTCGCTCGCACTGCGCTGCTGTGCAGCAGAGTAGCGTCTTGTCTTGACTTCTTTCAAAGAGTTCTTGATTTTACAGTTATTTGCGGCTAAGCTGCGGCCTCGGATGTTGTTTTGTTTTGAGAATGAATGAAATGTAGGCTGATCTATGTTTTATATATATAGTTACACGATAATAATTTAGCCAAGTGCGGTTATACTGGATACTTATTGGTGAAAGAAAAAATCATATACATTATCATATCAGCTCTCGTGTCTTTCGCTTACTCGCTTACTTTCGTTTATTTACTTTTTCTCTTTTCCTTCCGGCAATATATATCTACACAACCAGCCCGCGAGATAGAGCAGCGTCGATCAGTCTGGTCTGCCAATTGGCACATTTGTTGGGGCAAATTGCATTGTTCGGCCTGCCTCTGCTTATATATATATATATATATGTACTCTCGCAGAGATTCAGAGTCGATCGAAGCGCGCCTGCTCACTGTTCTCTATGTACCTGTTGTGTATAGATGTGGGGGCGTGTACGTCTATATACAGGGCAGAGGGCGTGATGCTGTTATGGCGCCTTTTTCTTACCAACTTCTTTTTTCGCAACGTGAAGGCATTTTTGATCAAACAATCGTTTAGCTTGTAATTTTACAATATGTATCTAAATAAACGGAAAGGAAAACGCTTGAAATTCGCCATGGGGAACGCTACATATGGCTATGCTACATCTGTTTACCTTTCTTCCCTTATTACACACCATCCGCGTCGTCGTTCTCTTCATTCTATTTCCACTCCTCTCATCCTTATCTCCCCCGGACTCCTTTTACTGTTACTGCTGCTCTACTTCAATCTCTATATCCATCTTCTCCTCCCCTGCACTACTCCCACACCTTTCTCGTTTCGCGCACGCACAGCAGCAGCCTTTCTCGTGTCCTGCAGGGCAGTTTGAGGAGAAAAATAGATCGCTCGCCTTCATTCGAGATGAGAGGGAGAGAGGGAGAGAGGGAGAGAGATAACCGTTGCGCCTTTAAAGACGATCGCGCGAGCCGCTGTAAAAGGTAACGACGGCGGCGCCGTTTCTTTGCTGATTTCTCGCGTGTCTGTGTGGCTGGCTATGAGCGTGCGCGCCCGGAGACGATAGCGTCGTATACCGAATTCGACGGGCTTGTCGAGCTTTAAGGATGATGGGATGGCGGCCCGACTCGAGCTACTGCACGGGCTTTTTCGGGGATACGGGATTAGACGGCTTGTATTTTGTATAAGTTTGGATGTCGTTAGGTTAACGATACTGTCGACCAACTGGCATTACCCTATGCATTTGATTGTTGCCAAATTAGCTATTGGCAGTAGTTGTTTGCGCTATGGTTATGGGATGGCTTTTAGACAGATTTGTTCTCTCTCTCTCTTCGGGAGTATTAAGCAAAAATTGCTCCCTCGAAAACTGCACATTATAAACACTTGCTCCCATCGTGTCAATCCCCATTCCTGTCGTTCTACGCATAAAAATACTCTCTTCGATCAACATATAGCTCAATCGTGCTCGTGTCAGCTGTTCAAATTTTCAAAATAACGATGGCGAATCGTCAGTATCCCAGCGAGAATCGATCTCTCTCACTCTCTCTCCCTATATATATATACACACACTCACACACACATACATTTTTCCTCTCGGTTCTCTTGTTTTGCCCGCAACAACAACGCTGGTCATTGCCACCGCTTCGAAAGCTTATACGACGCCCGTGTAAACGTGGCTCTCCGCTTTTACGGTGCAGCTTCCGGGATTAAAAACTCTCGCTCGCGCTTTTTCGGTCCGTAATAAAAGGAACTTTTATGGCCTTTTTCCAGGTTATAAATATCTATAATATACAGGCCCTCGAGGCGGAGTGAACGCATTTGCTGTTCAACGCCTCGGCCCTGACAAACTACCAGGATTTTCGAATTAATTATATACTTTTTTAAGGAAACTTGAGATTCTGATAATGATAACGATGAGTTGAATTTTCGCACGAACTCCGTGCGATAACAATAAAATTGTTAAAAAACTTTAGCTTTAAACTCGGAACAATGTCGCAATAAAAGCTCGAGAATGAGTCTCGTCTGAAGGAAAAGTTGATTAAATTCAAAAGAAGTGCGTTTCTCCCAGCGCGAGTGCCGGAAACTAACTAATTAGAGAGCTCGAATGACTGGCATCTCTCACTCATGGATGGAAAAAATCGAAAGAGATGCACTCTTTCATAAGGGAGGAAGAGAGGAAAATGCGCAGCATAAATAAGTAGTCGAGAGCTTCTCGTGAGTCGTCCAGTCGTGAACCGTGTCGTCGTCGCCGCTTCGAGTGCCACTGCCGCCGACTCGGAATCGGCCAGCCGTGCGTAATGCGATATCTCTCGGCGTAAAAAGCGAGCTGCCCCCGAGGACAGAGAGAGTTTTTCTTGCCGATGCCAAGCGATAGGGACAATTTTGTAATGGCACCGGATGACACAACTTCTTCTGCATCATGGATGTATCGCGCGCTTTTCTTGCCGAAATGCTCGTTCATGTTCATATCGAGACCTTGGTAATCGAAGTCGTCATGTTGCCTAGACTGTTTTTTACGGAGTGCATGGTTTTTCAGTCAGATCTATAGATATATACAAATTTTATGTATACTTTTTCCTCACAGCGAAGGAATGCGTGCGTTACATTGCCGACTACATATTCGAATGATGCTACATCTTTATATTATAGTTACCGATTTCAGACGCGTACATAGAATAATTGCACACATGGCTGTATAGGAACTATAACCTGGGCCACGTATCCAATGAAATATCTCCGTCCCTATACTCCGCGGCCATTCGGCTGAAATATCGCCGCAGTCGAGACGATTCCTCTTCGGCGAAGGCTGTGTACGCAGGTGCTCGTGAGTCTAAGGGGACGACAACAACAACAACAACAACAACAACAAACAAGTGGCCGATTCCACGCGCGCGGCTCATCGACGATACAAATGTCCACATTTTTCCGCTGACCGCGCGCTCTGCAGCTCGAAAGAGGAATGGAGCCAGTTTGAAAGTTTCTTGCTCCTTAAGTCGCGATATAGTAACCCTCAAGCACTTTCCGAAGATGCACGCGAGGCTTACGCGAGACGGACTGCGAGACAATAAGGGAAGACGCATGGGTAATATCAAAGTTTTCCATAGTACTGTTGTTGCGGATATGTGGAAATAAATTGGTGTTTACGCTAATCCTGGTACATTACATAGTGATTCGCTGTGCGCATTCGTTGTGTCACGTCGATTTTCAAAACGATGTCGCATATCCAAAATATTAGCTGCTTGTAGGCCAGCGAGCGAGTTGAAAGAATGTGAACGCGAATGAAAGAAACAAATAAAATCCATTGTTATCCAATTGAATTATTACAATTAACGATAGATATTATAAACATTTGAAATATATTTGCGTCATTAAGCGCGGAAATCGTTTGCAACGCTCAATAACTCGAGCAAGATATATCTCGCTGGAGAAACAAAAAGTAAGCTATATATATTATATAACCTATTATAAGGCAACAAGGGCTTTGTGTAAAGGCATCCGCCGCGTCAAAGAGGAGAAGAAAAATGGGTGGATCTCCAGAGAGAGAGAGAGAGAGAGAGAGAGAGAGAGAGAGAGAGAGAGAGCTAGAAGGAGGTGAGTAAGAAGCCGCCCGTGGCAAAGATGAAAAAGAGAAGGCCGAAATAGGAGACGAGCTGGCAAATCTTTTCTTACGGCTCGGTGTATCCCATCCTACTGCTTTGGAGATACGCGCCTGCGGCCTGATTTTTTGTCGGCTACAGCGCGCGCAGCCTTAACGACCCTTGCGTTTAACGAGTCGCGTTCGTTGCCCGTACGGATACTGCCATCTTTTACCGCGAAACCACGTTTGACGTAGTCGCGTCTTCTCTCTCGCTCGTATATCCGATGGCGGTTAGCGACACGCGCTTGGCTTGGCTTGGAGCTGAAGCTCTGCACCTATATATATATACACACACCATATATTTGCAAAGACCAAAAGTGAAGCGAGGACACCGCGCACTGAACAGGATTACTCCGTTTACTTTTCTTTTTTTTCGGGGCTTCATTTTGCTTTGTTTGCCGGCTCGAAAGCTCTCTTTCTTCTCTCCTCTCTTTGCGGGCTTGTCTCTGCTTCTTTCACCGAGCAGGTTTTTCTTTGGGCGATACGAACTGATTGTACCTCAAAAAATACGGGTTTTATTTCTTCGAGGGAAGAGGTATACAAATAAAAATAATAATACAAAAATTAAAAAAAAATTGAAGAAAACAAACTAGTCAGATAGGGAGAGTAGTATTACAGAGTGCGTTATATGCATTTGCCCCCAGTCAGCGGTATAGAGAAGCCTGCGACACGGCGGAAATTTCGTGCACGCGACGTCGAACAATGCCTCCCGATAAATGAAACCGAACGCGTACAACGGGCTAACACGCTCGAGGTGGTCCAGCAGCTCCGCTGCAGATATGACAGTGTAATACCTCGATGCATCATGCTCGCTGTCAGGTTCGCCGCGTGTTAGCCCCGCCTCTGTCCCCGGGATATTCTAATCTGCAGCTCCCGCGGGCCGCCCCGCGCCTCCTGTGCACATATCCGCGCGCCCGGTGTACTCCGCATTATACATATATATATATACACTCTATCTTTCGGTTCGTCTGGCTGCGGTTGTCCGGAAAATGTTGAGCTTGAGGTAGGCCGCTGGACGCGAGAGTCCTCCTCTGGTCGAGGAGAAAAAGCGCGCAGTCGGGGAAAAAGTTGCGTGAGGCGTGATGGATGAAACAGCGGAAATAGAATGTACGCGCGCGAGCGTCTGACGCACTCGGGACTTTACTACTGAATTTATGCTTTGTTTACGTGAACAGCTCGGCAGGAGGCAGCTAATAGCCTCGAGCCGTTTCTTTTTTCCCGATGATGTGTATAATAGCGTGTCTTTTTACTCTATATAGCTCAAAGGAAAAAAAAATTAGTCAATTACCTACGCAGCCCCCTTATATACGTATCTTAAATACTGCCTTCCGATCGAGCAAACAATCTCGGCAGCTTGTAGTTGTTATTGTATAATTTTTGCGTGTTCACGAGCGTCGACCTCTCAGCAAATCCCGCACTGCACACAAGAGCAACGAGCTCATTCCGTTCGGGAGGAGACGTCAGCCACCTGCACCGCCGCCGTCGTCGCTGCACACGCGAGCTCGTGATTTAGGGGGTCGTGGCTGCTGCTGCTGCTGCTGCTGCTCTTCGTCGCGCTTAACGAGGTTAGAAAACGCGCGGGATTTGAATTTCCTCCACCTCGGAAAATCTCTCTCGCTCTCTCTTTCTCTCTCTGCTGTTTCGCGGAAAGGGGAGAGAGAGAGAGAGAGAGAGAGAGACAGGATACAAAGGATTACCGGAGTTTGGGTCATGGATTAATGGGAGCGCGCGGTGAAGCTTCTCGCTGTGTCCGCGTGTATCCGATTTTCACCGCCTGCAACTTTGTGTGTCTGTGCGGGAGTCAGTCCTTCGACGAGCTCAATTTTTTCCTTTTTTTCGAGATACAGTGCATGTGTTGATTTTTTCTTTTTGCTGTCTGGCGCTTGTTGACGGAAGAAAATGTTTTTGCCAGGTCTGTATAGCGATGTGCGCACCGGTATCGGAGAACGGTATTAGAGGGATGGAGGTAACGAAGGTCGGCTGCTGCTGTACTGCAAACTCGTAATCTACTTTTCTTTTGTTTGCTGCACGATTCATCGAGCGCAACGACTGCTGGATTTTTACAGCCAAGTGGTAACTTTTTTGCTTTCGAATTTTCTTTCATTGCGTACATTCAATTATATTCCGAATAGCTATGATATAACGAGAGATCGATTTGTCTCTCGGCTGCGACGAAAGAGAAGAGTTGTTCATTCCTTATTCACGTATTTCAATTAACTGCCACACTTTTAAATACCAAATTCCCTAGTCAGACATGTACATTTTCATCGAGCTTGTCGCAATTACTCCATTCGTCTCGACTCGGGTAGCCATCTCTTTATTTAAATGCCCAAACTGGGGCGCGACCACCCGTAATAATTTTTAAACCAACAACAAATGCACACTACAAACGCTCGTCAATTGACATACAGACATGGTATAATCATCATAACCCGCGAGCTGAGCACTGCACGTTAAATTTATTCCGTGATAGCGATCACTGCGCGATTACAATTTTTAAGTCCTCGGCTTTTCCTCGCGAGGCGCTTGGCAGGCCGCTCTAGAGATTGTTTTAAATGCGACAAGCCGCCCATTTTCAAGACCAATTAAAACTTTGATCGCCCCGTCTCTCTCCCTCCCTCCCTCCCCCCCTCTCTCTCTCTATTTCGTTCTGTTTCTACGCGGCGAGTCTGGTTATATATGTCGTCTTCCTTTTTTCTTCGTCTCGCCGCTTGCTCACCCGCTCGTTCGCATATGTATATATAGAGCTGTCTGCTTATGGGCTCCTTTTTTGCTGCCGCATCAACCGAGCAGTTTCAACTTTTTCGCTTCTTATCTCTACGGGACGTAATGTACTTATTTCTACCTTGTTCGGGGTAAATGAAATTTTTTTTATTTCTGTTTAATTCATTATAGTCTAGCTTATTGTTCGAAAATAATCGTACAGGTCATTGATTATTTTCAGGAATGCATGTCGATTTCGAACTCTGAACGCCCTCTTCATTCCGAGAGAGTTATTATTGCAGACCGCGCGAACAATTAGGTTAATTGACTTTTAATAATCAAACCGCATTATCTTATAAGGATATGACGAAACTTAATGAAAGTTTGAGCTCGTTACGGAATTTAATCCCGTTGAAAAGTGAATGACCACATGATCGAATATACTTATCCAAACCGAATCGCCGGTTCGACTTACAAATGCAAATTTTATTTGAGGTATAATTATGAACTTTTTTTTCATTTTTTTTTTGTATTTCATACAAAGCATCCTAAAGTTAGATTTACTGCGGAAAATATTGTAAATTTTTCCAAAAATCACTTGCATAACTAATTCGTATTGGATTCCATTCTAATTCGAGTATAGTGTAGTCCATATCAGCAGTACGTCTAAGAAGCTTATAATTTAGTATCATTTTCATTTTCATTAATGTTAAATTTAATTTTGTACAGTAAAACATATGTATATCTCAGTTTCATCTAAATCAATTGCGCGTTATTATTCTGGTGCTCCCTTTTCTCGTTGACAGCATCCTCTCGCAGAATCACACGCTTGCGTGAACAAATTGTCGCTCTGTATTAAAAACGTCCCATTTCACGAATGCGTAAAATCGTAAAAGCGCCTAATTTTACGGTCTCAGTTTTGCTCTGAGAAAACAGTATTTTAAACATGAGATAAATGTTAAAACAAATTTTTCATCACGTAATCGAAATCTACCTTGGCCGAGCTTTACCTTCTGCACGCCCCCAACGGGGTAATATACGTGGCCCGCATGGTCACATTTGTATATAAGATTGCATTGTTTTAAAGTAAAGTCGCCGTTGCAGTAATTAATACATTTAAGCTCGATAAATTTTAAAGCAGAAGGAATATGTTGTGCTCTTCCCCTAACGACGAAATTTCAACTAAGACTTGGAAAAAGCAGTCTTGAAATGAAAAAGAAGTAGTTTGTCGATCCCACTTGGGAGAGCCTGAAGAAAAATACTTGAAAACTTGGTAGTAGAATGAGCTGATGCCTTGCGCTAAAAAATTATTCCTCCAAAAGTTCGATCTCCCGGGACATAAAAACGTATTTCTATCGACCTGATTTCCGGTTGGATTTCACTTTTACCATCGATTCTCTTACTTATTCATGGGCCTTACAATATTGAATTTCAATCATCAAATTTTCTGTTTACAACAATGTATCGTTAGACTTTTGTGAATATATTGCACAATAAAGACGAAAATGATATCCAAGTACAATATAGCTTATATATATAAATATAAGGAAAGAAAAAAAAGCAGAAAAGAAAGAAATTCTGGCACTCATTACTTAATGCCTCATTTCCCTCTTTCACTATCTGTCCCTTTCCTCTTGAGCTGGCTCTCACAGGCCTCTTCTATACCTACATCTACTACCACTCAGCTCACACGTTTGCCGCGCGATGTGCACTCGCGCATGGCCGAGTATATATGCGCAGAGCTCGCGCAGCAAGAGATGTTTGTCACATTACCGCGGCTCTGCAGTACCGGCGAAAGTTACGAGCCCAGACGAGGCGCAAACTTTTGGAGAGAGAGAGAGAGAGAGAGAGAGAGAGAGAGAGCCTCGCAACTTTGCTCGACTTCTTCCGCCTCTTCGCCTATCTCTCAGGGCTGTTATTCTCTCTCTCTCTCCTGGCAGTGTGTTTCGCGCGGAGCACTCGTTAATGAGTGCCGGTTGACTTTCGACTCACTAGAGAGACAGGGGCAAGGGTCTGGGGGACCCGTGTGTAATTATCTCGCGCGTCTTTGTTGCTGCAAGAGGATATTAAAATTTCTCGCTTTCGCCGGGGACGCGACGTTTTAATGGGGTAAGCGAGCCTGCGACTTGGCTGATTACGCACCGCAAACCTCGTAAAAGGGCCGTGCCGTTGATGAATCTGGAATGTTGAGAGTTACACCGGGACTGGAAAAGTGCCGCTTGACGATGAAATTCTTAGATATATACGAAATTTTTTCCCCCAACTTGCCATCTTAGTATTTCTATAGTAAGCACTATTAAAGGTTCCAATCTCAACGACGGCGCCAATTACAAATGCAATTTGCAAACACGCACGATTGACGCCCACGATACATCAAGCTGCGCTATATGGTGTATATATATGTATATATATATCCGTAGATGACGACGGTCTGGCCTTTCGGATGATCGATCGCCTGCCGACAGATTTCAATAGGACGGACAGCGTCGACATCCAATCAGCACCGCGTTTATAGGGAGTCTACTTCGCGCTATCGACTTGCGAACTCGTTACCTTTTTTATCTTATCGTTGTATAGCTATACGCGGGGAGATAAACTGACAAGCGATTCTATATACGTTATACTTGTTGACTGCGGGAGTTTACTTAAAGCACTTTTGACTACACTTAGAAAACTTTTATTTCCTCATAGGGTCGAACCATGTTTTCATGAACTTATAGTTCGGCATTACAAATTAGATATTAGCGCATAAGGAATTCAAAAAATTCCATAGGTTTTTCAACCTTTATTATAATACTTCGAGCAACGAGGCGTCGGATGATGGACATTTTCGTTTCGTTATTGTCGCAATAATATAAATTTGGAAATTTCATAATATAATAATGTGATATTTCTGTTTCAGGTATGGAATTTAATCCTGTTGCAGTATGCCGATTGTAGAAAATAAGAGAATATCACAAGAGTACGTAAGTTAAAATAACATGGCTAAAATAAGTTTCATACGTTAATTTTGCAGACGTATGTGTATGTGTATATGTGTATATATAGAGAGAGAGAGTTTGAGCTTATGGAACACTGTAAACAAATTAAGTCTGAGCTCGTTAGAAATAATTACAACGATAGAATCATAATTTTGGCATTAAAGTGAAAATCAATTAGAGAAGGTGTCTCCCGAGTCCTTATTATTCCTTTGATGAGCATAGCATCTTGTAAATACAGATGCGAAAGGCCTTGAAATGGAAGGGCGTAAAACGAGTTAATGTCCTTAGAAAGTCGTTTCTCCGAAGAAGCTGATAATAAACCTTATCTTATCTACTTTCACTTTGAAGTCGCATATACACTTTATATACATGTATATAGGAGGAAGTAGTAGTTTCAGTGGTGAAGCACTCGTTTTATGTACAGTCAGACCTGCAATACAGTTTTATTTCACACTTGAGCTGAGATAGTTTATTATATGAGCATAGTATGGATAGAGCAATAACGCAGAGAAAAGAAGCATATCAAACAAAAGAAGATCGATCAAATTCCGCCTCCTCGATAGAACGTCAAAATGGCGAAACTATAGCAGAGAGTAGCAGAGCAGCAGCAGTAGCGAGTCATCAATCTTTTGAGAAAAATCCGCGTGGAATCAGAGCGCAAAAGTGCAAAGTCTTAATTCGCGCACGGGCGCCGCGTCAACTCCGTCGATACATCATTCCCCGATGAAAATCGCAGGCTGGAGGCTGGCGATTCGATCGGCCGCCGCGAGTCATTAATTACCGCGCGAGTTCGCGTTCGACGATTTCGCGACGTGTATACCTACGCAAGAGCGAGAGCTATAAGTGTACTAGTGGAGCTGATGGATATCGGCGGGCGGCGGAGCTCGGAGCGGTTCAGCCTTTGCCTGCGCCTTTTGTATAATCTTGATTAATCGTGGACTGTTTCGAAGAGCTGCGCGATGGATTGCTGTGGCCAGAGGGATTTCTTCTGCTGCTCGTACGTATACGAGTAGAGTGAGATTGTAGAGCCGAGGAATTAGTTCGAGTTAAATCTCTAGCGTTCAAGTGCTGGGAAATCGTGTCATTCCTTGGATTCTGCTTTTAGATTGAGTTCTCATTTATCGCGGATGAATCTGAACGTCGCTTTAAATATGGAACACGATTAGTGCCAGTTTTAAGCCTGCGCTTGCAATCGAATCTTAAAGTTCAGTAGCCGCGAGCCGCTATGTATAATGGTATATATATATAGAGGTCGCATCGAGAGTCTTGCAGCTTTTATTCAATGCTCAAAGGGCGGGGGGATGCGGAGAGAAGAGAGCGAGCATAAACTATGCGCTGCGTAGAGCGATCGACGCGGGCAGCGGGCCAACGTGCATGATGCGCGCGATTGTATCGCACGCGCAGGAGGATATGCTGAGTGCGCGGGAATGACGTTGGGTTGGCGCGTTGGGCGAAAGTTTCGACGCGAGCGGGATGTGTCAGGGAGATGCGCTGCAGCAGGAGGATACGCTACCGCCCTGCAGGTGATAATTTGCTAGGCGAAACTTTGATTTTCAGGGCTATATGTGCAGAGTGATGTGGCTTGTATTCTATATATAATTATACGATGTTCGCTCGCGATCATCGCCTACATACATTCGAGACATGGCGCAGTATATTAGATAAATTCTTTATCGCTCTCACACACAGCGTTTCTATATTATTATACCGATGATGGAGCGGCAACGCAATGAAGCCGAGCCAATTGAAAACCATGGCAAATTCACATTCTCCGATTCAACAAGCGCTTTTATACGGTGTCATAATATCTAGCACATGGTTTTCTCGCTCTGCTTATTATTTCCGAAATAAAAGTCCGCTCAATAAACGCTACGTATCGGCATACATCGAGCGTTTTACGAGCACACGCATCGGAGCACGCAAGGCAGGAAACGCTGATGACTCGCTTCAATTATTGACCCGTGACCAATAAGGCCCGTTTGTTTTGCTTTTTGCCAGCATTGTTTATGGCAGTCGCGGACGCGCCGGGAAAAATAACACGATTTATTATCATATGTCCATCCCGACGAAATTGCTCGGTGAATGTTTTATTTGAAATATCATAAATTTGTACACATATATATGATTGCGTGCTCGCGTCGCGGTGATGCCGCCAGATCTATTAAGAATCTGCAATGGAAAAAGAAAGAAGGAAAGAAAGAGAATCTCTCCATCTGCTGCTGCGTGAGCTTTTTTAATGACGCCTTCTCTCCCGGCGGAGGCCGAGCTTGCGCTATACGTACTTGGAATTCGGTATGAAGGACGCGCTCGCCGATTTTGCGCCTTTAATATCCATTTTAAATATTCATGAGCTTTAGAGCGCCGCGTTGCTGGTATATAGAGAAAGCTAGCGCGAGAGAGAAATTACACTTGTACGAAAGTTGGAGCTGAAATTGAGTGTGAGAGGCACGAACGCGAATTTTTGGAGCTCTTTGTGCGCGGCGAGTCGCGGTTAATTCGATTTTTTTCGATTTGCACTTTCTATAGCCGGAAAATCGCTGCGCGCGAGATTGTTTTTGCTATCGCGATATACAGTTGTTTTAATATATATAGCTTTTCGACGTATAGAGCAGTTTGAATTCGCTATATATGTAATCCTTTGTTGTTCTCCCTCGCTGTCAAGCTAATATATATATACTATCTAGACGAGTTAATGCACCTTGATCCTTTGACGCGCAGAACTGCGTATTGCCAATCACTTTATTGCCTAATAAGAGAAATCAATTTCACAATACAATTATAGTCAGAGCTTATAATATATATATATATATGTATATATTGAATTCGAAACGCTACGTGTTGTATTTAATTCAACCTATATATAATATATTATCATATCAATCAGTCGCGACATTTTGGAGATTCTAAAATGCGGAATCATAATACATATACGTCATCGAGAAGTTGTCATTATACTCTCTCTCACACGTTTCCTACGAATAAATATACCGCATCAAATGTGAGAATCCACGCATGCGTGTATATGGAATGAGCCGATAATCGCTGAAAAACGATACATATATGCATGCATATTCCATCCGGCGGATCGCGCGACCAAAATGTACAAGCGTCGCATTTGTAACGTGAGCGCTGCAATGCACAGAAATAGGAAAGCCGCTATATGCGTGTATATATAATATAGCAAGCGAGCTCGCGCGCGTCGATCATCAGCCAGCCTGCCTGCCTGCCTGCCTGCCTGCCTGCCTGCCTGCCTGCCTGCCTGCCTGCCTGCCTGCCTGCCTGCCAAAGTCAACAAATCAGATTTCGAGGGCCTAACTTGATCATCGACTATGGACTCAATACGGGCTGCTCTCCTCGCCAGCTCACGTAATTTACTGTATCATTTCCTAACTCTCTGGCCTCCCGACGCTGGCATTGGCTTTCTGTGGCTGCGTGTATCCGCGCGCCTCTATTATATATATATATATATATATATATATATATATATATATATATCAGCGCCGGCGGCTCAGGTTGTTATAACTTTGCAAATTTTGCTACCTCATATCAAGTTGTTGGCCTTATTACGTTGACGGAAAAATTCATACGGGCACGAGCTTTCATCGCGTACCGATGGAGATCGGAATTCCGCATCACGGCGTCACATATAATATATAAATAAGAAGTCCTCTCATGCTGCGTTGCGAAATAGAGAAGCCGCGGCGCATAGCGTCCATAAATCAGCTTGGCCCGTGAACCTATATCCGTGGCGTCGCCGGATGAGCATAACATCATCAACAACAACAACAACAACAACATCGACAACAACAACAACAACGACGACGACGACGACGACGACGACGACAACAATCCCCTATAGGAGCTGAGCACGTACAGCGAGAGCCAAGCCGCGATGCGGCTCTATTTGTACTTAGTTCCGTCATAACGGCGCGGTCAGTTCCGCCGCGCGCACGTACGAAACGAAGAAGATTTCCGGACGCGACGCTCTATATACAGCTAATAGCTCGCGCGATTTAACTCGCTGCTCCCATAAATCACTATTAAATCTTGAAAGAGAGACAGTGCGCGGTAATCTATCAGTTAATTCTCTCGCAGCTCTAATTACGAGTGCGCGACTCTCCGATGCGCCGAGTGCCACTTCCTCTGTCTTTCTCCGCTGATGCTGCGCGGCCTGTCTGTCGCGAATCGATCGATCACTGTCCTGCGTCCACGAGCGAGTCCTATATATACCGCTAATGCAGTACGCGCATCTAATCGCATATAACAATATGACTCGAGGTATCGAGCGCTGTCGGTTTGGCTGCTCGGACATGCGGTTCTTCTTTTATTTTTCAAATCAATTGTCGATCTTCAATGTTCGAGCCAGCCTATATTAGCTCCAACAAGTTTTTATCGCGTTTCCGGCTGCATATAGGCTCGAGTAACGAGCTCGACCGAGTCGTTAATTGATAAGCCCACTTTCGAGGCTGCTCGCGTCGAGTTGACCGTTGATTGACTTTAAACTCCGCTGCTTCTGCTGCTGCTGCTGCTATGCAGTCCCCCAGCGACGCCGCGCAGATGTAGCCGAGCGGCTTTGACGATGCTATGCGCGTATGAAATTATAGTCGCCGGGAGTTCTTTTTCAATGTGGTCGAATCTCCCGAAATCGAGTTTCTCGTGAGTGTAAGTGTGCCTTTGATGAAATTTTCAACTGGGCTTGGAAAATCTAATTTCAAAGACACGTAAGTATAGCTAGTTGTCGAATTACTCGTGTCGCGCATCAATCATCGCAATAGGCCAATAACCGCTAGAAGCCCAGGCGTAAAAGAGACCGGTTGCCTTCCCCGCGCAGCGTTATCTAATCTGATCGCGATTTTACGCTCGAGTTGACGGCCAGCGGCAGCTCCTCCTCTCCTTTCTTTATCGATGCCTCGCTCCTCATCCCGAGAGACGACGTCGCCTTCGAAAGTTGCGCAACTAGTTCGATCATGCAGTATTTATACCTGCTGCGGGCAGCGCCGGGCTTTTACGCGGCATACTATACACGGTATAGCTCGTTCGATGGAAATTATGTATACCTTAGCTGAGATAAAGAGGCTGATTCTTCATATTTTAGTCGAGCAGCGAAAATTCTCGGGCTTGAAAAACTTGCAGCTGGCAAAAGGACAAGTTAATGAATTTCCGAGGCGGAGATATCTTCACTCTCGTTAACTCGCGCGCGAGATGCGGCTCGTTTGGAATTTTTACGCGCAGTAAAATTGCGCGAGCCGCTGCAGCAAGACAAGAGCGACGCGCGCGAACGGTGCAGGCTGCGGGAAAAGTTAACAGGGCAAACAAGTTAACGGGGCTATATAGTGCGCGTATAAGGGAATTGGGAACGACCGAGAGTCCCTCATCGCCCAGCTTATCTCGCATCTGTTGAATAGAAACGCATATCGGTTGTTTTTTCCTTTTTCTGTTTGGCTTGCCTCGCGTGACTCAATATGGTTGGCTTATGTTGAATATGCTTATCGCCGGCACGGAGGTGCGTAATTTATTCATGCGCATTTTAATTCACCAAGATCAAAACATCTCTCGCTTCTGCGCCGCTTTTTGTAATATAAAGAGTTCTCTGAAATTACGCAGCGATTTCCTCCGGGCCACTTCATCCCTATATATTTGACGCAGCGAAAAGCGATACGCTACTGAGAGCGAGCTCTTTTCAAAAGCATATCGACGCGCGCGCATCATCAAACGCGACTTTCCTGGAAGCCATAAATGCGAGCGACGCCGTGCTTGCAAATTTTTTTTCTCACTGGACTGCGCGCTGCTTCTAATCTGGAGATTCCAATTTCGCGCGAAATCCCTTTTCGCGCTCGAGGGAGTCTCCGGATCATTCGCAAAGGTGTGAGGTGAGCAATGCCGCTGCGAGCGAATTAAAAATTCTCCCATTCGTCGTCGAATGCTCCCGGGATTCCCGTCGCGCGCGCGCGGGGAAATTACGACGAGTATAACGACAGTATAGAAAGTGTATAACAGATTATCAATTAGCCCCTTATTTTGTATGTCTTCTTCTTTCGTTAAAATTCTTCAACGATCGTGTTCGCGTGAACCTCGTTGATGCAAGGGACTAGAGACACTTTTTATAACAGAATTTAAATTTTTAAACTTGCGAGTTTTTTCGCTGTTTTTTCCTTGGGTGCACATGTTCAGATGACTACTAGTATGTAACTCAACTATTTACCTTTGTTTGAGACTAATACTAATTACCATCCAAATTTTATATTGTGGCACGTGTGTACACATGTCACGGGTTTCTAATTACTATAGGAAGACGAGTAGAATAGTACAATGCGGATGGCAGTTTTGGCGCGGCGACTGAGCGTCTGCCTTGCAAGCCGAGGTACCGTCACTTTTTCGTTGCCCTCTTCACTCGTAATAATTGATCAGCCATGCCCCGTTCTCGAGATATCATTGTAACGTATATTCATAATTTTAAACTACAACATAAGTCAAGCCTCTAGAACTTTAAATATAAATTTATTATAAATGCGAGTATTTTTTGCCCGAGTAAAAACAGCTAAGAAAACGACTAGAACTATAATTAAATCTATAGATATGATACTGCACATGTGCAATACAAAAGACTGTTTTTTTTTCACATGAGTTGTGTATGTGGTTAGTTTAAGATTTACAAAGACGGCGCGCATTTTTATTAACTTTTTGTGATAATAAAAAAAATATATTCCATTTTAAATGAGAACTATCACGGCGTCCGACAAAAGCTTTTAAGAATAGAAAAGTTTTTACAACATACACGCCAAATGTACAAATTTTAGTACATTTAGCTTCTGATGAGAATAACTTCAAACAGGCATCAATGTGACTATCGTTTATTCGATGCGATAATATAAGTTTATGAGTGGTTGATGAGCTTTTCATTCACCTATACAATATCTTAAAATCAAAAGTGTTGTGTATTTCCCCATATGAATTTAATTTCACATTGTGTGGTAGCAAAGCCTTATCAACAATTATTTCCTTCGGCATCGATACTCCTCGTATTTATTCTTTGTTGTCATTTTATTAACAATGCTTGATTATGACGTTGCTTCAAGAAAATTTGATTACAGCACACCCGCTCCCTGAGCCGGGGCCTTGCGTATATATACATCGCTCGCGAAATTGAACAACGCGCATTGTGTAAAATACGGTCGATTTGACGGCAAATAGCCGGTGAAAAGAGAAAGCCGCAGGCCAGTGTAGAATACTACAATACTACTGCATACGTATACGCGTGTATACACAGAGAACATGTGCGTGTAGTGCGCGGCGCAAGAAGAGGGAATTGCTGCTGAGGGTCGGTTGCGGGTTTAGGGTTGCCAGGCGACGCGACGCTCTCGCTGAAAGGACGAAAGACGGAAGCGATGATCGCCACGACGTACTCTTCTACCCACTATTATGCGTGCATCGGTGTGAGAAGCCTTTATTACGCACGACGCAGGTGAATTTATTGAAAATAAAAGCTGCACGATATACGTTTCAAAGATATGCAATTCACCGAAAAGCCCCCATTTTTCATCGCATCGCGCGCGTAATTAACATTTAATTGGCTTCATTCGATCCTCCAGTGCATCAGCGGAGATCAGCTAGAAAAAGGCCGAGATCAAGAGCCAGCTGCAGTCCAGGAAGTCGACGCTAAATTCACCTTAGTACAAAATTGTGAGAAATTGATTTTCCCGTGCGACCGCGTACGACGACGCCTCAATTTACCATCATTAAAGTCCCGACGACTTACGCGCGCGGGGATCGAGTCAAATTGGATCAGCTGATCCGGCCTGACGATATGAACGGCGCACTGCAGCCGCACGACCGTTTATTTCTGCTGTCCCTATTTACTCGCGCATTTCCTTTCCATCTGTGCGTTTACTTTCTTCGGGCTCTGGCCTCCATATATCTATATATATATTTCCGTATATTATTATATAAGGTTGGGCGTCTTTCGGAGACTTGCTATTTCGAAAATTGTTATAGATAATGTTTGGAAGAATATGTGATCTGGGCGCGCTTTTTCCACGTAGTAATTACATTATATAATAACAATCGCTTGAAACTTCTCTATGTAATATTGAATCGTTCCTCCGACGGTACGCCGCGGCTTTTTTCTCTCTGATGCAGCATATAAATAATGTATAAATTTGGTTTAGCGAGCCGTCGGATTGATTGACTGACTGGCTAGTCGCCCGGATTCGCAATGTGTAATCCTCGAGTAAAATTACCTGCAAAGCTTGCTCGTCAAACTCTCCGACGACACCTTAATTACTATTTGCGGACTCGGAAAATTATTCCGCGTCCTTCGTCCCGTCGACTGCAATTACATCAATGGCGATTCAGTTTATTACAATAGCTCGGCACGCTGCACAGCCTCCGGCAATGATAAATCACCCCTGGGCCCCCTTATCTCCAGCACAACAATGTACGCGACAGAACTATTACTCGTCACTCTGTGCGCGCGGCGCGGAACTGCGCTATATATACCTAGCGTGTGTGTGTGTGTGTGTATGTGTGTTTACGTTATACCTGGCTATACGACATATACGGCATATACGGCATATGCGGCATATAGCAGAGAGTATACGTATAGTATGGAGGGAGTGGCGCGAGCGACTACTCTATACGTCGGATTACGGAAAGGGTCGACACTGCAGCGCTCCGGCGAAACAAGCGCGCGTTCAAATCTACCGCATAATGGGCATCGGGGATCGTTTATCACGCGCATTGCAGATTGCCGCTGCTGTCCGCGATATCGCGTCGGCTTTTAATGGCCGGAATTCGCCAGCAGATTCTCTCTCTCTCACTCGCATTTTCCTCGCGGCCGATACATGTATATATGGGCGCGGGACGTCGTTGCGGGCGTTGAAACAGCTGTATACGTCCAGCGTGTATCGCTTCGAATTCAATCCAAATCTCAACTTTAATTTCGATAGGTATACGAGGGAAAGGGGTATATTTGTCATAGGAGCAAAGGGGGAAATAAGAAAAGCCTGCAGAAAGTGCAAAAATTTACGACTCGTGAATTATTTTCGACGCGAACTCGGCAGTAATCACCTCGGGCCGGAAGGTGAAGACACTCCTGGCGACACTCGTAAATCCAATGTTTCGAGAGTGAGAGAAGGAGAAAAAGTCAGGTCGGATCGAGCCACGCACGCCGACCGCCAGAGAGAAACGAATGTCTTGGTACAGAGCCGCGCGCAGAGCTCTAAAATTGCATGTAAAACACTTTACGGCCGCGGCGACGATAAAACTTTATTTTACCGTCGCTCGATGGCCGTGTTAAATTTAGAGAAAAAAAAATTTATTTGGCGAGCCTATTCACTCGTGGAGATGATGAGTTAGCGGTATAATAATAAATCAGAAATATCTAATGGATTATGTACTAACGTAGAATGAAAAGCGCTTACGGCTCTATTGAAATTCGCGATATTTTCAGCGATAACCAGCCGCTCGCCTATCCGAGGCCGAAATTCCTGCGTGCAGCCGCCGCCGAAGCTGTTCATCAGCCGAACCCGCTGCGGTCCGTTATCGCAGAGCCGGTATTGCATAGCAGCAGCAGCAATAGCAGCAGCAGCAGCAGCAGCTTGAGGAGAAAGGGCCAGTGGTAATTGGGAACTGAATAGAGCGCCTGTATAGCGTCAAAGATCGGTCCATCCGTTGTGTTTCGCGTCTCGGGGAATGTCGACTGTTCCACTTCCGTTGAATTCCGAACTATACGAAAGTTCTTTGGCCGCGTTAAGTACTGCTAATTAGAAATCTCCCTCTGCGCATTTGCGGAGGAACAATGAATTTCGTTGCGGTATTTATAAACTTATCTCGTCTCTTTTCTCAAAGGCAAGGAAGAGCTGCTTCTGTTGGATAGCGCTGATCAGACAAGGCTGTAGCTTTGAGCGGTCGAGCGATTGTTTGCTGTTTGTTTGTTTGTTTGTTTGTTTGTTTTTTAGTTTTTTAGTAATTAAGGAGAGATGCGCTTAATTCTGATGGCTTTAATGCTTCTCTCTCGGCGCAGCTATATTACAAAAGAAAAATATTCTTCAAAGACATAATGGATCTTTACAAAGTATAGTGTCTCGTTCACTTTTCAACTGCAAAAGTTTCCTCTATACTTGAATTCTGCAGTGTTGATTAATTAATATTTAGCTCAATAGAAGGGAAATCGATCGCGTTGCCCAGCGAAGTGGAAACAAAACCGCTGGATTGAGGATAATGAAAAATATACTATATAAATATTTCTTAGTTTGTCTAGTTTTTCTCATGTATCAATATGATTATCAATAAGCCGATTTGCGAGCTATAGCTAAGATGTATACCTGGAACTACTATATACCGCAGAAAGGACCGGCCCGAGCCTTTGATCCGAGAGTCGGGTCACTTGCCAATCACTTTGACCGGCCGGTCTAGGAGTCACTTTGACAATGCAATTAGCTCCGCATCCATCACGGCCATTCACAGGCATTATCGGTTATTAGCCATCGGACCCCCGACTCGAGTATTCGGCCGGAATTGATTTTCCCCTGAAAATATGCTAACAAGCCAGTGCAGCGCCGCGTGCATCCTACTGCTATTCCTGCGCGCAGTCCAAGTAACTCGATGACTGGATTATACGCGGGAGGCGTTCATGCATATTGATAAACACTAAGAGCAGCGACTCTAAATATATGTATATATATGTGGTACTATAGCGCTTGGCATTATTCAAGCGCAAAATCTGCAGTTGCTAATGAGAGAGAAAATTGCACGGGCTGATCGGTTTAGGCATTGTGTTTATATATAAATACCGATGATACTCGTGCAGGTATATATATATTACAAGCGTAGTATTTTGCAACATCGCTGCACCCTCGACCCAGATTAGCACTTGCGTTTGCACAAGAAACTGGCCGGCATCGGTCCTCGGCCGTCGAAATTCACTGCACTGCACGCGCGGCTGTCGCAGACAGTTGGCCCTCGCAATTTTAACATTCATTATATATACACCGCATATATATGTATATATAAGGCCGAGCTTTAATCGCCTCCTGCGCCGCCGCACATTCCGCAAGAAGCGTACGTTCACCGAGCTATAGCAGGGAGAGAGAACTATGCGGATTAATCCTGCGCATTTGCATCGCCAGACATCTGCTGGTAATGTCGACGCGGATATGCGCGCGCGAATTCTCGCTCACCGCCGCGCGCGATACCTAGTGTCCATTATTCGCAGACGCCCGTCGCATATAAGCCGGATAGGTATCCAATCTTACTCGTCTAAGAGAGAGAGAGAGAGAGAGAGAGAGAGAGAGCGACTCGATGTCTTATATATAGGTGTGTGTGTGTGTGTGTAGCTATCGGCGAAATCCGTGGGACGTGCGGTCACTCCTAGATCGATCAACCGCCGCACGAGAGCCGAGATTCGCGAGCCGGTGTTTGTGTACTCGCTTCTATGGGTGAGCCAGAGAATGCGGCATGCGATGTGAATTGTAATCGTATATCGAGTACTGCAGGATAGCCACGCGGGAGGGAAGTTGCTTTATTCTTCTTCTTTGCAGGACGATGAGGGCTTCGGCGCGGATCGTCGTCCCCGCAAGTACTTTTTATATAACTGCTCTTCTTCTTCTTCTTCTTCTTCTTGTTCTTCTTTTTCTTTTTCTTCGCGTTGCTGCTCGTGCGGATTTATCCTATATAAATAGACAAACGTGAGCTACGACAAGGCTTTTATCAAAATAACTGCACTCCCAAAAGCGACGCACCTGCGCTATTGCGTTCGCACTCCAATTCCACTGCTCGCGCTCGTCCTAATACCTTCCTCGCAAAATTGATAACACTCGCAAACAGAGAGAGAGAGAGAGAGAGAGAGAGAGAGGGTTGGACGATCCTCTGCGCGAGCAATTTTCCCGGCCCTCTGCATGCGCAACGTAATGGCGAGATATTATCGGCAAACGTTTGATCAACGCATGAAATTGGTATCCGCCGAAATGCGGCGCGCACACGGGTGGTGCCCCCTATATAGCTCCCGATCCTCGGCTTACATCCGCGCTTAACACGAGAGAGTGAGAGAGCGCAGTGATGTTACAAGGCGACGCCAAATCGCTCTTCTGGCCGAGCTAACTAAATCAAGGAAGTCTATTTACGGCGACGGGAATATTAGTTTAGTACCGCGCCTCGTGTGCAATGACGGATTTCCGTTATTAATTGCTTTTCATTTGGCAATAACGGCACTCGGGACGATATAAATCACAATTCATTCTGTACTCTCTGCATATTTTTTCGGCTCGCGGACATTAAGGAACACTGCCGGTCCAGTCCTCGTAATTCCGGGAAATGCCGTCCTCGCAGCGGATGATGTTTCGCGACCGCGGGTCAGAGCAGCGAGCCTCATAATTAAGCGCTGCCGCCGCGCATGAAATTTTAACTTTGCTACTTTCGCGGACGCGCCGTTGATGAAGATACGCTGCTGCTGCTGGCGGTGTTGGTAGTGGTGGTGGTGGTGGTGGTGGACGAAAAAAGGGGCCGGAAGCCGCGGCTTGTTAACTTAGTTTCGGAATTTTCGCGCGAATGCTCTTTTTACTTTTCGAACTAATTTACGCGAGCGCGAGCTGCCTCTGCAGGTGAAAAATGATAAATTACACGCGCGAGTGGGATGCTGCTGATTATGTTTTGTCATACTTCACTAGCAATTCTTATACTCGAAAAAAAGATGAAAGTGGCATGAAGAAAATGAGCCAAAAAACTGCGACTAGCAGCAGCAGCAGTCGACGAGGGAGAAAGCGGACTCTAATGCTATTTTTTCCTAATTAAGAACGTCCGCAACTGTTCCGGAGAGGCCGTTAGCGCGTGTACACCGGTGGCGTGCGGTTACATTCGCCGCCGCTGCCGCCCGCGGCTCTAATGCCCTCTCCTCCACCTCCCATACATAGCTCTATGAATGTATACTGCACATTGTGTGCAAACGCGCGCGCTTATACGCGCATTTATGCGAGCTCGCGCTGCACGCTGCATCGGTGTCGGTCTGTGCAGTGCGGCTTCGCGCCTATTATATACATAAATATAGCGGCTACATAATCCGGAGCGACGAAATCACTTAATCGGAACTCACTCTCTCTCTCTCTCTCTCTCTCTCTCTCTACCTATCTCTTTATTATATACGCATATGTGCATTTTTGTCAACGACACCGCCGCCGCCGAATTATTTAATACATTTTTTATGTTGGTAGTTGTCTGCGTCTGCGGGCAAGACTGCTGTTTTCACAGCGACGACGAATCGAAAACAGTCAACATGCCCGACCGCAAACGTATCATAGCGTGCCATGACCATATTATTGCGGTGTGCATCACCGCGCAAATACACGTGCGCGGGTAAATATTTGCGAGTTCGCATATATACGCACAAACGCCGTGCGCACGCATGAGCTGCCATAGCGATGCCTATCTCGTCAGCGCATATATAGGAACGTCTGCACGTATATATATATATAACATACGAAGCGAAGATCCTTGCGGAGAGTTTATATAGAGGAAGAGGAAAGGGTTTTTAGCCCAAACTCATACACCGAAAGCTACTGCTACAGGGAGTTCGCCTGGGACGATGGGGAGAGCTTGTGCCACGCAGCCTTTCATTCCTATATATACACCGTCCTAGCTGAAACATTCCGCTAAACTAAACGCTCTGTATAATTAAAACGAAAGGGGCGAGAAAAAATCAATCCGCGTTGCCATTGTTGCGCGAGCCTCGAGGCTAATAAAGAAAAATATAAGGTTCTCTCGAGCGCGGGGCGGATATTAGCTTTTACGCGGGGATGAAAGAGAAGAAAAAAAGTAGAAGAAGAAGAAGAAGAGGCAGCACGCGAGAGAAAAATAGAGCCGAGGTACAGACATCGGGCCAGTTTTATACATCGGATGCCTTACAGCGGTGTACGCGCGCGCGCGTGGATAGAGAGCAATCGAGAGGGGCATAGAGCTGATACTTGTAATATACGCTTGGAGCAGCCGTCGGCTGCAGAATTCAATTAGAGAACAGGATATTCTTGTCACGATTGGATTAATAATGACCGCGCGGCTATACTGAGCTATGGCTGTGACGAACACGTTCGGCTCATCCGATTTTTCTCTCCTCTTCTCGCGCCCCGCTGCGCCTTCATACTTTATATTACACCTTTATTCATTCCGCTCTTGTTTCGGAGCTGTTGCTGCGATAAAGTGGCTATACTATCTCCAACTTGCGTGTCCATATCAAATTGAGGAGAATGACGCGATTAGATATATCCAGTTTTCAAAGTAATACACGACGATTCGACTGTTGGAAATTGATCATTTAATGTATTTGGCTCTGGTGCCGCAGGACAAATTTATTTATACCAATATATAATTAAAACGCATATATTTTAATAATTATTACCGATTAAGCTGATCATCCATATGCTTGCAGATCAAAGATGAAGTGGCCACTGATGCTCGCCTGCTTCCTACTACCACACTCCTGCATTTTTGGTGCGCCGGATTCAAGTAAGTGTGGTCATATTTACTAAAACTTGCAATTGTCTCTCGAATTTCTGCGTGTTGTATGTAAATCAAGTTACAAGAGATTATATACGTAATTGCACGTGAAAACGCAATACGTGATCGTAAATGATATAATTAACATGATATCGCGGAGAAATAATATAAAAAGCTGCAACATAACATGCGAAAACGTAATAATATTCCTCGACCATCCGCCGATTAACCGAACGCTATCCCCGACTCATCGGCATAAATTAAGTGTATATTTCAAACACACACACACACACACACACACACACACATATACATATATATATATATATACGATTTAAAAACGCATTATAACTTAACGATCTGACAAATGAGCTTCCTCGCAAGTGGCGAATCGTCTAGAAAGTTATAAAAAGAAATTAGCCGATTCTCGGCGACACGCGATCAGGTACTTTGAGAAGCCAGGTGCGAGGAAGATCGCTATACTGTATTATCAATATACACTTGTATACAAAGAAATGAAGTATATCTATTTCACTTTGCTGTTGCGAATAAAGCGATCAAATTCTGGGTATATATTCAAAACGCGTATACGACAACTGAATATACTGAATATTTGCAACGCAGGATAAATATATAAGAGTTTGATGTAACAAAAAGAAGAAGAAAAATCTTTGTTATATCACGTTCTGCAACGAATAAAGTATTGGCATAACAAAATTGCGCAATCTCTGTTTGTCGCGCGGAATCCAGCTGAAACAATCCCCCTTCGGCAAATATAATAAACCGCGTGCACGAAATTTCTTTCCTCGATCGCCGCATGTCCAATATTCATTCCGCGCAGCAAGTTCGAAGCGTGCAGTCTGGCTCGTGCATAGCGTAGTTCATTAAATTAACCTGGCTATGTAGCGCATCAAAGGCGCCGGTGTAACCTGCAATTATAGCGATATCGTAAAAAAGAGTCTACCTCCGAGCTTCGTTCTTCGCCCGCGGCGTGCGCGCAAGCCGCGCAATTTCCATAATAAGCAAAACGGCGAGGGTAGGCAATAAAAAGCCGAAAACACTCGTAAAGCCCATTACAAGCCCTCAACGTCAATTACCAGTACGTTAAAAGCTACTTTCTATGTCTCCTCCTCATTCCTTTATCGCAGTTATTCGCGTCTCTTTATCTACTTATATACCTATAAATTATTTATGCTGTGTATATCCGTATAACTTTGCACAAATCGTTCTCAACCCGTCGGCATAGCAGCGATAAACACCTAGTCGTAATTACCGTCGTCGTCAAAAAAAGAAAAAAAAAGAAAGAAAAGAAAAAACTCTTGCCTACTGCTCGTGTTCTCTCCGCTCTTTCGAGCAAGAAATTAAAAAGCGATAAATGCGCAAAGTTGGCTCCTACCGCTCGGCGCGCAATGGTTTAGTCCAAGGGGCAGCCAGAGCGTGAGAGGGATAGAGGCGAGACAGTGGAGTAGGAGAGTTCTCCTCGAGTTTTGCCGCCGACAGAGTTTCGCGGCTTCCCCCATTGGAATTGTAGGAATCGCTTGTGCGCTCTAGGCCGATTGTTCTCTCTCTCTCTCTCTCTCTCTCGCTCTCTCCCTCGAACGGGGGCGAGAGCCGGCGGAGATACAAACTAATGCTGAAACAGACGAAGATAGATGGATACATTCACCGGAGGAAACTACTTTCCAGAAATGAGGAGGAATATCATTCCAAGCTGTTAGTGAGCATTTCTCCTACTGCGTTATTATTATTAAAAGGGAAATTCAAACTTTTTATTTTCACAAGTCGGTGAAACGCACCCATCTTTCGTCGACTGTAAAAAATCAGCCCATCCCCCTCCCCCGAATCCCTATGGAAATTCCTTCTATCCTGTAATAAAAGCACGCGCGCAGAGCCATCGCTGGAGGACGAGGAAAACAAGAGAGGGAGATCAAACAACGCGGGCACGAGAGGCGAATCGTTCGACCGATGAAACACGCGGCGCTTCACGACTCGTCAATTTTTACGCCGACGTCCGCTCGCGCGCGCGTTTCAACGGTTTTCCGCGGGGTTTGCGCGCAGACTAGATACTTAATGCGCTCTCGGGCGGGGCCTCGAAAAAAGGCTTGTAAGCTGGCAGAAATAAAAAAAAATCCGCCGATAACTCTTGGATTTAGGATCGCTTCATCGCGCTCGCCTGCCTAAATTCCGAGGAATACGAGACGTTGCGTACGCCGCGTTGTTATTTCGGATATTGACGCGGCATTAAGCCCGGATGCAACACAGCAGTATATAGCGGCATCCGTGCAGCCAGCCACACGAGCGGATAAAATCTCGGCTCGATGGAGCGGCGGTGGCTCTGTGGATATACGGTTTATATCGCACGCCGCTGTGCGCTCGTTTTTCCTGTTACGAGCTATAGTCTCTTGCGCTCGAACGCGTCAGTGCTGGGACGTAAGTACGGACGTACCGGCTTTTCCGTCATCGACTTATCGAAAGGGCCAATTTTCGTCTGCCGTCGATGATGCGTACTGTCATGGATAACAGAATTATTTATTTATATTCTTTTCCCCGCTTGGGACTAATATACAATTTGCGATTGGTATCGTTGCGTTGTACTAAATTGCTCGTGTATATACATATATACCCGCCTTTTCGAGAGGCGGAATGGGACTAATCGGATTAATCGTATGATCAATTAGGCGCGTATTTATCGGCCGCCGGTCACAAAGTAAACGCTCGCACCGAGCCTCGCCAAAGCCGATTCGTTTTATGTAATCCCCTCGTTCGATTGTCTGCTGCAGCCTCGTTTTTGCTCGTCACGCTGCCTTATACGCGCTCTTATGAGCTTTATATTACGCGCAAACTATGATGGAGCAAGGCTTCGCGTCCGATGCTAGTGCTCCTTCGCCTCGAGAGCATTAACCGTACAAAGCACTTTTTCTTTGCTTTGCAGCAGCTGTGCGTTCTTATACGCATGCCTCCGATTTTTCCGTACGCAGTTAATCCGATAAATACAGACATATAACGTATACATGGGCGAGTGCTGTGTGCTCAAATTGCAGAAATCGCGTAATCGAAATTGTATCGGCGAAGAGCATTAGAGCGGTTTGCCCGAGTGTTGGCGCTCTCGTTTCGCCGTCGAGGATTTAAGCCATCGGTATAGCCGAAACGTCGAGGGTGGAATATGGAGGGAGCGAAAAGCAGCTAGCAGCTCGAGAGGAGGAAGTTAATCAAAGTTAAAGCAAACGAGCGCACGGCCCCGGTAATTAGTAAGGACCGTTAAAGTGGATTCCACGCTCGAGCTGCTGAGCTTTTCGAGCTGCAAGGACGCGATCGAGTCTTCGTCCGGCCACTAGTCGCGATGAGCGCGAGGAATATCGCTATATGCAAGACGTGCGTTATGGATTTAAATCCCTGTCGCGCACTGATTTATCTCTCCTTTTTTTCCCTCGCTTCCGCCTCGTTTATTGCTCTATAGCAACTCAAGCGAAAGGCCAGGGAGACTGATCGTTACTGCGCGCAGAATTCGCCAATAGATGAAGCGCCAACGCCTGCAACGTTCGTATATGTAATATATATAAGCGCGGTGAACAAGGTTTACAATATTTTTTCAATACAATAATATCCAAACGATTACTACAACTTTTTCCTTGTCGCTTACGTGCATTATAGAATCATCTGTGATACAATGATGAACTTCAATAATAATTACATCACTAGCTGATTTCGTAAAATCCACGCTTTCTCTCATTAAAATTCACGTGCAATGCACTGTAATTCATTCTCTCGGTTAAAACCTGCAATAAATTACATAAAATATATAATGCAAGAGCGATGAATGTAGTTTTGACGTTAAGAATAATAATGAATTGCGATTATTACTTGTAACGCAGGAAAATGTCGAGGATAATAATTTAACCGAGGTCCGCCGGCCGGTAATTCGATTCTGCCTTCGCAATAATACAGTGTTAATTATCCCCGCGCGCATTTAGCTGTGCTTCTCGGCCCACTTGACCCACTTACCCGCAGCTAAAAATTGAAAAAACAAAAAAAAAGTTATTGCTCTGCACCTGAATACGCGCGGATATTGCAGTCTCTCTTATTAACATTTCGTCTTTGCAACGTGACCCGATTCCATTGTATTAGCTGGTGCGATAATTCTTTCGTATCGTCCTTGTGGCGCTCGTTTGACTATGCCGCATATACTGATCTCGTCGACGCTGGAGAGCAGAGGTCATTTCAAGGTCAGTGCAACGCGCAACAGTTGAAATTCAACGCGCAATCGATTCTCTCACCATCTTCAACGCGGCATATCCTAGCCGTATGCAGAGGCACGATTAGATCGACTTGAATATTCGCACGCATGCAGCCCCCTCCCCTCTTCCTCTCCCTCCCCCTCCCCCTCTCTCGCTCACTGGCACATTCATATCGCACTCGGTCCGCGTTCTAGTGAGCTTGCGCAGCTCCAACACCCCGCGCGGAATGTGTGCGGTCCCAGATACACTCCGCTCGGCTTTCACTCTCTGAGGCCTCCGTCGCTAGCGCCGCCGTCGCTGCTGCTGCTACTACTGCTTTGTGTTTGCCTATTAATACTGAATTATACCATTTGGCCGGGGCTTCGGCGCCGGGCTCTCGCTCCGAGAAATTAGGCGGAGGCGCTAATTGTGTTAGGTAACCCAGTTAGAGGGTGCCGGTGCTGCGTATACCCGGCCGAGAGAACTCGGTGAAGAGGGGCGGGAAGGCCATCTCGTTTTTCCTCGTCGACCGCACCAACGAGTGTTGCTGTTTCAGCTGTATGTAATAGTTGGCTTTTTTCGCGACGCGCGGCTTTCGGGTTTCGGTCGGTCCGCGTCAAGGTGCAGCGTTGCGCGGCAGCTGCCACCCCTTTTGCAATCGATGCGCGTACTCACTTTGGACGCAGCTTCTTCTTTTTCTTCTAATTCTTCTAATTTCTCTTTCTTTTATTTTGCTGATGTTGCCGTTGAACGTTCCAGTTTTTGCGCTGCAGAGCCACCTCATGTGCCGCATCGATGCTTCTATATTATATAATAATTTATTAAAAGCTATAAGAGTAAAAAGCTTATATATACATACAGAGATATAGCAGTTTTACGAGCCGATCAAACTCTCTTCGAATCGAATCGTTAGACGGCCGACGAGAAGAGCAAAGAAGAAATTCCTCCGACGAGGGCAAACGCGCACCTGAACAATCGGTACGCGCCAAAACCGCTGATTTTCTCGCAAGCGCACTTTACTCGTTCTCGTATTCTCTCTCGCTATATATATACGTACATATAGATGTTTCATCCCCCCCTCTCTCTCTCTGTTTTCCGTCTATTGACATTCGGCGTCGAAAGTCGAAAGGGTGGCGTGCGAAATTTACTCTGCGCACATACCAGCGAATATATATATATATATATATATATATATATATATATATATATATATACACACGAGCGTGAAATTGGGATTATTCCGCGTAATTTCGCAAAGAACGTAAATACCGCGCGTGTGTGTAAAATAAAGAGAAACAGCCGATGGGGGTGGGAAATTGTTCGACAGGTACGGACGATTACTGAATTGCAGGGGAATTATTTATGAGTTCGGGGAAGCAGGAGTGAGAAAGAGGGGGAGTCGAGTTGAAAAGCGAGATTGTTTAGTTTTATTTATGCTCGAGGGTTTTGAATTTGAGGAAAAGCGCCGAGATTTATTATTCATGTGCGAGTAGATTCAGCGATATCCAGATTCTGAAAGAGTTTACATTGTTATATTCTGCAAATTGAATTTAGAGCCGCTTCATTCATATTCTGCTCCAGTCCTGCTGAAATGGCTGGAAAAATGATTTCGCAAATAAATTTTCAAAGATATTTCAAAGACCGAGGAAAAATTAGAATCGGATGTATGAACGACAATAATATAGTAAAGACAAATACAGACTATATGGGAGTATTTTTCTACGTAATTCCAAGAAAGGAAATTAAGGGGCCCAGCATTTGTTTATCGGATAAATAATCGTGTTTGTTCTTATATATAAAGATTCATTTTTGTCGGCTCTGAATATATCATATAGGTCTATGCACCGAAGACCTTATATCACTCTCGATAATAATAGCACATATCCGATCCATCCATTGGGCTTTAATAAACGAAGGCCTGATTAGAGGAGAGTAGGCTTTCTGCGAAATGAGCTACTATCGAATGATATTAAGTGCATAGCTCTTGCAATACCCCGGATGGAGTTGCTTTTTTGGAAACGAATAATATATCATATATACATTTAAAAGTAGGAAATATTATTTTTATAACATTTTCGATACCTATATAATATAAAGTGGAGGGAAACAGGGTTTTCGGAGTGTTAGACGAAAAGTTATTCATAACATGTATGTATTAATACCCATTTTCGGCCCCTAAAAGATAGAATGAGACTATGCAATAATCTGGAGATTGCATTTTATTTATGTTTATTCTACATTTCCTTCCAGTAGATTTAAATTGTCAAACACATTTAAAATTATGAAAAATATAGATGCATGAAAAAACTCTATACTAGATCCGCTTAATTCATTGGCGACAAAAACTGGTCTTTCTTATACAGTTGTCATGAAAAATACTGTACAACAAGGAAGGAAAGTGCTATTCCATCATCGCTTAGGAAAGGCCATTTTCGCCCCTAGTTGTACAATCATGTATACTATTGATCGCAGATTTTTGTCTCGGAATTAGAAAACTTGACTTGTTGATAGAAATCTTGACTTATATTTGTTCGTATGCCCGTGACACGAAACTGGCAAAGCGTCAAAAATTGAGACACACAGACACACACACACATACATACACACATAGGCATGGAAATACGATATAGTCGGCTGCACGGACGTCGCAGCCGCGACGACAACGGCCGGCATCGTTTGGTAATATACCTACTTTTGCAAGAGACAAAGCTACTATACCCAACATATACTATTTCGCATGCAAGTTCCATATAAGACAAGAAGCTTCTCGAACTGGGTCGGTATAGCAGCAACATTCCCTCGCTCAGTGCAGCGCAAATATAAAAATGTATTGCATTATTCGAGAGCGCAGCCCGATATGCAAGCTCACACAGCCAAACACACACACACACACACACACACACACACAGACACAGCTTTCGTTCTTTGCAGTATTCTTTATTTCGTCTGTTATTCCTCGGCGCCGTGCCGCTCTGGCACACACGCAGGGCATCCTTTCTTTTCGGAGCACTCGAAATCCGCGGTGTACGTGAGGTCTTTGCGCGTCTGGCCCCGGGATTGTCGCAATTTCTGCGAAAGGATTTCCGAAGGGATTTTTGTCACGTCACGACTGCATAGCAGTAGCGACTTTTCTATCTCCCTCTCTACCCGGCCGCACGACTTTCTGGCGCCCGTTACATTAATCGTCCACCGCGCTCCGTACACACACACACACACACACACACACAGACGCCTACATACCGTGGTTTTTCCTGATCCAAGAGAGCGAGGCTTTGAAAATTAGAGTCGCGACGGACGTCATCCGTTGTACTCTGAACGTAGTGGATTTGCCGCCACGAATTTTTCTGGTATCAAGACAAATGGTGTCGTGTCGCGGGGATAGTGGGATTTTGCCGCGCGCATGCCGTAAATAAAATCAACCGATCGTTTACTTTGAAATTTCGAAACCATGCTGAATTTCTCTCTCTCTCTGTCTCTCTCTATATATACACACGTGTATGGGCTCGCCTTGATAACTGCGTTTATTGCATGAAAAGGAAAATATTATTCACGCCTCTTGCTCTGCACAAAGTCAAAAGAAACCGTTCTGGCTCCGAAATATTTCTTGCGTCTCTCCCGCGTCCCTGAATATTCATTATCTATCTCTCTCTCTCTCTCTCTCGCTCTCACCGACACGCGCTCTACATATTTATTGCGCGGCGGCGGCGTCGGGTAATCCCGAAATTTCGCGCTGCGCGGGGCAATAACCGCGATGGCATTTTTGCGCGCTCGCACCTGTCCCCTATACTATGTCTGTCTCTCTCTCTCTTTCGTGTGTACAGCTGCTGCTGAGCAATGCTCGTGTCCGCTTTAGTGGCGCCGTATAAGCGAGAATGGAAAAAGCGAGCCGGAAAGCTCGAAAGACTTTGAGGGATGTGCGGCTAGGTGGCTGTACCGACGAGTATACACCTGCGGCGTTTTAGTGCCGTTATTTATTTTTGTTTCTTTCTGCATCATCGTCATTATGTGCAATTGCGCGTTTTCAAAAGAAAAAGACAAATAGAGAATGTATAGAAAAATATAGAGAGAAAAATAATTTTGTCCCAGCGTCGAGTAATAGAGTATAAGTATAGAGCAGCGCCAATGCGCCAACGTCTTTCAAAGCCGGAGGACGAAAAATGCGCTACAGCGCACTCTAACCTCGTTTTCTTCTGTCTGCGAGAGTTGTAGAAATCTCGCAACTAGCACTATACCGGAACGAGCGGCATACAGAGGCGTCTTCTTGTTGCGCTGCTTCCTCTTTATTTTTCTCTCCGCAGTCCCTCTGATTTCTGAGGCTTTTTTCAAATTGAATAATGCCTCGCAATTTCGTTTGGCGCACTGCGAGACCAAGACTCTCTGACTCTTTGACTGTGCAGCAGCGGCAGCAGCAGCTGTCCCCTGCTTGCCTCTGTTTTATGGCGTCGGCGCAGCTTTTTATATATATAATATAGCTTTGGAGAAAAGCGGCGCGTTTTTAAATGTTTTTCTCTCGCCCCGAGTGATTATTTTCTAATTTCGAAAAAGCTCGAATGCTTTTCGCCGCGACGAGCGCACTTCAATTTTCCATTAGGCAAATTGTTATTCGTGCCGCGCCTCGTGATCGTCGTCGCGTTTTATTTTTTATTTAGCTGCGAATTGAAAACTCAAAAGCGTCTCGTCTCTGTTTAAAGCGTGCTAAAATGTATTTTTGGACGTTCGCATCAGCAGCAGCAGCAGCAGAGAGACGAGCTTCATTGAAGATGCATCATCAATATTCATAAACTCCGACGGGCCTGGAGCGCAAAAAGTGCATTTTAGGTTGAATAAACCGAGAGCTCGATGGCTTTGAGTATTTTGTCGGTATAATATAACGATTTAGACTGCTAAAATATACTTCAAACGGGCGTGTCCGCGGGGTAGGCAGGAGAGGTGGAGAGCGAGAGATAGAAAAAAAATTAACGTCTACTGCAGTAGTATGTACTTATATAGCGATGGAAAAGCGAAAGAGTCGTCTTTCGTTCTGAATCCGAAAGACAAGGTGCGAGTAATAATTGAACCGCGCACTGGCAGAATATACTTAGTGTCAACTCGGCTGTTCTCAAAAGCTTCTATAAACGTAATATACGTGTAGCGTGAGAGATGGAGGGGCGCGTAAATTGGTAAATTAAGGACCACTCGGCGAATCTCGTAGCTATACTGCGCGGCCTCCTTATAGAAGCGTTTCCGCTGACGTAATGAGGAATCGCTGCTACTGCTGCTGCTGCGCGAAGCCTGAATTAATGGCGCGCGCACCGATGTTTCATGGATAAGGCGGCACGCGGTAGGTATACTGCAGCGCGCAGAGACACGACTCTCTTCGATTGGCCCATATTCCAGCGCCGGAAGCTTCCTGAACAATTCAGACGGTCAATTTTTCATTTTCTTCCGGGATTCTTATATATATATATATAGATTGCAGCTACACTGCGCGCAGAAGGACGATGCATCAGCGGCTTTGAATTCTGCAAAGCTCGCTCTGCTGCAGCAGCATGAAATATTTTTCGTCTTATATTGCTCTCGTTGGACCGTCAAGTCAAGTAGACTACATTATAATATGTATACGGTAATAGTGAAAATCGAATTTCGCTCAGTTGAAAGTCTTGTGTACACTTTTTCGAATAGAAAACAACACCCACTATACACTACTACTAGTACTACTACTTCGCCGTCGTGTGCTGGAGATGCAATATTTACCCGTGCCAAAGCAGTAATATTAATTCGAACGCTGTATCCACACATTACGCTCACTCGGCTGCAGCCAGTGCGCGCTCGGCGTGTGTACACACATTATACACAAACATGCTCTTTTGCACGCAAACACAGCCACGCAGCCATAAATACATATGTATATTTAGGCTTCTCTCCCGCCGAGGATCGCGGGCACATCCTTCGCAAAGAAGATAAACATTCGATGCGCGCTCGCCTGATCGCGCGGCCTACTAGCATAAACATCTTGATAACACTCCATTTCCCGGATATATATACTCCTATCTATAGCCTCGCAGGACGCGGCACCCGCATATTCCGAGGTCTACGCATCTCAGTACATACTTAGACACTGCAAAAATGCACCTATGCAAAAATTCAGTGAGCAAGGGAAAGATGTACAGTAGATGTATATATATATACATTATATATAGTACGACAGTGAGATATTTTTTATTATACTTGCTGCGGAATTATATGTTTATAGAAACAAGCAATTCAAATATCTCATGAGATCATATTTAGGATTTTATACATATACCTATTAGATGATTTTTTTCGCAGTAAAAAAGCAATTCATCTACTGCTATACGAAATATTATACACATCTATTGAATGAAGCATTGTTTGAGAGTGCAAGTACGCAGAGAGCGGGCGATACAGGAAGTATATTGATACGGGTGTGGGTTATATATTCAAAGAACAAGCCTTTCACTCGAATTTTTTCACGTTGAGCTGCATAAAAAAAGATTTGAACAAATGTTTGTCCATATCATACAGAATTTCTTTTGTATATAACATATACTTTCGCAACTGCCCGAGAAACAAAATTAGCAACATTTTTAATAAGTGAATTCAGCGCGCACAAATTGATGCACGTAGAAGAGACGCTCATCGCGAATTTTTCCTCTCGTTTTCCCCTCCCCCACCTCACCCTGCTTACTGTCCATTCCGCATTGTGCGCGTATGTGCGTGCGCGTATGCATGTATATGCCAGAGTTGGGCCAGTAGCCACTGACGCTTCACCACGTTTTCATTCCGAGCTCGCGTGTGCATATACAATGGACTGGTGGATTCTTCTGTTCTTCTCCCGCCACCACCACAGCGTGTTTTTTTCTCTCGTTCTCCTTTTTTATTCTCAGTGGGCGCGTCTCTCTGCGTTGTGACACAGCCTATGGGCTTTGTGCTCAATGTCGAGGATAGACAATTTGATTGCTTGTACATGGTGGACTTGCTGATCAGGTAATTTTCGTCCGCCGAGGCTTTTATGCGCCCGAGCGCAGAGGGTTTCCCTCTGAGGAAAAGCTCGCACCGCAACTTTCAATGGGCAGAGAGATGACGATTAAAATCTTCGCGTCATTGATGAATATTCTAATGATTCTCGACACTTTCTCTTAGCCGTGCCAAATAAGCTTATTTATGCACAATTAGCAAATATAAGCTTATCTGAGGCTTACAGCGCCCATAATCGCATGTCACAGATATAGTAGATAGATTTATACCATTGAAAATAAAAAGAGGCTAAGATCTGTAAATATCTTATATAATCAGTTGATGTATCTATTAATATATGAAGCCTCTTATTTATCATACTGAGATCTATATATAAGTTAATCGTTATTAACGTAACGGATTCGTCGATAGCTCATTTTTCTAGTAGAAGTGATAGGGACGAAAGCAAAAAGGTCATAAAGCTCGGCACGAAGAGAAGAGGCAAAAGTCACATATAAAGCGCTCGAGGACGTTTTTCAGCGTCGATTGCAGCCAGCGCCCGTAATACACTCTTGACCCGCGCGCGTCTTCCTTCTACGGTAATTCAGGCGAAATAAGCTCTCCATTATTTCGCATACAACGCGCGCTATATACGCACAGATACTTTTGAAATTTTCGGCTGCAAAAATGTACGAATTTTCAAGCGGGCAAAGAGCGTGTAATTGTAAAAATATTTGCGATACACACTATGCTTCAAAGTATATAATTACGCATAATCGCGTTATATGCGCTTTTATCCGCGTACGTCGTCGACTTGACTTTCCGAATCCGGCGGAGCCAGGGCAACGTTCTCATTTGAGTCTCCAGCTGCCGCGAGAGATAGCATCCAATTTGCGCGAGAATCGCCGGATTTCGTCTGTTTCTGCGGCTACATGTATAGTTAACCGCGCGAAAGTGGTCGTCATAACGGGGAAGCGCTCTGTCTCTGTGTGCATGCGCTTTTATCGAGTTATTTATAATATGTATATTGTACAGCACTGATTATAAGTGGCCTCGCCTGCTCATCTTTTCCTTCCTCGCGCAAAAGTACACGACAATGACCAATTTATACGGGCCACCATAATTTACAATTTCTCGCGCGCGGCTTCTTATTTTTCGTCCCTTATTTTCTTGAGTGGTTTTTTCATGATTCAGCCGTGCGGCTCTCCCTCGCTTTTTTCTCTCCTTGTCTTTGCTATTTTCTGTCTCGTTTTTCCTCGCGCTGAAGTGCGCGCTGCAGCGCAACGAAGACGGATACTTCCTTATGAATAATTAAAGGCTTCCCACGCGCTCGCGAGCGTCGGTCGGAGCGAGAGCGGAATGACAAGTGCATTACTCGGAGAGAACTTTCTCTCTCTCTCTTTCTCTCTCTCTCTTCTCTTCTGAAAATCGAAATAATTTTAATATTTTAAAATAGTGCTTTAGTTGAATAATAATTTTGACGAGCGTATTGTGCTCGTTCAAGCGGCTGCTGTAAAATGCATGATGAATAGGGCGGTGCAGCTTGATGAAAAGACCTTTTCATCTGTTATCCTGTTCGCATTTATTATATATAGAGCCATTCTACGTATAACACAGTGAGCATACGTTTTATCATTACTTAGACGGCAGGGAGGATTAATACGCTAAATATTGCATATAATATAATACTTTTGACATCAACAGCAGCATATCAACTGTTCGCAAGGCCATTTCTCTTCGCAAAGCACGGACGCATTCAAAACCGTGATCCATCTCAGCTCTCACACGCCCCCAACACACACACACACACACACACACACACACACACACACACACAGATCGATCGCTTCTGGCAACTCTGGCAAGTTCTTCTTAGTCGGCAGCCAATGGCGATATAACGCCGAGCTCTCAAGAGCATTAACTTCAGGAATCTTTCATCCGATTCAATTTCCGACTCGGAACTTGCCTCCCACCCACGCGCAAGTCTAAGCCGGATGTAAAACGGCGAAGAGGCCGCGCGCGGTAATGGCCGTGCACTCTCTCTCTCTCTCTCTCTCTCTCTCTCTCTCTCTCTCTCTCCTCTCTCCCTCTCTCCCTCTCTCGCGCTTTTGGAATAATCTCTGCGCTGAGGGGAGGAGGTCGGCGACGAAGTGGCCATTAACGATGACCAGAGATAAAGCGCGACAGCTTCGCGCGCGCAGCCGAGGCTGCTTGAGTGCTCGGGGTTGGGGGCGGCGGCTGCGGAAGTTTCAATATTAAACGGGGGCTCGTGTCCGGCGCCGCCGTTGCCCACTGTTTCCCCCTCGCGGAAAGAGCCCGAGCTACGACGCGAGGCTGCCGCTGGCTCGCAGAGAACCTTATTTTCGGAGCTTTGATTTTCATGCTTTCGCTAAGGTCTTCCCGTTAATGTTTTAGTTACCGCGGCTACAGAACTTCATTAGTTCATATAGCTATATAACACGCAGTGATTCCAATCTTCTCAGCTCTTTCATCCTTATTTTCATACGCACAATAGATACTGATGCACATATCTCGAGTGCATGTTAAAATATAAACAAAGAGTTGACATTTTTTCCAACTTGCAATAGGTTAGTATATTATGCTCATCTGCTTTGCTTTAATATACAGTATATATATGATTATGTAAGTAACATCAGCTCTCAAAAGAAAAGAAGAAATACATTTTCGCATATTGCAGCCTTGGAACAATGTGTCGTAAATGGTTCAACCACATAGGTGATTCTATAGAAAACGCGCGCCGCACACTGATTACTCTTTCATTTTTCTTGAATCTCCAGCTTCATTTTCCGAGCTCGTCCTTCGCTCTTCGCCCCTTTGAGCCGAAAGGAGGAACAAAGATTCGTATATCTTTCTCCTTTGAATAATTTTCGCCCGAGAAAACATAATGCCTAGCGCGCATCCGGTTTTCGGGGATGAGCTAGCAACCGCGTGGCAATTTTCATATTCCCGCAGCCCTTTGCAACGTCGTCGACTGTCGAGCCCTATTCTTTTGCAGACTACAATATTTAAATATGTCAGCGTAAGATAATTCTAGAAAGTTCTGCTAAAATACAGTATAAAAAAGTTGGCGAAAGTAAGTTTACATACACGGCGCGCAGGCTCGGGCATCTTATGCTTATGAGAAATTTTCCACACGAGTACTTGGCTTTCTCGAGACAAAATTCCCAGAGTTATAGTCTCATTAAAAGCTGAATTTAGGATCAAAAGAGAATAATTTCTCAGATTGTCATTTGCGCATTTCACTTACACACTTGCTGAATTCCCATTATCCAAATTGCAATAACGTACTTTCCTCGCTCGGCCGTCGCAGTCTCTCATCCATTCGCCGGGTAAAAGCGAATAAATAATTTTCAAGAGTATCGCAATATTATAGGCTATTATTCAAAACACGCTCTATAAAAAGAAATAAGCGAGCAGCCAGACCTTGTATATAATTCGGCCATCATCGCGCCTATACTAGTCGAAAATACCATTCCCTGCGCGCAATTGAATAATTTTCCCCGCGATGTCTGCAGGCGCGTCCCGAATTCTCTCAATTAGAGCGTCGCGCGACACGCGAGGGCGCTAGATGTTATTCGCTCGGGCTGCGTTCCAGGCACCGAGTTCCACGCGAGCGCTAGAAAAATAATGGGGAAAAAAGGAAGGAACCGACTACGCCCGCGCCGTACGAGCGCCTAGCACGAAATCGCCATCGAGCACCAGGATTATTGCAAAGGAGAGCTCAATTTCTTTTCTTTCGTTACTGTTATTATCATTCAAGTTGCGACTATACCTCTGCGCATGTACACGTATAACATCAGAAGTCAGATTTTGCAACGATTCGAAAATCGGGTTTGAGCTCGATAAAACACGCGGTCGTCTCTGGCATACGCGATGTCCGCGCTCGTTGAATAGCGAGGCATAATATTTTTTCGATACAGCGAGTCTTTTCGCAAATAAATAAAGTAATTTTGACTCTATGTTAAACAACTGTAAACTCTCGAAAGGTGTTCGATTTATTTAAAAAAAAGATTTTATTCCTATTGCGACGTATTACCCAACGGGAAAACGAATTCTTACGACGTACTCGAGCTTTTTGGCTGTTTTCTAGTTGGAATCATTGAGCGATTCTGGCTAGAGAGATTCAGGTGAGGAATTGTGTCGTTTTAAGTGGTATTTCTAGTTTTTAATGTACGAAGATCTAGAAAATCTCGACTGCTTGTTGGGATTTTATAAGTGCATTTTTATATGTGCAATTAACACGTTATTGAAATATTAAACTTTGTGTTAGGAACAGTGAGTGAGCGCAGAGTAAACAATTAAATCATGACTCTGTGCAAAGAAAGTATATACACTATAGGCGCATATATACGGAAGAAAAGTAAGAGGGGAAACTCTACAACACTGCGTGAGTTTCATTAACTCGCGCAGAGCGAGCGAATGAGAAGCCAAGTAAAATCTCTATCGCGACTTTGGATTCTCGGCTTATTCGCCCCCTATGGGTACGTATCTGTATGGAGGAGTGCGGCGGGACTCGTGGAATCTCATTATGCAGTCTCTCCCTTGCTTCTGTATTTCTTACCGTCGAAATTACCCGGATGCTTGCCGGTCCTCTCGTCGCCCCTATTTCCTGTCCCCTTTTTTGCCTGTTCCGCTATTCGCGTGTCTTCTTGTTCTTGCAGCCGGCCGCGACTTGTCCCGTGCGTTGATGCTGCTATCTTGCTGTTGCAGCAGCTCGCAGTGTGTGCGTGCTTTTTTTTCGTGCTTCAATCGTTTCAACAGCGACGACGATTAAAACTACTTGCGCCGACATCAGATGCGCTCGCTATATATATTAGGCAGGCAACTGCAAAACGGACACTCCCGTCGTCTGTCGTCCGTCGGCGCTAATTGTAAAGCCGATATGTGTCTTCTTCCTTTGGCTATAGTATATATATATATATAATAGCGATGCGCGCGGTGACCGACTTGTGCGCGCCGGATGATTGCGCAGCACGAGCAGGCACGCGAGCGAGGCTCTCCCTCCGCGTGATGGGCGCGTACCGTCGGCGATAACGAGCTCTTTAATTATGTTTGCAATCCGTCAAGAATGAGCGAGCAGTTTATTAATGAGGCGGCCGACGGCCGCGTCTATGTGCAGTGTGCAGTCTAGCCTCTTCCGCCGACGCTGCGTTTTCTATCGCGCCTGACCCTTATATATATATATATATATTTACTAACATTACACTATATAACATCCAGCTCTGAGGATTGATGCACATAGGCGCGGTTTCAAATTAACTTGAAAATTACACGAGACATTGAAAACAAATATATGTATATGTAGGCACTATAGAGAAAGTCCCTTTCCCTGCACACGGGCAAACAGAATCAGTCAGCCGTCGCCTGAGAAAAATATGCACGCACGCTTTTTTTCAATATTCATAGAATTTCACTTCGCGGCAGGCTGGCTGGATAACTTTTCGGGATCAGCGTTTACAAAGTCCACTTTGAAGCTGGGGATAGGAGGATTGCGGCTCGGGCCTTTCATCGATCGCATCACGGCCGTTCAACTTTTACTACGCTCGGCTTTGTGATCGTTGCCCGGCAGCACGAAAAAAGATTCTTTCCTTTTTGCTGTACAATCTTTCCGATGACTGGATCGCGTTATGTAGCTCAACAACTCGGTCGGGCCCGCACAAATTCTTAATTGAATAATGGCTCTCCAGCAGCCAGTACTTATACGGAGAAAAAAAGTAATCCTCGGCCGTATTACTCGTCATCTCCTCCAGACCATAGCTTCCGTTTTCAATCATTCGACTAGAGCACTCGCGCGATATAATGAATACATAAGCGGAGCGAGTGCGCGCGATAACTTACCCGGAAAGCCAGGGAGGGAAACTACGGAGAAATGCAACGCGAAGGAAGCTTGAATAAGAGGAAAAGAGGGAGAGGAAGCGAAACGAAGGTAACATGATAACAGCATTAACGTGCATAATGAATTTATCGTCAGGTAACTTGAATGTAATTAACGCTAAAGTTTCGTGGCATTGTTTTGTGCCTTGGATTCTGGGAAATGGTTTTGTTTGCAGCGAGCGACACTTTTGCATTTCTAGATGTATATATTTTTGTCTTTGTCACGGGCCCGCTTTGCGCCGAGTCGTTGCCGCAAGGCTGCGGTAAACTTGGACTTATTAATTGAGATACGATATACCTGCGCCGCGCGCGAGTAGAGCGATATATAGAAAAAAAATTAACTTGCTCAGCTATAGCGATGCAAACTTGTTAAAACTTGACGAAACTTGCCCAAGTTAAAATTTGCTTGCGAGAAAATTCATGTAAAAATATATTCGTACTTTCTTTTTTATACAGCTCACTCGGATAATAATTAAAATGTCCGTTACGTTGCAGAGAAAAAGTTCTTAATTAAATATTCTAACTATATAATTTTACAATAATTCCATAATGAATTGCTATCTCATCGCGGCTTGTCTGACGAAAATGCGTTTGTTCTACTTATATGGTATTGCTCCGATGCTCGAGTCATCGAGGTGGCGTATATTTTCGAGTCTCGATCCGCGCGCGCGCAGCGACCAATTATTATATACTTTCGCCTCTCCTCGCGCATCGATGCTTTCTCTCGTCGCGGCGGTCTAGCAATTAAAACTATTATATAAAGCAGCGAACAATTTGTTGGCAATGATCCTGCCTCTCGCGTATAAGTACTCTAGAGACAAGCTCGCTGTAAGAATCTAACGATTGCGCCCTCGACACCAACATCGACATCGACATGAAGCCGCCGGTCCTTACAGAGATAATAATTTATACGTTTTAATGGTCTGTCTCAAAATACTCGTTCTCATCTGGGTCACCGACCAAGCGATACACGACACCTTATGATCATAAATCTAGTATTCATTTTAATACATATGCATATAAACGATAAGAATTTTTAAAACACTCGCTAATTTCCCGGTCGCGGGGCAATAAAAATCTCGAAAAGATCCCGCGGCTGAAACAACCTTAGCTCCGGCGATAAATTCCTCGCTCTAAAAGATCCCGCCGCGCTGCGCCGCAACGAACGAGCCCGAGCCCGAAACAAATATCTATACCAGCGTCGGCTTCTATGTAGGTCGTGGACGTACGTTGCCACCACCGCGCCGATGATAAACCATAATGTGACCGCTGCAAGGCCGTTGACATTCATTTTAATCGGAATCAGCCGGAGTTTTCCCGGAGATAATTTTTCCCGCTGCGCGCACGACTCGCAGGGAGAGAGAGAGAGAGCGAGAGAGAGAAAGAGAGAGAGAGATGACTGAAAAATGAGGGGAGAAATAATGGGGCCGGGAATATAAGTGAATTTTTATGGGGAAATATGAAGAGGCCGCGCCTGGAATGGAGTCTCGGGGAAACACGAGTCGAGAAGTGCGAGAGGCGCGTTTCTTCTCTAGTTATGCAGTCGAGGCTTTTTTTCTCTTTCGTTCTCTCACTCCTGCCACATCCTGTGCGAGCTCACTTCTCTGGGTTCTGTTGTTCGTATTTTTCTGCGAGCCGAGGTAGTAGGTATTCTTTTCTTTTCTAGCTATCTCCCGCAAGTGTGCGCTCCCTCGCTCCCTCTCAGTGATTTGAATGTGATTTATTGTCTGACGCGCAGTTATGACGCTCCGGCTAGACCGAATTCTCAAACCTGTTTCCGCTTTTTTCTTGGCATTTGTTTTACGCGAATTGAAATTTATAAGAAAAATTTTATGCCAAAAAATATAGCTTATTAAAATTGCATCGAAAAATTAACGTAATAATTCAACTTTGCTATTTTAGTAGTAAGCGCAGTGAACAGTTATTATATAAATATATTGTATCGGTGATAACGAACAAAGAGCATCAGACATGGTGATCAATCTGTCATGGTCTGGAATCGCTAATTCACAGAAAAAATACTCTGCTTTTTAATTTAATTTTAAAAAATATTAAAGTAGTCTCTTTGAATAGTATCCATATATATGCGCGCGGCTCTTGAATTATAGAATATTGTATATGCTGATATAGGCGCTCGAATTTCCATCAACCTGCAAAAGCAAAAATCGAGTAAAAATTGATATCGCAATAAAAACGCGCTGAAGTAGCTATATAAACGTAGAATATATATAATGAATTAATTCTTGCTGTGATTTATTAGACCAGCAATCATATTAAATTCAAGTTTTTGCAATAGATCTTATAATTATATATAGCAATAAAACGAGCAAAAAAGAAAAAGAATCGCGATTATCGTCATCATCCGTCAAAAGACCGGTGGGGAAAAATAGAGCGCTGCAAATTAGGTGAAGCTCACCGAGCGCGACGTATCGACAAAAGCGAACCGCGCCCCAGAGAAGCGAGTCCTGTCAGGCCACAAAACGTGTCATCGGCACGCCACTCCGCCGACGATACATCCAATTAATTTGCCCTCGCTGATTAATACAGCGTCCACACAGCTGCCTATCAGCCGACCTCGGTAAACTTGGACAGGCTCGCTTTATTCTTAATTGATGTACATATATATATATATATATATATATATATATATATATATATATAGAAACGAGTCCCCGGCTTTTTTAATCATCAACTGCGCGCGGTGTATATAGCACGCTCGCGCTGGATAATTGCTCGCGTCTTGACAAGAGTTGCGACAATTACAACTGTTTCAAGTTTTTATACGTACGTTTATAGAAGCGATACGCGAAAATGCGACAGCAATGTTTATAAAATGTCGCACTGCTTATAAAATAAACGAAGCTGAATGAAAAGCCCAAAATGCATTTTCAGGGAATAAAAGCTACTCTTCCAAAGGGGTCGTGTTTGGGCTGCGCTGAAAATGAAATATGTCCTGACATTTGTGTGTCAAAGATTCGGAAAGCCGTTTCTCATGCCCAAATTTTTAATTTATAGTTACTGGGCCACTCCGTCATCCGCGGGGCTGCTGCGATGTGTTTTTTTATGGAGTTGATAACTGTCACCCGCTCGAGTTTACGAGGCGATGTTTATTTTATTATATCCCGATGTGCTAAAAGATAAAAGGTTTCGCCGCTATGCCTGCGCCTACCAAATATATATTATAGAGAAATTTCAACAACAAAAACCAAACCAGTGACGTTTTATCCTCCTCTGAATGCGCCAAAAAAATATTCCGCTGCAAATATATATATATATATACACGCTTGTACGTACGTTGTGCCTACCAGAACACATTAATGTTGAGCGTGCGACTTGCGAAAATTCAGTAAACTGCGCGACGGATTTCCATCCGTGACTCCCTTATCCATACATTTTTTGAATTGACTCAGTTGGCCTCTAAAGGAGTGATCGCCTATACGTTCAGATTTATAGAGTACGAGGTAGGGGGCCCAATCGAACGCGTCTTTTGGCTTCGAATTTACTTTTACCAGAATACCGCGCGGAGAATCATTGTAAATAATCTCATCAGCTAAAAACGAAGAAGAACGAAGCTTGCGTCAACTATATAGTGTTTTAAAATACCGAAATAGTCGCGCGGTAACGAAGTTACGCTTGTGCGACTCGAAAAATTATGCATGAAGTTCTGAAGAGCTTTATGTTATGCGGATTAATAAATAACGGGCTTAAAATAGAAGGGGACGGTATTAAAAGTTGGAAAATTAATTTTTCACGTCGTGCTTCAAACGTGTATATGAGAAATTTCGCATATAAAATACAAAACGCGATAAAGTTGGCCGAGTGCAGGAAATGAGAATATTTTACGATTACGCGACCGCGCAAAGAAGACTGTGCCATCTGCCAAATAGCTACATTTACGCTATAACCGAGCTAATGTTCAATTTGAATTTGGCTATTTTTATAAAAACTCGCGTTACACGCGTCATTTCGGAAGTATAAAAGCGCTCGCTCAGCTTTGTTCACATTACTTTTTTCAATTGAAATTCGGCTCCGGCAATAATAAGACAAAAGCGTACAGCCAAGTCGCGCATCGTCGTGCATAATGAATGATGACTCGTTTGACGCCGGGATCGATTTATATATATATATAAATAAATTTTCCCGCACGGGAGCGCAATTATACGAATCGACGCGTTCATAAAAAGCCCCACGCAAATAGCTTAATTGCAATCTAAATCGCGTGCAGCGGTCGCCCCGAGACTAACGACGTTTTGATTTATGCCGCTGCGGGATCTGGTTACCTATTATATATACATATATTGCAGCCGCACGGGCTTTTACTTGTGACATGCTGTAATAGTTATATAGAAGCTAGAGCGCGAAAAATAATATTCGGCTGCAATAAAAAAATAATATAATATAACTAAAGGGCTGCAGAAAGTAGCGCTGCAGCTGATATTGTAAAGACTTCTTTATACGAGGAAATTTTCGACTCCTGGCTTTTGCGCTCGCGGCGCAACGATAAATTCTATTACTATATACTCTGAAGGATTTTTTGGCCGAGAGCCTGCAGCGGAGACTCTCTCTTTCTCTTGTGGATAAGCGCTCGCCCGCCGCACACCATAAAGTGGAATTCCGCGATCGGAACGAGCATTAGGCGAGCTCGCCCGGGTAAAACAAAGGTGAAGAAAGTTGCTTGAAAAGCTTTTTCAAAAGTGCGATTTTTGTTTTTGTTTTCGAGTTATTGAAAATTGATGAAAAATTGAGCGAGGCAGATCGAATAATGTTCTCATAATCACGCAAACGTGATATAGGTATATTTGGATCGATCCATCGTCGGTCCTCCCTCTTCGTGCATCCATCCATTCCACTCTATTTCCATCTCTATCCATCTTCCTCCGTCTCTCACTTTGTCTTATTCATTCTCAATGTCCCAGCTCCCTCTTTCGCTTTCGCTCCCAAGGAGAAAAGAGATGGTCGTGTCTGCGTGCTCCTGCTGCTGCTGCTGCTGCTGCTGCTACTGCTCGACGAAAGAGAAAAAGAGAGACGGACAGCGTAGGGAGCGCGAAAGAGTTCAACTCCCCCCGATTTACTCCGAGAGCTTCGAGAGCGAGCCATAAGAGCATTCCACTTGGGGAAAAAGGAATTTCTCTCCTGCTTCTTTCTCTTTTTCTCCTTCTCCTCCTCGCGCTTTCCGAGGAATTTCATTCATTAATCAAAACATCTTCCGGACGCCGGCCGCGGGATGCGCGTTTAAATGTAACTTTGCTTCGCTCATTCGTTTCCTCCTTTTTTCGGCCAACTTTCGCGGCGCTTTCTTATGTAACATTACATCAGATATAGTAATATAAAACCAAAGTAATCGTCACTGAACACGGAGCGAAGTAGCAGAACCGCTATACATATAGCGCGTATTTCGTCCGCGTCTCGTAGCAAAAAGGCGACAAAGAGGGCGCGCTCCCAAGCGAAAGTGAACCAGAAGAAGCAGCAGCAGCAGCAGACTGAGCGCAGTTTTCATTACGTTCAAGTGTATTAGCGCTTGACGAGCATAATGAAGACAGCGGAGGAGAGTGAGCTACTCGGAGAAAAAATGGAGGATCGAGGAGCGCAGCCAGCTTATAATTATACAACGACGACGGCATAAACAGCGCGAACCCGATACGGAACCTCGCTGCGTCGATAGTTTATAGACTTCTCGAGAGATAGATAAGATAGCTAGATGAAAGATTTTTCAACGACGAAAAGCAATTTTGAATTCATCGCGCAGCCTGGCGCAGGATCAAAGCTAACTCTACTGCGCGTATATTATAATATACACGACTGAAACTCGATAAAAATTCAGAAAAATATTTACCATCGACAAAAATCCAGGAGGCGAAATCCCTGGAGCCTGCCCGGCATAGCTCAAGTGCGCGAGACGCTATATATACGCGCAGGAAAGGAATGGAAAGCGTGCCTCGACGCGGTCCGCCGAGATTTCGATTCCCCGATATTGGAGGAGGGAGGAAGGGAAGACGGGAGGGACGGATCAGGGAAGGACGGAAGGAAGGAAGGAAGGAAGGAAGCAAGAAAGGAAGAAGAGCCTGTCTTTGTCTTTGCCAGCAGCCTCCGGGGACTTTGCACCTGATCGACGCGCTATTCCTTCTATTATTCCAGCGCAGTATATATATATGTAGTATATGGCTCTACTCTCGATCTCGTGTGCAACTACGAAATACCGTTGGTTACTTCCAAGAACATTCGTCGCTCTTTCAAAAAGCAGATAGCTATAATATAGGAATTATAATTCCCATCATAGCTGCTCGCGCATTTCAAGTTGTAGGAGTTGCACGATCGACAGGCCTCCTCCGCAATTGGATAATCGTCTCACAAGTGCTCGCTCTTCCTCGATTCTGCGCGACGTTGGAGTCCTCATTGTATAATTTGCTGCGGGTCTGACCTATTTATAACTGGCTTCATACTTATAATAGCAACGCAACACGCGAATCATGGAAAATTCTCGAGTACGAAAACTCGGCCCCCCAGCTTTCTCGGGTAAAAAAGCTTCCAAAGCAAGCAGCAAGTTGTTTCCTTTTCATTTCCGTAATTCGGGCCTCGCGTGCGCGCGCGCGCGCGCGCTCGCGTAAATAAAACATGCGCTGCCGCGAGAGCGAATTGTCAGAACTGTACTGTTATTTCGTTCCGCAGCCGAAAAGGCTTTCGATGCACGACGAGGAGAGTTTCACTCCGGCTATATTTTATAAGCCGATGCGAGCAATAAAATGCGGGAGAAATATCGTAGAAATCCTGAAATTACTGCGTATCAATCTCACGTAATCCGTGCGCGGCATAAAGCATTTTTCAAAGTATTATGGAAAGCAAATATCCCGTACATTTCTTCCCGGAATTCGCGCAATTTTACCGATGCCGGAGTCCAGAATTCGATACGACTTTGCATACTCTATACACTCTGTACATGTGTGTGTGTGTGTGCGTGTGTGTGTGTGTGGCTTAGTGTATACAACCAATCTCTGCATATAATCGACAGCACCTAAGACATTACGCTGCTGCTCTCTTTTACGTATATTACCTAAGTACTTCTGTGCAGTTGATAAGACGAAAAAGAAGGATCAGAGAGATATCAAAAGTTGCACTACTCTTATATACATTAGGCTACTACTGCGGATACGAGGAAAGAACGCGAGGTACAATCGTGATAGCTGATGTTATAGGCATAAGTAAAGCACTCTCCCAAATCATTTTCAATTCCATATATCCCACATATATATATATATATATATACCTGTATGTAGTGTGTATTCTGCAATTCGACACGGCTAGTCATGAAAAATATAACGCATCTAGCTTAGAAATTCTCGCTGCACCAAGAGCTGCGGAGTGTAGAGTGAGATGTATAATACTGTATGAGAGAGAGAGAGAGAGAGAGAGAGAGAGAGAGAGAGAGAAGCCCGGCGGAAATAATGGAGGCAATTCGCCGGAAGAGTTTCATCGTGTAGTGCATCAAGTCGCCGATTAACTATTAAGCGCTGCTGCGGAACCCTCTGCTGCACCGAATGTTACAACACAGCGTGTTCTCGCGGGCCTGATCTTCTCTCTCCTCTGGACTGGATTTTCGCCTAGGCGTTACTTATTCGGGATTTTCGCCTGCCTGCCTGCCTGCCTGCTGCGCTGCTGCTCGCTCCATAATTTACGGCTGTTTTTATCTTTATGGTTGCGCGCTGATGAGGGGATGAGTGAATTCCTTTGGGCGATCTCTATATAGCGATGTGACATTTATCTTTGACTCTTTGATTTTTTTTCTCCATTTTTGGCTTACTACAATTTTTCACTTTCCAACTTCAAATTTCTACTTATCTCGTATTTTAGATTAGATATGGTCGCTGATGAGGATAAAAAGTTGTCGAACTATAAAATAGACATTTCCATGTGAACAGTCTTAAAATTTAAAATAACCAACAGCATGAACAATAGCTCAATTCCACCTCCCCTCTGGTCGATATTACTCAAAACCGGCCTGTTTTTCATCGCCCCCCCCCCCCCCCCCACGCACACACACAGTGCGCGATACATATATCGAGGCAGGGAGAGTCGCTCTATGCTCTAGTTTATGAAAGTCCCACACGCGTATATACGAAACTTGTCTGGCGCCTTCTCCAGCAGCTCGTGCACCTTTCAGGTATACGCGCGGCATTCGGTATGCATCGACGGCGAGGCAGTTCAAAAGATGCGGAGAAAGGCGAATTGTATAGGGCGGAGCCCGGGCCGCACGTCTGCAGAGAAAGCGAGAGAGTATATGCGACGGTATTTTCAATATCAGCAAATTTCCGCCGTCTTGCTCAGCCGCCGTCACATCGACCTCTCTCTCTCTCTCTCTCTCTCTCTCTCTCTCTCTCTATATATATATATATATATATATATATATGCTACTTTTCGCCTGCATCTTTTTTCTTGGCAGGTGTATATGAAGTCAGACGCAACTTTGTTTATCGAATTTTTTATATTCTGCCCCCCTTTTTCTATCTAAAAATATAATTGCAAACATGTTCAAAAATTAATATTTGAATGCGCCATATCGCGCGAGGGAAATCTGCCAGTTTTTTCTTATACGATTGAATTCGGCAATATGATGATCCAAATCCGCGTCGGCTCTAAGTATAATCTCAGCTCGCGCGTCCACATCAAAGAAACGTTTCAATCTCCGCCCCGCAAAAGCACGATCGAGCACGCGCAACTTTGCCTACAGCTTCCGCGATTTCGTCGCTATTTATTAATCCTTTTTCCTGCTCATCTGGCCTTCATCCCTCAGCCACTACTTTTAGCGAGTTACTGGGCGCGCACAAAAGCGGAGAGAGAATGATTGGTGGGGGGATAGAATGGGGGAGGGGGTAGGCAGTACTAAAGTTCTGATGATACAAAGAGCGCGCTTGCAAGCTCCGTTTAATTAAATGCCAGTAGAGCGCCAGCTCGTTGTCCGCAAATGGACTGAAATATTTTTCGTGACTCTCTCTCTCTCTCTCTCTCCCTCTTTCTCTCCCTCCTGTCTCCTGCACCGCGCGCGTTACTCCGTTTGTCTGCCGCGGGCGTAGAGAGAGAGAGAGAGAGAGAGAGAGAGCAGTGCGGAAGCTTTGCCTGCGCTCGCTGCTTAAAGAGAGCGAGGATATTGCTCGAGTGCCGTAAACTTTTTGACTAAATTAATCAAATCTATTATATATGTAATAAAAACGTGAAATGTCCTAATGTTGATCGCAGTCCAGTTATGCGTAATATCTTTTCGGCCAAGATGGAATGCGACGCTCGCGCATAGCTGGGCGCACAGAAGCCTTGATCGAGACGAAGTACGTGCGCGACATGCTTCGTACGAAAATACTGCGCCAATTATAGCCATCGTTTTATTTGCCGTTCCAACAGAAATCTCGCCCCCGGCCGAGCGAACGCGCCACGCGTTTTCACATGAGCATCAAGGAAAAAATGTAAATTCATACTCCGCCCGCGGACGCGCCGCGCGTCAACCTTGAAATTGAAAATTCTTTTGGCAGCGTAATTTATTTCTCGACCGCACGGCTTTGATCGACGTAGCGTAATAGCAGCTAGCCTCGCGGCATCCGCGGATTATACTTCAAACGCGGCTCCTTTGTTTTTTTATTTAATTTCTCCCCTCTTTGCGCGCCGCGCTGCGCATCTGCACGGCAAAAAAACAAAAAACGAATTGTTTGCGCCCGCCAAATGAACCGCTGCGCTGCCCCTTTTTCTCTTTTGGCGCAATTAACACTAGGTGTATATACCTATACGCGCGAGACTGCTTTCCGCTGTTTTCTGCGCTTCAGCGCCGATACTTACTCGACAATGGATATATTTCCCGAACTCTTATGCTATCAACTTATCGATTCGACTGATGGGCTTATATATTACAATACATTGACAGACGCGAGAAGATTGAATAAATCCAACAACTCAAACGTCAACAGCAGATCGACGTATAGTCAATACAACTTTTGTTTAAAAAACTCAGGCTACTCTCGGGCCGTTATACTGCCACGAGGAGAATTTCGCATCGTTTTTTCCTATAACAGCACTCTACATCAACCGAAGCAGTCACTCGATCCTAATATTCCGAATAAAAAAAATTCGTAATCAAAACTGACATTCCGCTCACAAGAGCCTCGGAAAATTAACCAACGAACGAATAAATAAAACATTCGACGATTGGCTCGCTCTTTCGAAACGAGCGAACGTTCGAGTCCATCGCAGCAACTCGTCGCCGCAGGACAGCGACAGCGACAGCGACAGAGAGAAAGAGAGAAACTGATGCGATATGGATCCGTCGAAAAAGCTTGTCCTGCGATGGAGTGTATGGGCAGGTATGACCTATCAATTAACTTGGTTCGCTCGCCGGATACGCGCGGCACGGGTAGCCAGAGCGCCGGAGGAATGGACGCGCACGAGCAATTGAATTCGAAAAGAAAGTCAATTTATTCTGTCTGCGGTGTGGAGCATTTTGCTCGACTGGAGATATCCTACTCGAACGACGAAATTCAAACTCGCAAAGTCGCTGAAAAATCTTTTTCAAAAAATCTGACGAGAAAATCGCGGTGTGGGTTGCTCATGATCGTCAGTGATATAAAAAGTGCCTGTCACTCGACGATGCGGATGATGGTTTATTTTAATCCAACTTAGGCTCTCGGCCAAAGGAACTGTCGAGCAAAAATTGCTCCTCCCTCCCGCCTTGCGCATGTAGCGCATTTAATTTTGTTTTCAATCGCGAAAAAGCATTCTCGGAAACGTCAATCAAGCCCTGTATCGCGGATAAATAGGACGAGAAAAAGAGTTGTAATCAACCGGGAGCAACTGAAGCAAGTCTACGGAGACTATAATATAAAATTGTGTATATCACATATACGAGTTGCATTAAAAGTAGGAGAGATTTCCATTTGATTGCTCAGGCGAACAAATTCATGCGCGAGCTGTTATTCGCGATTCATGGAAATGAAAAAAATACCATGGCTGATTCACAGCTGGGGCTATCCCGTGGAAAAAACAATAAAGAAAAAGGGAGAGTCGAGCCGTCGATCCCGCAACATCGATGCGGCACTTAATTAAAAGCTAACGGGCCGGCCTCGATGCCGCGCGCTGCAGCCTTTTTTATTCGCACAGACCATTAAAAGTCTATCGAAGCGATAAAGTTCCTCCTGCACCCGACTCCTCGCGAGAGAGGAATACACACACATGGTCGTGTGGCGGCCTCCAATGTAAATGAACAATTTAAATTTCTATTGCCGGTTACAGGCTGCAGCGCCTCTATACACGCGTATATGCGAGCTCCCCATCTCTCTCTTTCTCTTTTTCCAAATGTACATATATATAGATATTACATTTCAGACGGTTAATTTTAGTATATTTTTCCTGAAAATGTCTTTGTATATCCAGATTTAGCTATGTATATGTATGACTGTGCAAAGGATCTGTAAGTAAGAACTTGCAACAAACTTCCTCCTCGAACTCTTGCGTAACACGATGACAAACTTGGATCCACCGACACCAACTTTTCTCTATACATTACGCACTCGAATAACTCGACTCAAATTACATTGGCCTGAATTTCCAATAGCTCTTCGCCCCGATAGCTGTTACACTGCAAACTTGCCGCGCGCAATGCCTCATGGCATCGTTTCAATTTCCGCTTGAGACTTTTCGTTGCGTTCTTTAACCGTTACATACTTACTTACTACGCTATAATATTATATAGTCGCATACTCGCTAATACACTATCCCTAACGCACGTGCATGCGTATACATTAAACGAAGTTCCGATGGTATATATACACAGAGCAATGCGAGTTTGCGCATCTCACGGCTGCGCGATGTGGTTTTTCTAAAAAGTTTATTCAGAATTCTGAAGCGGTGTCTTTATTTCCTAGCGCGACACTACTGTAATAATCTTATCTCCGCATAAATAGCGAGCAATATCCTCGTTAACATTTGCGATTCGACGAATAGAGCTCGCGAGTATCAGGATTTTACGTATGTGAGCGTGCGCAGGCAGTGTGGCAAGGAGACAAAGACGAAGAAAGCGCAGATAGAGAGACTATCGGAGGAGCTCGTATTTTCCGGAACTTAGTGCTCGGCGCAACTCGACCAACGCGTTCTCGCCGAGCACGTACGACTCCCTCTCCCCCTTATCTCTATCTCGCACGTGTATTTCTCTCCTTCCGCGTATTCTCGAGAGCGGAGTATTTGGCTTCTATAATACGCGAGGATCATCATCCGGCCATTCGATCGCGATTCCGGCTATAAAAAAATTGACAACGCTTTTGTCCCGTCATCGAAGAATAATTATATAGGGTCAGCGACCCAGGAGAGGAAAAGGCGTTTGCAAATTTTCATCAATTTTCATGAAGAAGCGGCGCTCTTTGTGCGCGACGAAATTCAATAAGAAAACTTTTGAGCGCGCGCTTGACCTTTGAAAGAGAGCGCGCGATCCGCGCGTCGTCGAAAAAAGCCGTCGCGCTGGCTTCCACTCTCTTCCTCCCTATTCCGAAACTGCGCCAAAGTAATTAATTAGTAATTACATATCGGGTGCGCTGCTTCTTTTCTCAAACTGCTGGTCGGAAACTTTGCTTTTGGATTTTTCACCCAACTCCAATTTCGACTAATTGCGCGCACTCGCCAAGCGCGAACAGTTTTATATTATGTAAACTAAATATAGGATGAAGTATAGGGACGCGGGAACTTTTCTTGCGGCCCTCCTTGGATATAGTCGCTTCTTTCAGAGACTCTATTGCTTTAATGGATGATCGCCGTCTGGTTTTCAGATGAAGATCAGGAGAAAATTAGCCTAATTTCCAGCCTAATCGCGAGAGCCAATTATTCAGCGCAGCAAAAGCTTATACGAGATCTCGTCCATCGGGGCTTCGTTGTTTATACGAATCTTATCTGGCCGGATAATAGGCGTTTGAGAATTAAGTTGCCGCACAGGCGCCGTGACAGGCGAAATAAGCACCTCGGCAGTATATAGCTCCTGGCTGCGTCTCTTATCAGAAGCACCTGATTTTTCACCTCACTTTCTCTCGCTCCACGGCCTTATTAAAGATGCTCCCGGGCAAGCGTATATAATTCCCCGACTGCAGCTTTTTCTTGCGCGCGCCCAAGCGGGTATTAATAATTCTGGCCTTCATGCGCCGCGTGCACTTTCCTCCGCAAACAAAATCTCGTGGTTTTCAGCATTATAGGATTATTACTGTTAAATACTAATTGCATAATTGGTAAAATATAACTTTGAACGATCGATCAACGTGCCGCGCGTTTCTAGTTACGGATGCCTTTTTTCTCCATTCCACGCAACGCTGCGCAGTCTACAGTTTGTATATGTCCGTTCGTCCGTGGTGAACGCGAGAGCGACTATATGATAACGTCACGTTGTGATGGCGAAGGATTTATCTTGGGGATTTCGCTCGAGCGAGACAGAGCTTTTGGACGATGGGAAAATAAGAGAGAGAGAGAGGCAGAGATGCGACAGGCGCCGCCGCAGACACAGAGATGGACGGTTTTGCATGACGGCCGGGCGAAAGGAGGGAAAAATTTAAAAAACAAATGAAGGACGGTGGAAATCGAAGAGCACTGCGCGAAACGAAATCTGAAGCTAAAAGGAAAACAGGCAAGGACCAAGTTTCCCGGTATAATATGGAACATCGGAGAATCAAAGAGAAACAGTAGGGAAAAAATGGTATAAATAATGGACCTTCTCTCTTCAGTTTCGCGGCAGCGAATCAGCATTGGACGTGTTTATTGAATCGTATAATGCGTGCATATGGATGATGCGAACTTTGAAAATGCAAATATCTACCCCGCTATCTACTTCATCCGCGAGAATACCCAATACTCTAGCCAACGTTATTATATATATATATTAATGGAATAAGCACAAGACAAAGAGACGAAAGTGGGGCAGTTGCGACAGAGCCCACGCGCGGCTGTCAATCGCACAGCTTGATCTCCGCGTAGCGACCGAAACGAGAATCGAATGGATTCCGGAGCGCGATTTTTCTGCTCCGCTCGGCATCGACAATTCCCGTTCGGACTGTTTGCTCGACTCCTTCCTTTGAATGCGAATGTATACAGCGCTGGCCCAAAAATGCCGCTCAGGAATATCTACTTTTTTTTCGCATTTCGAAGAATCTGCTCGACGAAAGAGTTTTCGAAATATACCTTACCCATTCCTTTCTATTTTATTCCAGATGTTTGATGGCCGAATTTTAATTATTATTTTAATAAAGTCAGTTCTTGGTAAGAACGCGTTTCTCATCTTAATTTACTTGGAAACTGCTTCGTCCGCAGTCAGTCGCGAGTCTTGAATATTAAAAAGAGTTAACTGATTTTTTAAACTTGGAAACTTTCTTAATTTCTGAAACAATCAATCAAAAAGTGAAGATTTGCTCGAGCGTCTACTTTTATACCCGGGTGCACGGATGGGCTCTCGTCCTTTTTTTCCCCTGCTGCGCGATACTAAAGCCAAGTTGCAGTAGCAGCGGCTCTGCAGAAGGTCCTCTCTCTCTCTCTTATTTTCTTTTTCTTCCAGCAGTCCCCTCCCAGCAGCGTTTTTTTCCTTCCTCCCGCGCGGAAAACTTTGAAAAAGCCATAAGAACAAAGTTCCTAGGTTTCTTTCGCTTTAGGCTGCTGCTCCCCTGTGCATGTTACCTTAACTCCCCTTCTTATATTTTTCCAGCCGAACCTCCTACCTCCCACTCCCTCTTCTTTCTTATATACACTTGTACGCGTACGCCTACAGCTCGACCCTCTTTATTTCTGTCTGCCTCAAGTTCAAGAACCGGCTCCGCTCGTTAAAAGATCGCTTATTAATTGCTCCGATTTTACTTTTTCATCCGAGAAAGTCATTCGAGCGTCTATGTGGGCCATTACTTTTAACGCGAACTTTTCCTCGTTAAACTTGTAAGCATTTCCGAGGCGGAAATTTTAATCTAAGAAAGCCGCAGCGTTACGCGGAACAAGATAATTGCTTTTCTATAACATATACGCGATTTTTCCGTTTTTTCAAATTGGTAAAAAATTTTAAAATAAAACGCAGTTACTCATCTGTGACTCGTACTGCAAACTCTACGTTTAAAAAAACCCACCTATTACGATTAATATACTATTTTTACACACAGAGTAATTGGTGTCAATACGAATGTTACGTGGAAAGTACAGAGTTGAATTAAGAAAAAACGGACGAAGAGATACAAATTACAGATTGCATTTTCTCTTATCTCGCGTCGTACTTGAAAAAAAGCTGCGATAATCCAACTCGAATACAATCCCAATCCCAGTGTTCGTCGAGTCGCACAGAGCCAAGTAACAAGGCGTGTGCTCATCCGATGTTTTTTTCTCTGTTCCAGGCCCGCAGTGCGAGTTTCCGGAGCAGTGGAGAGGAAGCTGGTTCCAATCGGGCGAGAACACCCTGATCGCGATCAACGGCACGCGCATATCGAACAAGGGTCAGTGCATCGAAGCCGATGGCGACATGTTCCTCATCTACGATACGTGAGTTTTCTTTTTTTTACTTCAATTTTAAATAAAATCTCACCCCGGCTCTTTTTCCTGGAAAACTAATTTATCCGCGCGGCTCTATTTGAAAAAGGTTAGTGGCGCAGAATTTTTTTTCCTCTGGCGCTTTGTGCGAAACCGAAAAATTGAACAAATGTTGATTAACTCGTTTTTTTTTTAACTTTGACGCAGAGTGTAAATGAAAAAGCAGACACAGAGTAAAAGGTTAAAAATTGATTGAAAAATCGGCCACGTATACAGAATTCGGCTGGCTGTGTTATATATAGGTATACTACTGCTCGTACCCGAAGTGTGCATTGACAAAGTTGCTATTATGAGAGTAAGAATTGCACATATAAAGTTTAAAAATATTGATAATCTGTCTAAAATCGAAAGTATCGGTCAGCAGCCTTTTGATTATAGTCAAGCAGAAAGCAAAAAGAGAAAGCTATATATATATATAAACTGTCGAGCAGCGCGTAGCCAAATTCTATTCGGGATGCCGCAGCGCGCGATTCCCTGACCGGCATTATCAGCAACGCATTATGAGATTCGCTTTATGTATATACCACCGCGGCGGCGGCGACGGCGGCGAGTACGTGTATAACGTATTCTCTCTACTTAACGAGCTGCGCGAGTTCGGATTCCCAGGGGTGCTTGCTGCCGTTGCTGCGCTATAACGGAAGAGAGGAGGCGGAATACGTTTGGAGCATTCCTATATACATTGTCTACATATATATATATATATATATATATATATATATATATATATATATATATATATATATATATATATAGGCTCGCGAGAGATGCATTATATTCGGATGGGCTGTATGCAGTGGCTTCTCTCGTTGTTCGGGCGAAGATTGCCTATTCATGGGAAACGTTGATTTTCGCGAAAGACGTTATTGTTCTCTTCTGAGAACTGGCGCGCAGATTGAGGGATTTGTACAACGTGGTTAGAAAGCAATTTTTGGAATACGTTGGTCTTATAAAAATTGTAATGAATTGGTTCAGAGCCTTTTTTTATTCTTCTTTTTTTCAAAAGCTTACGCCTGCATACTACATCTATCAGTAAAATACGAATACTCATAATTTCATTAAAGAATGTAGACAAAATAGCATACCGAGAGATGTGAAAAATTCACAAGAATCCAGCACACTTTCGACCATTCAAGGTATTTAATTAGAAAATAAGGTTAAGAGCCTTTCTCCCTCTCGCCTTCTGCTCTCTAGCGACCCAACGTAAAGTACTCGACAGGGGCCACTCGACATTCGTCATTTCTCTCTCTCTCTCTCTCTCTCTCTCTCTCTCTCTCTCTCTCTCTCTCTCTCTCGCACTCTTTCTCTCGCTGAAACTACTCGGGGCTGCTGCTTTCACTTTTCACCCGGGTCATTCAAAGGTAAGGGCTGTGCCATAGTTCTTGCGGAATTTGTAAACTGTTTAAATTGCAGATTGAAGCTGTTGGAAAATGTGAGCGTGCTGCTGTTATATACTCCGGCAATCGCGTAAAACGTTTCAAGTTTATGTGCCGGATTTTGAAAAATATGACGGTTTCATACGCCAGTTAAAATAAAAATACCTATTTTACAACAAGACTGCTTAAGCGCAAGATTACAGTATAGTATCCCGCACTATTGACGGGAAGTATTCACGCAGTACAGGGCAAAATCTAAGGAAGACAAATTTGAGGAACGAGCCAGAGACTGAGAATTCTATATATAGGAATCTCCTGCTTTCGAGGTTTTTGCAAGCTCGCGCGTACGTGACCTCGACACTGCTGGACACAAGAATTATAGGCTTACTTGCACTCGACGTGAATATATACACATTCATTTTGAATTTTTTAGCTGCTCCCCCCCCCAAAGCATTAAATTCTTTTAGAATATACGTTATTTTAAAAGGTTCCTGCCCTCCAGCACACTCTAAATTTATATATTGGTATCTCAAGAGGAGATAAATTGAAATTATAATAAATTAACAGATCATTGAAATAAGAAACAAAAGTTAAATAAAGTTACTTTTCAATCTGAAAATTACGATGTAGATGATTTTTATTTTGGACAAATGACACGTATATATGTTTTATAACTAATCAATAACAATTACTTTGCGCGTTTTCCTCGATCCCAAAATAGTGCACAATAGAAGAGGATCATAAAACACAACAATTACGAAAAAGCCTAATTCAGAGCAGCCCTTCCAATTAGCGGGGTAATTGATTTTCTCGGGAGCCCGAAAATCGCAGTTCAATCGCATTCGTGAACCCTTATTAGGCGAAAAAAATGGTCTTTGCGCGTTTCCAAATAAATAATTTATATCTCAAAAGAATGCTTATCACATTTCCTACCAATCACAATGACCTTTAAACCAGAGCAACCCCTAAAACTGATCCTACTTACGAAGCATTATCGATCCAAACTTTACCCTCCAACTATATCACTGTGCGATTTCGATATCTTTGCGCGTTTTCCTCGATCCCAAAATAGTGCATTTTTTAGTAGAAATAAAACATTAATCTGGAAATAAACCGTAAAAAGCCATATTAAAATTTTAAAGTTTAAAAAAATACAAAAAAATTGTAAAAAGTTTAAAAAAAACAAAAGAAATGGAACCGGGCTTCGTCACGTCCTTGTTCGTGGTTCTGGGTTCGGCTGAGAGCGAAGCAATCACCAAAGACAAGTACAAAGAAAAAAATAAGTACTTGTTGTTCACTGAGTATAAGGGCTACTCTAAATCAGGCTTTTTCGTAATCGTCGTGTTTTATGATCCTCTTCGATTGTGCACTATTTTGAGATCGAGGAAAACGTGCAGTGAGACAGTTGGGGGTGAAGTTGCTCTGGTTAAAAAATCATTGTGATTGGTAGGAAATGTGATAAACTTTCTTTTGAGATATAAATTATTTATTTAAAATCATGCAAAGCTTGTAATTTTTTTGAGAAAAATCTGCTGAAAACTCATGAAAAATTCTTTATCATTTTTAACCACTTTCCCGCGGGATATTTTGATATTTTTTAAAAAAATAACATGTTTTCCTGTAACGTCACGATGGTATTTGTTTGGTAGATTCCATTTATAGGGCAGTATTTACTTATACTCATGGGCATCCTCCTATTTGGTAAAATTATATATAGCTTATGTATATATACAATAGAATTTAAAAAAGAGATTTACTTTATGCACAATCTCTTATAACATTTCATCCAAATTATATCATATATAGTACGCTTTTGCGAATAGAAACATCGATGGGTTGATTCGCGCGCGCGCTAATTTTGCCAGCGAAGTAGCACGCAAATCCGTAAAAGCTCCTAAAAATTCAGCACCACCCGTTGGATAAGAAAGTTAATTAGCGAAACGCGAGCGAGTTATCCCGCAGGAGCGAGATTCATACCCTGCCGCTAAGTTCCATTAATTCATGGAACGAAGAAAAATATGGGGCATTCACCTCGGTTGTATACATATAGTACGTACAGCGCAAGACGCGCCGCGAATAAGCAATCCTCTGGAGAAGATCTGCTTGGATGCCGACCGGGTTTGAAAATATATTTCTTGGTGCAGTATTACAGTCTGAGTTGAAAATGCTGTTTTAAATAGAGCTTTGGAGTTGTTTGCATTGAAACAGTTGTCGTCGGAAAAGGGAGAGAGAAACTTGACGTATAAATATAGCCTGCATACTCAAGTTTCCTTATTGATTATATGACTATATTGGATTTTATTGATGATAAATTAGTTCATGTCAATTAGATATAAAAGCTTTCAATTACTTTTAATTTATTTGACGATATTGCAGAAGTTTGGCAACCCTACAACGTATGCGCGTATGTAATCGTCCTTGAATATTTATGCAAGTTTCAGAAAAACTACATATTATATATACAAAAGACATACGATGAGTCATACACCTACATGGAGAAGCAGAAATACACCCCCGTAGCCCAGTGAAACTCCAAGTGAGCGAGAGGGAGATCTGAGTTTTAATTAGTGTAATGGAGAGTAGCACGTGATTAGCCTCGCAATCAGTCATATCTTCGTACATCTTGCAAGCTCGACGCTGAACATTCATGCGCATGAAAGGAGCTAGTTATGGTACTCTCTCTCTCTCTCTCTCTCTCTCTCTCTCTCTCTCTCTCTATATATATATATATATATATATATATATGTGTGTGTGTGTGTGTGTGTGTGTGTGTGTGTGTGTGTGTGTGTGTGTGTGCGTATGTGTTTTGTGTGTACGTAAGTGTATAAAGGGACTGAACAAAAATTTTCGGATGTTTTTGGAATGAAAATTACTGTGTTTTTGTAGCAGGTAATTTTTTTCCGACAACAGTTACATTACTTGTAAAATTGTATTAGTGATTTGAATTAACCCACTTTCGATAAATTTAAGTAATAACGAACAAGCGTGTTCGTATATTATAATAAAGCAGATTTATTGCGCCGTCATCAAACATGCAGTTCTTTCAAATTTTGTCCTGTCGTCTCCAAGTTTCAAGCAAATGCCCGTCCAATATAATTTTTCTTCTGGCTCACAGAACAGATTCCATAGCGAGCAAATCGCGGATAAATTCTACTTTGTCCTTCGCGTTGAGCTGCTGACGCACATCGACAATACTATCATCCCCACATCAAAGTAATGCCTTCCAGTCAATCAATCAATATCCTATACTCTCATATTCTTTCCAGCCACAAGCGCGCGCGCTTCTCCTTTTCAACTTTGAAACTCGCTCTTCTGAAAACTATATATATATATATATATATATATATTGGCTTTCGTCCGGTGTCATTTCCGTTGTCGAGCGATTAAAAGTGAAAAAGAGACGGACAGAGCGAAAACGTATATTGCCTCTGCCTCCGTACAGAGAGAGAGAGAGAGAGAGAGAGACTGTTCGGGGCATATGAATAATATCGAGCAGGCCGCAGACTAGTGCTCCGTTGATTGGATTCGAATCGGCCGGAAAAGAAGACGCGTTGCTGCTACTGCTGCTACTACTGCAAAACGGAAAAATTGAAACGGCTGCACTACTCGTCGTTTTGGAGCACTCTGAATGGAAACGGAAAATCGTTGATGCTTCTTCAGTTGATGGCATCGAAGAAATTTGAACCTCTGCTATCAAATCAAATTTTTGTATAGTCGTTCTTCGTTTGCTGATCAATGAATTTTCGAAATGGGTCGTCGCATTCAATACGCATATACCTATAGAACTGTTATTAATTTTAACGCTGCGTTATTTTAGTTTATCATCGCTAATGCACGCCAGTTGCAGAGTTGCAGAAGGTTATGTCGATAAATTCATAACCTTTTACCAGTCTAATATTGTCTATAATTAGAATAATTAAAATACAATATTATTCATGATATTATGCTAATATATATCGGTGAAAATAATGGGGTTTCATTTGCAATGGCGCATGGTTGGAGTAAGTAGGACATTAATTCAAAACAATATTAAATTGCTGAACGGTCGCATCTATATATATATATATTTTCTTGCCTCTATTGATTCTCTCAATTTTAACATTTTGTTTTTCCTCGGGGCAGCAAAGTTAGAGCAAACTGCTTAAGAGCCTCTTTTTAATGTTAACTTGGAAAAATCAACTGACGTGAACTTGGCGAACTTTAATTTTTTCTCTTTTAAGCGTAGTTTTTGCATTTTTTGACCTTTTTCTTGCCCGATCTCGAATGAGCAAAGTGCATGGAAAGAAAATATTGCTCATTGAAATGTCTTAAACTGGCTGGAAAACTTTGCGAAGGTTGTTTGCATCCATATCGTTAGGGTTTAGTCCTGATTACGCGAGAGTTTTTACGCGCTGCTTCAAAAATTCTTCCTTATAAAATAGTATATAAATATTAATTCGTAAATACATTGTTATATTCAGAGATTTTGTTTTCCTTGTTAATTCACTTCCGCATCAATCAATCGGGGTCCTACTCATCAATACACGCCAATCGATCAGTTCGACTTATACCTTTCCCTTCGAGTTATATCCAACTAATTATTTTTTCTCTTCCATCCGTCTACGTATACCCGCTTCTTCGGGAGTCTGAGCCTCCCGTCTCTTGCTACTTCCGCATAGGTGGTTTAGTCGGGCTTTTTCCTCCACGCGTTCGGAATGAAATTGAGGTGCGCAACTGGATTATCGGTTAATCGCTTATCGGACGGGCATAATAACTAGACTATCGATTTCGGCTGAGTAGGGTTTCTCAAGCCTAGCCATAGTCGTGAATGGATTTTCTTTGAGTTTCTTTTGTTTGACGAGTTTGTAGGAGGATGAGAAATCTTATTTCTCTTTTGACAGGGTTTGAGCCTTCGTTAAAAAAAGCTCTGATCGCTTACGACGGTCTATGTAAATTAAAATAGTTATTTATAACTTAATACGGTAATTATGAATATAATTAGATTTTTATTTTCTCTATATTCTTTGATAAAGATTGGTTTTGAAATTTCCGCGCCTTTGCTCCCATTCCGTCTGTTTTCTTCCTCAAGAATTAGAGAGGAAGATTTGTATTTAAAAGACTTACCCGTCAAATAGTTGTAATACTTTTTAAAATTTATTTTTATCAACGTATTAAATTAACTAATCATAATATTGAATGAAATATTGATTCAGGATGAAAATTAATACTTGTTTTTAAACTAATTAAAATTTATATTGATTTATTCTATTTTCATATCACATTAGAAAACGATGCACAAATAATAAATCGGCGTAAAAAATATCGGTTGCCATGATCTTAGTAACTGAACGTGACGTATAATGCAACATTGTGCATTCTTTGTCCTGCATAATCGCATCAAACGTTGCACATTCATTGTAAAATAACGGATATAAAACATTTATAAATAAATCGATATGTTATTCAATAAGAGCAGAATACAATGTCAGTCCTTATGAGCTATGACAAAAGATCAAATACATCGGAGACCTCTACTATTGGTACGTGAAGATCTTCTATTACGGGTGTGGCTGAAAAATTGCAATGTCCGAGTTCCTTTAATTTCCATTCCCAGTTCATTCGTTGAACAGCATGTAAAGATTGTGCTTCATTAGTGTGTCTTTTCAACATGTCTTCCTGAAATTAAATTAAAAATATAATTATTAACATTCTGCCACAATCTTATAGTCGGCCGATTTATAAATACCATTATACAAACCTTAATTTTGTCCCACTTATCATCAACATCTTGCAACCAGCCATAAACTAATCTACCATTATGTCTACTTCTTGAATTTCTATCTTTTTCCTCTTGCTCTGGCGTGATCATGTTATAAACCTCTTCATCTTGAAGAATCGTACAAACGGAAAAAGGAAGCGACTGATTGGCGGCAGCTCTAGCAGCCCTGCCATGAACTCTGAGAATTTCCTGCTCTACTGACAAGACTAGTTTTTCTTTTTCTACGACGTGCTGCATTCTTAATTTATGCCGTTCTTGTTCTTGCTCAACATAAAAGTCTTTCATCGCAGAGATCAAATTGGTTGGTAGATTGATACTTGGTTCTTCGTTCGCATTGCCGGCTAGTGCATAAGTACAGCGATTCATCAGATAATCTTTGAATCCTTGGGGAGGTTTAAACTGAACTGGAACAAGAGCTTTCCTTCTTTCATTAATCTGTAATAGGCAAAAAGGCATTTATATAATTTAAAAAATAAATATAATCAAGTTTATTGCGCGCAAGTGATCTAAATTCTAAATTGGGACGATTAGATTGTAAGTGTACGTACTTGTTTTCGTAAGTTTAAAAATTGTTCATAGTAATTCGTTATCGGCGGACCATGCGAATGAATTTCTTGTCCCGTGCTGCTTGTTTCGGCAATCTCGTTCGTAGCTGCTGCCGGCTGATTCGCCTCTTTATATGGTTTTATCCTTCGTTTCCTCGGGTGCAGTCCCACGAGACGTTCAAAATTATTCGACATCTCGCTGTCAGTACTCTCTTTTTTTACGTTACTTTCCGACCAATCAACAGCTTCTTTCTTTACATCCAATAGCTTTTCACTCTTTTCTGAAGAGTTACTGGATTTGACTGTGGCATTGTTCTGAATTGTTGAATCGGTTGATGCAGATTTTTCAGATACCCCGCTCGATTCGGACGTTGGTGAGTAATGACTGTGCTGCGGTGACGAATTATTCGATTGATCTGTAGCGTTGGCCGCTGGCAACGGGGAAGCATTTCCATGTGAAGACGTGTTACGACTAGATTCGCGTAGTCCGGCATTTGCAGCATTGCTCCCATAGCCTGCTCGATGCGAACTTCTGAGAATACGTTGACGATGCGTTGATCGTGACTCTGCATTATCTAAAGCACCGCCAAAGTCCTTTCTATCATCGCTCTTCGACGGCACTCCGCTACTGTCTATTGACGAACTGTTAATGGCTCCATCTGTCACAGCAGTCATGCCAGAATCTTTATCCATCGAATCATTGCTGTTTGAACTTGCAACGATGTAAGGCAGTAGTTGATGACCACGGGTCAATGTGTTTCTCATATTTTTCTTGCTCTGTTCTTGCTCCGAAGTCGCACTTTGTGAAATGACTATCTTCAGAGGTGGCACCTTTGGCGTCGTGCTGCAATCCGTATTCTTTGAGCCCTCGTCTTCGCCATCCGACTCGGTACTACCTTTCGGAATATTGATGGTACTGATGGACCTCGAAGGGTTCAAAGACTCAGGGCTGCTCGTATCATCACTTAGTGAGCAGGAGCTTGGACTTTTGCGTTCGGCATTTGAGGATACATCACTCTGGCCTGTACTTTTTGCTGACATAGCTCCAGCAGCCTGCTGTCCAGACTTGTCCGCACACTATTTGGCATTTCAAACAATAATCAATAATTTTAGCGCATGCCTTACAAATTAATTCATGCAATGTGAGAGTAACATAAATAAATAAAATACTCACTTCATCAGTTTTGCCAGGATTATTCATACTAGCAGACTGTTTGCTGCCAGCCTCATCCTTTGAGGCCACGACCTCCGAGCTACCGATAGACTCGATATTGTCCTTTTTTTTACGCTTGCGCATTTCCTCCTCGTCCTGATCTTCTCCTTGGTCAAACTTGCTCTCAAAGGTGCGCTTTGTTGACGTGGAAGAAGTCGCGGAATCAGCTGAAGCAGGCGACTTATCCGGCATTGGCTCATCATTCGCGGCTGTCACTCCTGACGCAGATAGAGATTCTGATGAAGTGCCAGCAGTACCATCAGTTTCGGATGACGAATTGGAAGAGCCGACGGCATTTCCAGTACTCGAGGGAGGAGCCGCTTGAGTGGCCGGGGAGCTTGTTGTGGTGCGAGCCTTTATTTTGCTTGATTTATCTGCAATGCAAAAAATAATCAAGTTAGTTACGAGAAATCTAGAAACATATTAAACGAGAACGTACGTTTAATGCTTTCTAAAATTTGATTGCACTAAACCAATCCAATTGGTTTACAATAGCTCTTGCCCTAATTCAATATATTGGCATAAGATTATTAGTATATTGTACCGCTCTTGTTGGATATACTCATTTTTATCACGAGGGCGAAGAGAAGTCCATATACGAAGTGGATTATAATTAGATATAAATAATGAAACTGTATTAAAAATATAACAGTAAAGCCTGCATTCCTATGTAGTTGCTATAGAACTATATATAAAGTACTTAGATATTAAAAAAAAAGGTTGATTGACTCATTTTGCTTAACGAAGTATACAAGTTTAATATGAATTTGTACTTACTCTTGAAATACATTGTCTATAGATAATACATTAAAGCCTTGAAACTAACCGACGAATGATTCTGAGAGAACTAAATTACCCAATATGGTGAATCTACGCAAATATGAGTCACCTCGCGCTGCGTGATGTAAACAATGTGCGCCATCTCTCTCACTCTTAAGATAGTTCACCAAATTATTGATTTTCTTAGAATATCTCTGAAATTTTGCATATATGTTCAATTCAATGTCCTATATAGCACGAAATAAATTTTGATCCCGCCGAGCAACATGCTTTTTCGAGCTATTGAATGTCAAAATTTCCTTGAATTACGGAAAAGGTTTTCTTTAATTTCTTTGCAAAACTAATATTTGATGTAAAATAAAACAATAAGTGTTATAGAGTAACAGGTTTAATAGGAAGCGATGTTTTTGTTTATTTTTCGAAATACACCTATCCAAAGTTCCTTTCGAAATATTTCAATCCAAAGAAGCACGTAATTCAAAATCCACTGCATAAATTACCTAACTCAAGATTCGCTTAAAAACTACGTAACTTTGATTTAATTCAAGAATTAAGAAAAGATATGAGGTTTTTAATTTTGAGATACGTGGTTCTTAAACCGAATCCTAAATTACATGGTTCTTGCAACGGATCTTGATTTCGTGCCCATTCCTCCTAGCCATCGATATATGTGCACTGACTCTCTCTTTTTTCTCTCCCCCCCCCCCTCTCTCTCTCTCAAGGTTTGAAAATATTTAATATTCTAACCAATTTTTATAAATGTTTTAAATTCTTAAACATTAAATATTGTTTTCTCCCATAGAGAAAGCATTGTAAAAATAAAATTTTCAGTTTCGCTAAATCTTCATAGAAACGTATTTGAAGGTGTTTGGAATTCTAAACATGCATTTTTAGAAAATGTCCGTGCGGATGACTGTATGTGTGCGTATGTATATACCATCACAATTATCGGGCTACGTGGCCGATAGTATCAAAATTTGATATACATTTTATTGTATAATTCAGATCATTTTATAGCTAATAATCGATTTGTGAAAATATATTTTTGCTATTTGTTTTAAAGATATAGTGTTTAAAATAAGTTCAGCAATAATGTTTCCGAAAGAGCATTAGCAATTGCCTACTTTTTCCCTCAAGACTTTCCAGATTGGCCGTTCCGTTCAATTATTATGAAGAAAAAGGTGATTTTGTGAACAAATAATATCTCTGAAAATAGTTAATATCTACTTGCTGTAAAAAATTTCTAACCATTCTAGCAACTAGTTTTTGAGCTAAAAGTCAACAAGTAGAAAACGTAGGTTTTCTATTTCGTACGTTTACCGCGGGATTAAAAAGCTTTACTAAGGTTAAAATGTAGGGAAAAGATTGATCTTTTGGTTACCTCGGCTAAGTTTTTTAGTTTTTTAGAGCCTGAGTTGAGCAACACTATAGTCGATGAACTACCTTAACACATGCATAAACGTGAAGTTCCTTAATGAAACAGGGGGTTGCGTTATTCGCGATTTGGCACTCGGAAATGCGTGCGCCAAGTGGCATTTTAAGTAGCACGCGTGAGAAAAAGAGTTATTTTACCGAATAGCGACGCGACGCTTTACGAACTGATTTAGCAAAGTATCGGAATTGGCAGGTTTCAATATTATAATTTCTTACTTGAACAGGATGTAGTATTAGCATCGGTGTCAGCTGCACTTCCAGTGTCATTTTGAGTTTGCGTAGTATCGTTCGTAGAGGAGTCAGTAAGAGTAGAGGATTCTTTCGCGTCCTTAGCATCTTTTTCAGAGCTCAAATCGGACAGAGCGTTCAATTCTTTGTCGGGAGTTGCTTCTTTCGAACTCTTTAACTCGTGGTTGTCTCCACTATTGACCGCCGAGGAAGGTGAGGATGTATTGTTATCTCCGGCGGTGGCGGCGGCGTCGTCCCCAAGAGTTCCGCTACTCGTGCATATCGTATTTGTACTCGAGGTCGAGCTGCCTTCGCCATTCTTACTCGTGGTCGAGCTGCCTTCTTCGGCATTCTTACTCGACGAATTTGTCGACGATGCTTCCATATGTAACGCAAAATACAGCACTCTACGAAGATACTTAGAACACGCGACGTTACCGTCCGTCTGTTGAACTTAGACTGCGTTCATCGGCGTGCTCTAGGTATAAGGCTGTCTATAAGAATCAGCTGTCCTCGTCTCGAAGTGGGGGGTAACAATGACAATCCCAAAGGGTCTCCACCTTCGAGCCCCGACCCTCTCCCCCGCCCTCAAACTTGGTTTATTATACAAATAAATTTTGCGATCCCTCTATAATTTCTGGCCAGCAAGATATATATATATATATATTGAACGAAATGACAGTCAATATATATATATATATATATATATATATATATATATATATATTTATATTGACTGTCATTTCGTAAGGCGTTTGCAGCAGTTGAAAAGTTCCGGTATATTGCTGCAGCTCCGAAAGGCCAGCCTTATCTCTCGCGGCGCGTGCTTGATTTGGCATGAGACGATTTTTCTTAAAACTTTGTTTCCTTTTATGCACTGGGTTTGCATATGGAAATTCTCAACAATTATGTATGCAACAAAGGAGATGTTTTAAATATTTGAATAGCCTGCACCTCGACAAATCTTGCTCGTTCGCTCGATTCTCTATACTGCGCAGACGCGCTCTGCTGCATGTATTTATGGGAATTCGTTTTACTTTGTTTGAAATCCGGTAAATCTTTTTTTGCACATAACCCATGAGACCACATTACAACGGTACGAACTAAGGGATTATCGCGTAAAATACGTATTTTCGCGTATATAGTTGTGGAATGAATTTCATTTCATGAGCCGCGATTCGATATTTCAGGGGATTAATGATGTACTCTGCTCTGTTTATCCGCCCCCGACGGCTGCGCCGGCGAACGAATATTTTTTAATGCGTCCAGCCATGCGATACTGAGCGGATCAGTCGTACATACTTACAGCATCATAATATAAAAGCATCATCTTTTCACTGTTTTCGAAAAGATGAAAAGCAGCATTTTCAAACAGCCTCCTCTTCAAATAAATTTCTGCGCGTCTGCACAAAGTTGAACCGAAGAAAAATAAAAAACTACACGTCATTTAGCTGCGCCCACAAAGCGCAATAAAACAATTTGTCTCGCTCGCGCGGGAGAGAAAGTCTCTAAGGCAAAACGAAATTCCGAGAGACTTGGCTAATTCAATACGTCATCTCTTCTCTGGGCGACGACGGCGTCTTCGGCGCAGGCAACTCCTAGTCGGTACCTACATATATAGTCAACGCGTTGCGCGGTAGTTATACTGTGTCGAAAGCGGGGAAGAGAAAGAGGATCCAGACTGCAGAGGGGCTATGCTTGACATTTTTGTGACAAGTCGCTCGGGACTTTGGATTAATTCGGATGTGACTGGATGAAGTTTGCGGGAGGTTTCTAATTTCTAGGTAAAAGCGCGGAGAGAGAGAGAGAGAGAAGTGGCCGAGCGCGGCGCTCGTCTCAAAACTACATCTGATTGGCTGCGTCTCAGGTTCACTCTGCAATAAAAAGCCTATAACAATATGAAAGCATCTCTTAATTGTTGAACATAACGTAAAGTTTAATTGAAAATTTATTTATTGCCGGTATATAATTAAATTCTTAAATTCTATATCCTCTACCAGCTAAATATTAATCAAAATTAACATACGCTCTCGAGAATTGAATGAAAACTTGCAAAGCCCGCACGACAGCCGCGAAAAAAGCCACCCCCGCGAAGTTAACCCTCCAAAATACACTCCGTTACCTCAAAATTTCGGGCGCAAAACTACTTCTCCGCAGTGTATAGAACTCTCTCCTCGCGCAGAGAGGGCTGCGTGAGCACCGAGCCCTTGGCGCGCAAAATTCAATCAGCGATCATTACGAAAATGTCGCGACGTCGTCGTCTTTGGCGGAAGTTTCTCCCGCCGCGACTCATTCGATTAAAAAGTTGCGTCTAGTATGCTTGCCCGCCGTATCGGGCTAGAGAGAGAGAGAGAGAGAGAGAGAGAGAGAGAGAGAGAGAGAGAGAGAGAGAGAGAGAGAGAGAAGGAGAGACAGAGCTAAGCGCGAGCATTTCGCCCGATGTTCTTAATCCGAATGAAATTACACTCTCTACGCTAATGCAAAACCAATAGCAGTCGCGCGCACGCGCGCAACAATAGGCTGGCTTGGTTTTTCGAGCACCCTCGGAAGTAAGTAATTGCGACGTTTTGAAATGTAGCAAATAATTTTACATTAGCTTTTAGAAATGTATAGTATAATAATATTCAGAGAGAAAAACACGGGAATGATTGATTTAGAAAATTTAGCCTTCAGCTGAAATCCGTCAGCCTTTTCGCTGGAGCACAAAGAATTCTATATCTCTCCTTCTCTCTCTCTCTTGCTCTCGCTCTTCACGAGCGGATAGCATATTCGTGAATGGCTTTTTCTGAACCGTTGGCTCGTGAAACGTCAAGATACGTTAAAACCCGCGCGCGGAAATTTGAATATTTTGTTTTTCTCGAACGGCGAGAGAGAGAGAGAGAGGGAGAGAGAGAGAAAGTGAGGTGAAAATCCGCAAGTGTCTATCACTCGCGGTATATAGCCTTTGTGCGCTGTGTCGCCGCATATGCATATAGTCCAGCGCGCACACATTATTACAAACGATCCGGAAACTCTACTCAGTCACGATCCGCGCGGTAGCATCCGTACGCGTACGTATTATAGATATAGGTATAGGCAATACCGCGACTCGACAAATAGAGACAATTAAGCGGCTAATATGAGATGCGTGCCGGCCGGCGCTCCGTCGGGATCTGATGGCCCGGCAAGAGGAGTTCGTCGGCCGCAAGCACAACAAACGTCCGTCTAGTCCGCTGCTGCAGCCGCCGATGTGTGGATTGCTGGACAAAGGGATGCGAGGAAGAGAGAGAGAGAGAGAGAGAGAGAGGGACAGGACAAAGGGATATATGCGAGAGACGATAATAATGCCAGGAATTACGAGGCACGAGATTTCGAGCCAGGAAATCGGCGTCGACTGCAATTTTCCATGTTCGCTGAATTTAACCCAGCAAACATCTCAAACTTATCGGCTCCTGCGACAGCGCAACTCCATTAGAGGAAAAAGCCCGCGTGCGATGTAATCTCAGCCGCATTCTGGGCTTCCCTCCTATAACGCATAACGCCTCATGGACATTTACGCATATAGTTAGCCAACTGCGCCGCGAAACTGTCTGCTGTACTCGGCGCAAGAAGCAAGTACAATAATAGTGCATATACGGCCGCGCCGCGCGACGACTGCACATTCTCGAGGGAAAAGAGAAGCTGGCATACATGCGCGGGGGAACGTGTGCGCAGTTATATGGGAGCCATATAGCCCACTCGCGCCGACACACGAGGAGATGCTCGTTTACGCATGAACGAATGGCAAACGGACTCGTCTCAACATCCCGAGCGATATTATCCGCGAGCACTTCGAGAATGCCCAGATTTCTCTCCTCTTCCTATTATACGCGGAAAATTAATTCTCGTATTCGTTCAACGAAGCTCGACAGTTGACCAAAACATAATCTAGTCGACTTCGACCGCGGCTATACGACGGCATAATATATAACGGCTCTTTCGAAGAATTTTCCGAAGCCTGTCTGTACATTACAGTCCCATGTCCCATGGCGATATGCGGCCGCCCATTAGGAGAGTATATGGCGCTCCGGCCGCACTTAAATTTGCCCAGGTATCCGAAAAATGACCCTCACCCAAATTCCAAATCCGCATATCGAAACAATCTAATATAGCTTCTCCGCCCACGCAGACCCTCGACTATTGTCCTCGCTGCACCTTAATGAAGCATTAAACGAAATCAGAGATACTGGCGCGGTGCTTGCATTCCTCGCATACGTGCACGCGTTTACTCCGGAATTAGAGTTAATGTTACTCCGCCGGCGCAAACGGATTGATATGCGCGCACTGCGCCGGGCTGTAGCGCGAGGCTCGAATAATGGACGCGTGTTCCACTGTTTAGGAGCTGTGCGCATTTAATAATTTTATCCCTACGTACGCTCTAGCGCTCCATAGTCGCATTAATAATCGCGAGCGGCGGCTGCGCTTCGAGGGAATCCACAGTGGACCAGCTGCACGCATATAATATACATAATGCTTTGTTATTGCGGCTGCGCGGATACGATTATATCGCGAGGGCCTATTTATCCGCGCGCTCTAATTATTTATAAGATTTAACGCGTGATTCTCATGCATTCTTGGAAATATAACTTTTTACTTCGCCGGTTCAAAATACTAGCGGTGATCGATAAAAGTTCAAGCACAATCGAATTTAGAAGGGAGTATTTTGCGACTGTACTGCTTTATAAAGCATTTATTATATGGGACAGCATCCGGGCCTCGCTGCCCTTTTTGAGAGAAACCTGGGTAGAACCTCTTCTAGGGACCCCAAAGAACTCGTAGTTCCCATTTCGCGTACTGACACTGGACTCGAGTCATTCAGTGCACAGGTGGCGCGGCTATGGAATTCGCTTCCTCGTAATCTAAGGAACCCTCCGTCACTTGGTCGGTTTAGAGCGGCAATACATCGACACATCCATCAATGCAATGATGGTTAAGTGTCGTCGACTGATAGATATAAGCGGTAATATACATATATAATAAATTTAAAAAAATGAAAATGTGATAAGCCGTCTAGTATTGTACCTTGTGATTGTATTGTATACTGTATTGACATTATATACCGAAAACTATGTATAGGGGTGTTAAATAAAAAAAAATACGGCGAAAAATGAGATTCTTCTTTGCGAGTTTGCCGGCGAACAGATGAGAAGAAGGCATCGTGTCTCGCGAGCTGCGAGAGATTTCCTCTCGAGAAGACACGCGGAGAAGAGCCAGAGCGCACAAGTCCAGACTAATATCCGGGCCTTCGAACGCCTTCGAACGTCGAGCGAGTTATGCGCGGTACGTGAGCTGCGAGTCTGACGACGCGACCTACGACAACTGGATACCGCCTCTTTTTTCTTTCGAAAGTGATGCGCGGTTACTCTTCGGCTGATGGATGTACGTTTATATTATCGTTAGTTTGAAAGGATAATTTTATAAGCCGATGCGCATTGGCTCTGGAAGGAGAAATAACAAAATCATCGGAGCGCGATATAGAAGCGGCGCATAATTATAATTATATTGTCGAGGCATTGTCGATCGAGCGTCGCAGTTAGTCGCCAGTATATAGGACATTAGAAACTGCCGGGAAGAGGAGAGAAAGAGCGCGCGCGCGGCGGATCTCGTTAAAATGCGAATACTCCAGTTGGCATAAGCGCAATTCCCTCACGCTTAAATAAATACAAAAATCATAGACGAAATGGAGTTTTTGCTTAATGAATTTCAAGCTATTGTAGGAAAATATATTTCGCATTAAACTGTCGCGTATCAGCTATGCGGCGAAAGCGTTTCCAGCTTTCCACGCGGCTGCCTGCAGCGATCTCCTTGAAAGTGACACCATCGACGATTCCTCCCTTTTACCCGAATCATCTGCACGCAGAGACGCGAGCGATATTGCCGGCGTTGCGCCGTCGAGGTCTACATACATATATTATATTCTCGGCTCTCGACGCATTGACGCAGAAATGTGCCGCAACTTCGGCGATTTTCTTTCCTTTATTGTTTCCCTTCTGCTCGATATAATAATAATTCCGAATAGGCGTCGTGAAATAAAGCAAAGTGATATTTTTGAAAAATTCATAATCTCGCAATCGCCGAGCGGAGCGTCTTGCACCCGCGCCGATGCAGTCAAGGATGAAATGCAGCCCCGGGAGTGCTTTCGACGGCCCGCAGAATGATCGAATTAATTGCGCCGCAGCTCTTGATCCCTTCGGCGCGAGCTTGTTCGATTATACTCGTGATTAATGGCTTTAGACGAGGCGGCGCATTCTGCAACTCGCTCGAAAGAAAACTTTCGTCTCCGTGTCTTTGTGCGGCTGATTATATTTTCCGAGCTGCGCATACACTGTCCGATGCCAAGTCTAACGTATGCCTATATAAATCACGGAATATAATTGCAGATTGCTCTGCCTCGGCGTGTCAAATATATTTCTATTTATATTACTCAGGTGCGCGCCACGTTTCTCCCCTCCATACCTTACCCAATATACCATCTTATTCGTCTTCATTATTTTTATTATTTCGCTTTTCGCGTCTTCTTATCGTATATCCTGCTCCGCCTAAAATGAAAAAAAATCATTCCCATCGGCAATACGTATGCAGACACTCGTGTGTATATATATATATATATATATATATATATATATACGTACTTGCTCGGCTCTCATCCACGTCCGAATAACACAAGCCGTGTCGGTCTGCAGGTCTCGAGGATATTATAGACCTGTCAATAAAGCTACTGCGGCCCGTCGGTATACGGCCGGGTAGGAAGAGGGGGGGAGTGATGGGGGGTGGGGGGGGCACACGGCACACACTACAGCAGACTGATCATAACGGCCAGATAGGCATCGAGCACGCCAGGTTTGCTGGGCCGCAGCCGTATGATTTATGGCCCAACCGGCCGCTGCGTTAACGCCACGCACACATGCATGCGCGTGAAGGAGGACATGGCGCAAAACGCCCCCTAAGTGCACCGCTCGACTGAAAACAATGCTGCCCGGCGAGCGGACGCTGTTTTTTTCCTCCTCTCCTCTCCTCTCCTCTCCTCTCCACTCCGCGCTACTCGTTCGGGAGTGTCGGTCGATTGAAAAACGATGTCGCGAGAGATCGTCGAGATGTCGGCTTTTGATGGATTTTTCGCGTTGTCGCGGCTAATCGCGCGCGGAAGTTGCAGAGGGGGCTTTTTTTAATAGCGCGAGCGTTTTGTTCTTGCTGGAGCAAACGGGAGGTTTTTGACAAAAAAAAACACGAGACAATTTCTTTTTTTTAATTTCTTGCGCGGATCACCGAACAACGCGTAAAGTATAAAAAACGCCCTCGCGTGATCGAGGGTCAACTGTAACGCTTGGTCTTATCTTTCAATTACGTATATATATATATATATATTTATTTATATACTACACTGTACTGATGCGATCCAAGCAAACTTAATTACAGTATGGGTCGCACGAGCGTTAATCTCTCAAGACTCATCGTGCACCCGCTAAACAAACGCTGGCGGTCGCGCGAAAATGTGAAATTTGCGTTTCTCCCGGCCGTCTCCTGCGAGCGATCAGAAAAAAAATCGAACGATTAATCATTGCGCTCGCTCGCTCACGCGACGCTCTGTATATAGTAGATGCACGCGCGGCTACTCTTCTTTATTTTTACGCCCCCCGCGAGAGAGGCTTGGATGAAGTCGTCGGGCGAGGAGCTCTAGATTGATGCGAAGTGTAACGCTTGAGTCAGCAAGTAGGTATACATACCTATAGCTAGAGTCGAATTACGTAGCGCAGGTTCGGGGGCGAAAAAATAGAGGGAGCTTGAAAAATAGCGAGAATTCGCGCGCAAATGGCCGGCACGCGATTCCGATTATTTACCGCAGAAGCTTGTGATCGTTAGCTTTTAATATCGCACTCCCTCGAGCCCTTTCCTCATCCGAAGCAATTGGCACTCTTCGCGAGCATTAGGTAGAACTGCGACTATGCATACATAGGTATATACATGTACACTCGAGGGCAGTAGTCGAGTCCAGTCTGAAACTGTAGTATCCAGAAGCTGGTCGGGCGCAGATAGACACTGAATGTTTCAGCGTTAATATTCCGGACCGGTATACCGGCCCGGCCGCAGCACTAGCGGCGTCGGCGTTGCCCGTAATAAGGCACAGAGATGACCATATCCCGACGACCAGCAGCAGCAGCAGTAGCAGCAGCAGCACTACCACCACCACCACCACCGCCACCGCCACCAACAGCAGCGGGATTGCTTAATTTAACGGGAGATTTCACGAGGTATTCTCGGGTTAAGCTATAGAGCGAGATATAGTGTGTATACGTGTGTGTGTGTGTATACTATATAGGTCCACACCCGCGCGCGCGAGCGCAGTCTGGTCGACGATAACAAGGAAAATTGGGTCAACGAGATTACGTCCTTCCTACGGCGAACATACCGGTTTTCGCCGAGCGCCGCCCTCTACACTATACTGTATATAGTATATATATGTGTGTGTGTGTGTATACATACTGTACTCTGCGCGTCTGTGTACTTTCGACTTCCCGTGTCCGGTGTTTTCCTTCCTGCCAGCAGCTCCGACTTCTTCCTACATGCTACGTTCATTTTTCTCCTGCTGCTGCTGCTGCTACTGCTGCTGCTGCTACTGCTGCTGCTTTTACGGGGAATTTCTTAGACTTTTTTCGGCCTTTCAATCTATTGATTATACGCATATATACCGATGATTGCGCGAGTTTGTTCGCGAGCTTTTTGCGATATTGATTCCGGCCGAGCAGCTTTTTCCGAAGGAAACCTATCCGTGTTAAACTTACATTGATTATTGGGAGTGAGCGAAATGTTTATCATGTTTTATAGTTATTTGGTATTATTTTAGGTATTAATAATTCAAACAAACAGATTACTCATATCAGATCACCCCGTATAATGTGACGTAATCTGCGCTTCTGTTTGAAGATAAATGAAGTATAAGCAAGTACAATCTGGTTATAATAAATCACTCGAGTTTCTTCCCTCTATACCGTGAATTGCGATTCGAATAAAAGTAGCCATTTTTATTTTTTCATCTCGCCTTTCACGTCGTGCGCTTATAACTCTTAACTCACTTCTCGAACCGCGACAAATTTGATTTTCTTCGAAGTACACGGAGAAGCTCGAAGCTGCGCCTCTATCTCTCTGCTATCCTAGTCGAATTGGCTAGTCACGAACGCTGCTCTTGAATTTCCCGATAGACAGCGAGGAAGAGGCGACTGTCGATGAATATTTGGCCGAGACACGCCTCGAACTTTCTCTCGTATTGCTTTTCGAGTCTATATATATGAAGTACAATCTGTACGACTCTAGAAAATATATTATAATCGTCGTAGCTATGGAGCGCCGATTTTTTTCGAAAAAAGTACATTGCGACGTTGGTGCACGACGACGACGACAACGACGTCGTCGTCGTCGTCGTCCACGTGCATTAAATCTAATGAAATTTCCGCAGCTAGTCGACAAACTCGCAAACGAAATTCCGAACAAGGCACGCTACTCGCTTATCTCGCACTCGGTCGCGCGCTCTCTGACATTCGCGTTCATCCTCTGAGCACGTCATGAATGAATTATGAAAATATAATCCCGCGGTCACAAATTTTGTCTCTCTCCCTCTCTCTGTCCCCTTGATAATTATTTGCAAAAATATGTTTCGAATGGAAATTACGAGATTCCAACTAATCAGCTTTCGAGTATATATTAGAGCTAGGTACTCCGAATATCCATCGAAGCATAGCGAGCTTGACGAGATTACGATTGATTACTTTGCGAGTGACGCATGGAGGATTGAATTAGTAGGTGATTAGATTCGATAGGGTCACGAGCCGATGCAAATAGTGCGTCGAGCTCCCGCTGTAATTGATGACAGCTGCGATGAGAATGAACGAGCTCCATAAATGTTACATGTATATGTATATATGTACGTACATTTGCAGCAGGGTTCGGAAGAAGTTAGAGCAGCCTACTATAATCCGCAAGCAAAAGATCGCATTTTCCTCCTTTCGAAAGCTCTTGAGCAAACTTTCGTCACGCATATGCCCCTGATGATGTCTCGGTACCCCATGCGGCTATCGGAGCAGACATTGTATAATATGTACACGCAGTGTATCGCGCAGCTACTTAAAACTTGGCAAACTCGTGTCTGGTCTTCTCTTCGGCGAAGACGACGACGACGACGACGACGACGACTCCAGTCTCTTCGCTTACTTAGCGTCAGTCAGGCCGACCAACTCGGCGGCTTAAGTCGAAGTTTACCTTTGTTCCTCCTGCCGACGGGCGGCGGAGTCCCACACTCGCCGCGCGCGATGTCTTGCAGAGCTTGTCTGGTCGGAGCAAAGCAAGGGAGAGTGCCGCGCTCTTGATACTCTGCGAATTATTGGTGGCAAAGGATTACCCTATACTTTTGCCTATTCTACATATACCGGGTTTATATACGTAATTGAACATATCTTTGGTATATGTAATTACTGCAGTTTTCTCATACTTTTCCACGCGGTCAATCTAGAGAGGAAAACGTCAAAGAGCAATGATCTACAACTCGGTTAATTACAGTTTGATTTATACACAGGGCTACAAACAAAAACAATATCTCAAGCAAACGCCAGCGCGTCGCCGCGCGCGAAACTCGGCTCCCGCCGCGCTCGGTAAATCAATCATCGCAACTTTCATCGTTTACCCATATATATGTGTACACGTATAACTGGAAGAAAACGCTCCGTCGCACTTTGCATTGCGACTAATGCTAGCAGTCGCCTCTGCGCCAGAGTCGGGAACCGACTTCTGCTCGACTAAATGGCGATTGGACTATTAATAAAGGGCCATTTCCATTAGCGGAACTCGCCCCGGCAGTCGTACACGTCATGCGCGCGAACGAACACGGCCACGTAGTCGACGTCCACAAGCAGAAACGGTTCCAGAGAAAAAAAAATTAGCCGGCGACAAGAGCAATTATACGGCTGCAGCGCGCGTACGTGCGCGTAACGTACATAATAATTATATTTGCTTCTCTGTTTACCAAAAAACGGCGATCCCGCTGCAGGCGGTTCTGGCCATTATATAGACCGATTGCCAAGATATCGGCCGGCACGTACTGGAATTTTCCGCATGCGCGCCGACGACGGACTCGAGACTCTTTTTCTTCTAATATTACCGAGATTTCGTTGTATATAGTATAACGTTTTCTTCTTTTCTTTCCGACATGTTGCAGAGAGGAGAAATGTTCGCGCTGTCTAGTTATGCACGAGAAGCACCCGAACGTCATCCAGTACAAAGAAAGTAAGCATGCGAGCAGTTGATCAGTGTAGGATAGATCAGAATAATCGTAATTTTTGCGCAGCCTTCTGCACCGTCGGCAAATTCTGGGACATCTGCTCGCACCTGGTGGGCGACGGCCAGCTCTTCTCGCTCTTCCGCTCGAACGCCGCACCGTCCTCCTGTCCGTTCACTGGACCGCTCGAGTTCACCTACACCCGTGGCGACGACCGCAAGACCTGCATGTTTCCTCTGTCGCAGGCCGACGCCTGTACCCAGGACTCGAAGCTGCTGCTGCGCTACATGGCCTGCGCCGACGTCCGCGGCACCGAGAGCTTCAGTGAGTATACATGTGACGATACAAGTACGTATAATAGACTGCGCGCGCCGTGTTTGTTTTTCATTACAGAGGCGGGGGCCGGGGATATTAGTTCTGGGGCGCGGAAGTTTGATTGCTTTCGAGGAGTTTTAATTGTTCCATTTTGTCAAAAATCATCGTAATGGCTTTGTTGGCTCAGCAGAAGCATGCTAATAATCGAAAAAATTGCTTTCTTCCATACTTGATTCCCGCGCTGCAGGCCGTATAGTAGCAGGAGAGCTACATCCATTTCCGTCGCGCAGGCAGCGTTAATTAAGAGAAGAGCCGCGCAGCAGCTCTCATAACGGTCAATAAACCTATATATACATATAAAGCCCATGTACCCGGGCTGCTCTGTGCGACAATGAATGATTAATGGCCTCGTCGATTACCATTTGTCGGCGACGCGCGAGCGGCTCAGCGCGGAGTATCGGCCGGACAAACAGTTTTGCGCAATTATCATCGCGCGCTCGGATTACATCGGCTCGCGTATATATACCTTGGACAAGCGCGACGCGCACCTGTGCACCGCATTGTCCCGTGTATGTTTGCGAGGCAAGCGCAAGCGGCCCGATTAAGCTGCTGCTGCTGCTGCTGCTGCTGCTGCGGATTTCGAGCGTGTTCTTTGACACGCGCGCGCGCGGTCTCTGCATAATTCCGTTTGTGTTTCGCATTTCCACGCGGATCGACCGAGTATAGGGGAGAGCATGCAGGGTGCTTTCTTTGACGCGTGCTTTTCCGAAAGGCTTCGATTATATATAAATAGCTCATGAACGTAAAATTTTTGCAGACATAGAGATGGAGTGCCTGGCAACGTGGAAGGAGGGCAGCACGCAGTACCTAGTGGCCAGATTGAACGGCACGGGTCTGGTCAATGACGAGAGCAGGTATCGCTGCTTCGCCTATGCTAAGTCGGGCAACAGCACGTGGAACCTCGCGCAAAGCGGCGACGCCAGCTGTAACGGGCTGACGAGCGCCACCGAAGGCGCCAAGACGCTCAAGATGATGCAGAGTAAGTTATTGCAGCTCCTCACCTGCAGTTCGTATAAAAATCAGACTTTGGCCAAAGCAGACGTCCGAGAAGGGCTGCATGCCTTCGATATACAGCTCGGCGGTACGCGCTCGAGGCACGACGTCCTTGTAATATAAGCTATGGGCGCGTAAACTATGAGACGTTGCCTGCGTATCACATTCTTGCGCTACCGAGACGCGCCGTCGTCTAATACATATTTATATATAGATAGAGCTGTATAGTATATAATATATCGATCTTGCGCGGGACGTTGCAAAGCTGCCTCGAAAAATTATCGGCTCGAGCGCGTAATTTTTGTTTTTATCGCGCGCAGTCGAAAGGATTACAAATTCAAGATATTCACAGCAAACTTTCCGGCTGACGAGCTTACTTTGTACAGCAGTGAACCGCGAAAAACTTGGAAATTCTATCTAAAATATGGACATTAAAAACTTTGCCCCCGGCACGCGTATTATTTATAATCCCGCAGAAGCATCGAATATTGTATCAAAAATTAAAATGAGAAATATTTTGAAATCTTGTGTATATAATACGGAGACTTTTTTTGTACATTGACAAAATACGCGCGCTTTTCTCTCCGCGTGAAAAAGGGGCAGATACTTTATACTTACGGGAATAAAAAAAAAATTCATATTTTAGCCGAAAGTTATGTTACAAGTCTGACGGGCCACAGCATGTTCATATTTCAAATCGTGGGCATTGCGCGATAAATTTGACTCGAGTGTTAAGCAGCTTAAAAACTTCCGCCTCTCGCCCTCTGCCTTTTTATCAGCTTCGCCTACCTTTTCCCCCGTCGTGCACGCGCGCACCTATAAGGTGGCTTCTTCTCTTTCCCTCGCCTCCTATTTATCTCACGGACTTTTTCCTCCGCCGCAGCTCCTCCGTCTTTATTAAGCCTATAAATGCGCGGCTTCTCGCTCCTTTATGCTTTTCCGTCTTGATTTTTACCTATCATTTTTGTCTTTTAAAGTTAACCACGTCGCGCGTATGTATAAAATGTCGTATCGGTAAAACTGCCTTTATTTTCCGCATACCCCCCGCTTTATTATATACCTAGTCTTAAAAAAATAATTTCCTCCCAGAGCATCAGTGTAGAGAGCATTAATCTCCCTCTTGCTACTTATATACTCGCGCGGTTTAATTCTCCGCGCGTAAAACAAGAGAACACGCGCGCATAAACGCTGCATGCGTGCCCGAGAACCATAAGCCGTGCGTGCATATATATAGAGGTAAGTGTAACCTGCACTCGAAGCTTGCACTCGTTTTCTTTTTCTTCCGATTGGGCAGCACTCGCGCGGAGATAATATTCAACGCATCTTCCCGCGGCTATTTCGTTAACCTATACTCGCGAGCGCGGCGCCTTTTAGCTTTTGAAGCGCGTGCTTGAACTTTTGCATTTTCACCAGAACATCCGCCGCTTTGCCGCTTTCATCCGACGTACGCGGACAGGCTCGGTTTTCAAATACTTTTTCGAGACAATATTATATGTCGTACAACCAGACTCGATGTCGTAAGGGATTTTCATCGGCTGCATCTGCGGGACTGCAAAAGGAAAATAAAAACGAGTACGGTTCTACATTCTCGCTCGGCAAATGGCCGCGAGCAAACACGGAGAGATGCCTTGGCGCGATCGTTACAACTCCTCGGCAACTCGACTGGGCGGTTCCGTTTGTTTAGCTCGCGACGCGTATAACGTATACCCATACTCGACCCATACCTACACTTTTCTCGCTGTTTACTCAGCCGTGCGTTTGTCTTTTTCGCTTCAATTATATCGAGAATTTATAAAACGTATACTCTGCGCCATAAATACAATACAATACATATACAAAAAAGTCGAAAAATGTGGTACGCGCGCGGCAACTCGACGACGAACGAAAGCTCGTTGGCCCAGTTGGTTAGAAAATGAACAAGCTATCCGAATATTAACACAGTATTTAATATCGTGTATAACCGTGTCTCTCTCGCTGCCTCCCCCCCCCCCCCCATCCCCCGCCCCTTTATCGAATCACACGCTCGGCCGATTCGCTCGCTCGTCGCGGCGCGACGACACGCACGGCGCTCGCTGGCACTGCTGGCAGAGCCAACGAGAGATACAGAACGAATTTCATTATATGCGGGACTGCAGCTAGCTCTACAGCGAGGGCAAGGAAATCCGCGCCAACGATAAGCGATTAATCCGGCCGGGTCGACGGATCGCCCGATAATTCGTTCCGGCCGCTTGATTCGAGAGAGGGATGGAGCGAGCAGCCCGATGCGAGGATTGACAAACGAGAAGCGCAAAAAAAGGACTGAGAGGAAACGGCTGGACGAGAGTATTCAAGGGACAAACAATGTGAAAAAGGGGTTGCAGGGGTTGAAGCGCCGGGGTTGACACCGAGCGATATACGTGTATATAAAGCTATACAGGCTTGCCGCTGCTACTGGTTTTTGTCAGCGATTTTGAGAAAGCCCTCGGCTACTATACCATACGCGTTTTGCTGTTTTGCAGAGTCGGAGTCGTCGCGCTGCGCGTACCCGGGTTGGCTGGTCAGGCCGTACTCGTGGGTCGCCCTGGAGAGAACCGCCTCGACGAGGCTACTCGCCGGTGTCAACAACGTCACGATCCTCGACCAACACGAGACGCAGTTCGCCTGCCACTATATCGTGCGAGGCAACAAGCACAGTGAACTCAAGAGCCAGTCCGACGCCATCGACAGGTTCCAAATCGTCGCCAGAGCGACCAGGGGATGGTGAGTTTTATTCGATCTTCCTGTGCGACAATAGTTTTTTCACGCGTTTAATTTGAGTGGAAAACGTCGATTTTTTTATTTAAAAAGATGCAATGTTTCTTAAATTTTGACCAAACGAACCGTATACCTATAGAAAAGGGCATGAAAAAAAAACCAGCTTTGACCCGGTGACACTGATTTACGTGAAAAACGGACCACTAGCGCGGGGTCCACTCATTTTGCAAATCCTGATTTACGCGCCTGAATGTGCAACAGTATAACTGCAGGCTTATGGGCGAAACAAAAACGAGTGCCTGCAGGCCGAAAGACAGACGAGCCGGCTAAGAGATCCTGCATTTTTACAGCGCTGTCGCGCGCAATTATACATACGACATATTACATTTGCGCTGAATGAGAATATACATTTCTCATCCTATATGTATATATATGGTGGTATGGAAAAAGGTTAGGCTTTCTCTATCTCTGTTGATTTTGCACGAGTCGCAAATACCAATAATTGTCATTTGAAGCTAGTTATAGCTATATGAAAATGGTTTCGTTTCATAGAGCCATTACGCAATTTATCACTTAAAGTTTCAAAAGAGAAATAATTTCTCGCTGTGATAAAGCAAGCGTCGTATAATTAAACCATCATATTCCTAATGGGCTGTATAACCTCGGCGGTGCTCGCGCTACATTCGTTTTCTACTAATGTCGTGCTTTTTTAGCGATTGTGGTTAGCGCTCGGAATTTTTAAAGCTACTTTAATTAAACCGCCATCCGTAGATTGTGGCGTTTAATTTGTTAATAAAACTATAAGTAATATCGTGCTGTAGTAATAATTCGCTGAGGCTGCGCGCGTTTCTCACATATACGCCGCGCAAATTCAATCCGACAGATTAGTATGACTAAAATTGACTGTGCGTAATGTAAAACAAAAATTCTCGTGTACAACATTTTGTCCGAAAAAAGTCCAGCGTGCGCGCGGCAATGCCTTTTATATGTACATATATACTTATACGCGGATAGGCAATATCAAAAAATTACATTTCCGCAATCTGCTCATATTCAAAGCAAATACAATCACGCAGCTGGGCATATTTACGAATCTCTCATTTTTCCCTGCGGCGCGACTCACTGCACACGTACACACGTCCGCGCATTGTCCCATTTTCCCCGTTTCATCGCGCTTTGATGCGATACTGCGAGTCATCAAAGAGAGGGAGGGAGTGAGTTCAAATGCGTCGATGAAATCGGATTTATTTCTCGCACTTATTTTTTATTTTATTATTTTTTTTGCGCTTTTTTATCCATTTTCGAAGCATGCACCGTCGGCAATTCGATGAATTGAGCCACATCTTATGGATTTAACGCTGGCTGTTGGCTCCCATTCTTTGTTCGGATTTTTTAATTTTCTGTCGCGAGCTTTGTGCGTTCGCGGTCGGGATGCAAGATTGTACCGTGCAGCGCTCGAGCTGATGCTTTTGTTTTCGATCGGATAGTCGCCATGCGGAATCATTCATTATTTAACGGATTACTCTCGCGCGCTCGAAGTTTCATAGGCCCTTTACGCTCTATACGTGTTTTCGATCCTACTGCCGGATTATCGGGCTTATTTTTTGTTCGACGCTTTGACGCTTTTTTTCGCTTCGCACAATCCTTCGCGGGCAGTTTTTTTTCGCGATTTTTACCTTGTCCATACTTTTGAATGAAACAACGGAAACGCAATTTATTTATTTATTTATTTATAAGTACTAAACTGTCGTGTACGTGCATAAAGTTATTAAAGTTTTGATAAAATAACGCTATATTAACGTTTACGTCGACATATTTCGTAACTTTGAAATGTCAAATGAGTTAGTATGCAGCATGCATGAAATACTTATATCATGAGTGCAATGTCGCAGTATATAAAATATAATCGGATTGACAAACGAGGCGGGCAAAAACGAAGTTTACCCAATGATTTGTTATCGAGGCGAGGATCAGCCTTGCTGCGCGCATTCTCTCTCGTGATGGAAGGCCATTTTTCAGTAGACGACCGCGAATACTTGGCACACGCGCGCTTTAATCGATCCGTAAAGATCGCGAGTGTTTCGCCGCCCGTCGGGAGGTCCCGGAAATTAAATTTATTTTCATTACGCCCTAGAGGGGAAGAGAGACTTCGTTAAGATTCGCGCGCGTGCGAGGGTCGACGGAGGATCGGATGAAGGCGGCGGTGGTTCAGCCGCGGGCAGATGAGCCAACGAGCTTTCGCTGCAGTAGCGAGAGAGCGGGGGGAGGGAAATAACGAGCGTAAAATAACTATTTAATTTTCCTAATTAGCGACTAATTAGAAAGTTGCGCTTGCTCGAATGGGAATTCGCACTCGAGAGATTAACAAGCTTTTTGTGTTTTAAGCTTGTTTACTGTTGCTCAAGGATATGTGTTTTCGTCGAAAAATTCAAAAAACATCAATAATTATTACCTTCCTCTTCGCATCCGAATACTTTTCTCCTAGTCAATCAGACTATATAACCGCCTGAAAAATCGATGGCATTACAGCGTCATCCACGGCGTAATAACGAGCTTTTGCTCCAGCGCCGTATGTCTCTCTCTCTCTCTCTCTCTCTCCCCTCCCCCGCTCGAGTATACATAGAGTATAATGCGTCTACGCAAAGACGCACGTCGACTGCGGTTCGTTTGACGGCTCGATGTCGTCGGGTTGGCGGGCGATGTTCATTCCATTTCCACTCCAGCTCCTCTCGCCAAGTTCCCAATATATACATATAGATATATAATTCTAGCACTATCGCGTATCCGTTGCTCGGGCCTCGAACGCAATGAAGCGCATAATCCTCTTAATTCCGACCTTAACGAGGAATCCAAGATCAATTATACGCAATTGTCTGAGAGGGCGGAATATGACGAGTCTACTCGCAGTTACATCATCCCGGCCGAGTAATATATAAGTGGCCGCGCCGCACCAAAGCCTGCCTGATGCCTGTCTACCAGAGAGAGAGAGAGAGAGAGAGAAGTAGAAGTTGCCGGTAATGGGAGATTTGCTGGGCTGTTATACGGGAATGTTTTTCTTGAGTTTGACGTTTCTAGGAAGAGCAAGCCGGAGACTTTATGCTGTGCGCAACCCCGAGAGAGAGAGAGAGAGAGAGAGAGAGAGAGAGAGGGAGAGCGAGCGAGCGGGAGGTTAAATGGAAACGGGATGTTTTTACAGCGCGACGGCAGTCGTAATGCGCGAGCAGCTAGTTAAATTTTGTTGGAGTAATTGTGAGAAACTGGGAGAGATAACGACTTGACTGGGCGGGATAGTTAGTTGGAATAACATAAAGATGGCGAAATTGTAATTAAGACGTTCAACTCGGGGCTGCAGCGCGTCTTGTCGTTCATTGTAATAGCATAATTAGTACGGTCGGTACAATCGAACCTCTATCATCGCTATAGTGCGTCTTTCAATTATGTACTATACGCGATTCTCAACTTTTTAATATACGCAGCGGAATTGCCCGGACGATACTACCTATAAAGTCGACATGTTAAACAGCATTCGAGCGTTCTTCAGCTTTATTCGCGCTCGAATAGAAAGTTTACGACCTAGCTCGCGGAGTGTGTAGCACTTTCCGCGAAATATATACACGAGCATATTTATGTCACGCCGTCGAAGCTTTCTCTCGCGCCAACGGTTGTCCCGAATTAACCAGAGATCCTAATCGGCGATAAAGTGTTATCCGACGGGCAAGAAAAAGAAAAAAAAACAATTGAAAGACTACAGTGTTTACACGCGCAATAAGCGGCTTTTTTGCCAGGCCAAAAGAGCCTCGCCGGCAGCGGCAGCTCTAAACACACACGCTATGAGCATTCCATACATTTGCCCCCTTCCGCGAAATTCTTTTATCTTAATCTCTCCCTCTGTTTCTCTTTGTTTCCAAGCTTCATCCCCCTGTTCCTCATTCCCCTCTCCAGCGCAGGTGGCCTTATCCGCGCGATATTTACGAGTATGTGCTGCAGTCGTTCGACTATCCGGCGGCGTTCGCTGGAAATCCTTTCGAATATCCTCCCCCTCTCTCTCTCTCCCTCTCTCTCCCACAGCCGCCTGATAAAAAGCGCCCGAGAGAAATATCGCAGATTACTACTTTCCAAGAATGATCGTCCCAGAGTTGATGCAGTTGGCGCTGGATTATTCCTTATCGTTGGATATTTTCTCGCGCGCCCGAGGTTTTCTGGCTTTTAATGCCAGCTCGCCTATATACTGATTTGTGCTCGATTTTTGAAGAATGGCACTGCGCTCGCGTATACTGCTTCTGCTATGCTCGTGATGATGGATGGCGCGACGTAAGCAACGGAGATTTATCTTTTCTTTTTTCTTTGTCCAGTTCCTAATGGATTATAAACACGATGGATATAGTATTGCAGTCCAATTTACCAAATGTTTTCATTACAACTGAGTTATACTTTCAACTCTATATGTGTCACAAGGGAATATACGAGGAAGCTCTTCTAATTAGTTGTAAGACTTTTCGACTAGATACGAGCTGGAATATAGCTTTAGTTTGTACATCGGATGAATAATAAACAATCTTCATACGTTATTTGGGGAGAAGATCGATGAGGGACGAAGATAGATTCAATTTTATACCGATGTTCGAATATCGATACAAAAGTAAAACGACGACGTAAAAGATTGAAGAAGCATTCGTATAAGCGAGAGCGCGCATTGTGTTATACTCGTGTACGTCCAATATGTAATTCCTTCTGCAAATAGACAGCAAAACTAGCTTATTTATCGCCTCGAATGTAACTATTTATAGTATAGCTATATGCTGCATATACATCGTGGTAGAAAAATCGGAAAAATTATGGACTTAAATCACGGAAAGTCGCATAATGTTCTTACAGCTCGAGGGTCCATGCACGCCGGCGCTATCGGTCCTCAGCTCTCGTGTGCGCGAAATGGCCGAGAGATGCTACCCGGAGAGACTAATTGCCGGGGCCGGAGTAAATCTCTCGCGCGCCACTGAAACCTAGCCTCGCACGCTCGTAATGAATATATAGTTTTTCCGAGCGTAAAGAGAATGTTCTGCGGTGTGTAGCAATGTTTTTTATTTTTTTTTTTTGCAGTTTGCAACGATCGATTCTATATGTTTGCGGAAGCTTTCGTGCGGATTTGAAAGAGTAAACGCGGAGCGTGCGAGGAAATTCATTTAAAATTTTTCCTCGTTATCGGATTGTTGAAGGTGAAAGGGAATAATCCGTTTATTTGACGTGTAACTTTTGCTCGATAATCCTTATCGACGGTAAATATGAAGTTTTCAATTAAATTCTTTCATCCCCTATAAAACCTCGGCGCTTTCGAGTATATAGCTGCGTTTTTTTCTGAAACACCGCATTGTCCTTTTAATTTAAGAAGATTATACATTTTTTGCCATCTTTCCGAAACTAAGTCGATACACACGTCGTAAAAAGAAAGCATTAGTTTTAACGATCGCCGTTCTAAAAATCCGAAAAAAGCAGAAAATCGTTAATGAAATTTCGCGAAAAGTCGTTATCGCCGAAGAAACAGCAGGGACTAGAGAGAAAGAGAGAGAGAGAGAGAGAAAAGGGGGGGGGCGATACGCGGCAGCGGCAAGTCGGTACGGAATAATACAGCGGCACATTACACGCGGCCAGCTTCCGTGTGCGGAACGTGACTTGCACTATATTTAACGGCTAGCAGTGCTATATACGCTCCGCTTCGTGTTCAAGACATCTCGCGTGTGCAAACTCATTTAAAATTTCTGCCGCCGTCGGAGCCCTGATGGGAGAAAATGAGAGAACGGAGAGGAAGAAGGGGTAAAAAGAGGGACAGAGAGCGGCTGGTTGAAATAATTTTAATAATATCGCTCGTTATAATTGTCGTTCGCGAGCGCGCGTCGTTAGCTGCTGCCGCCGCCGCCGCCCCCGCTGCTGCTGCTGATCCTGCTGGTTCGCGTCGGTTATTTTAATTATACATATATATATCGCGAGTTATACGAGGCTGTTTTCTATAATAAATTGGCGGTTCGTGTATAACTATTTGCTTTTCAGTTAATTTTTCGCTCGTCGCAAATCTGTCGCTTGGAGGAAAAAAAGAGCGGCAGCGAACCCTCCTGGCTGGCTCGTCAACTCGCTCATATTCACGAAAAATATCTCCCGCAGTCGCGTACCATAGCTATATATATATATATATAGAGAGAGAGCGCGCACGCACGCATACACAGCCTCGGCCGTCTGGAAGGTCCGCAACCACTTCGCGAAGTTTGCGCAACTTCCACACCGCGCGCGTCTACGGGCCAGTCCCTCCTGTTTTCCAATGCGGTTATATAAAGTTCGCGTACGCGCAAACTTTTTGAGTAACTCGCCGCCGCTGACTCTTGTGTCGGCGTTTTATTTTCTCGACTGGGCTCTTTTTCCCTCCCTCCCACCCTCTCTCTCTCTTCGGTAGACTCTGGCTCTTAGACGAGTTTTTCATCGCCCTCGGCTACAAAAATCAACTTTGATTTCTTGGAGTCGTCCGGTGGCGTGAACACGCTATATCAGGCAGTTGAAACGCGCGGCCGTCGGATAATTTGCTTTTCGTGTGCGGGCCGACCGATTTCGATGAGCGTAGACTTGTTTTACTTTGGCACGCTCTCGAAAATTTATCTGTAATTTCTCTTTCACTCTTGAGTCGAGTCTTTTATGTATCTTTGCCATCGAGAAATTCTAGAAAGCTATATATATATATATATATAGAGTGAAAAGCAAAGAAGCATTTCCATCGAGACGACCGCACCGAAGCTCGAGTCGTGTTTGAGTACATACTCGCGAGTGCATTTCCTTATTCATACGGGACCGCTGCCGATATCTTCCTGTAAATATTCCATTCATTCGATTTCGCAACGGCGAATTTGCATTATACATCCGATCGCCGGTGAAAAATCTGCGAACAGTCGACTCGTAAATCGGGTATATCTCAGCCGTACACTGCAGTTCTGCCGAGCTCTATTATAATGCACATACAGGACTGCTATTTTCAATTTACTCGGCTAACCTAGTTTTACCTCTGCAAGCTAGGAAAAATAATTTAGTATTGATGAAAAATTCGGAAACGCGCGCGCGGTGCCGTAAAAAAATGACTGCGCCAGCTCGAGATTTTCGGGCTCTGCGCTGAAACTTCCTTATTCCTTTTGGAAGCTGCGAGTGCTGCATGCGGCATGTCCCCGTTTTGCGATTACCCTCGTTTTATTAACAGTTACTTTTTTACATTCAAAACGAACAACCCGCAGGCGCCGCAAATTCGGTTCGCTTCCAGCCGCCTCTGATATAGGTATACACGGTACAGATATATCCATCCTATCATTCTCTGAAACGTGCGCACTCTGCTGCAGGGTGAGCGCACACGTGCGCCCAAGCTCTTAACCGCGTCACTGCACGAGAAGCAGGTATTAAGAACCGGCGCGGAGCAATCGGCCGCGTTTTTTTCAGCACAACTTCGGAAAAATACGATTTTATCGCGGGCAATTGACATTCGCGAGCGAACACGTGAGAGGGAAGAAAGGATTCGCTGGCCCGATTAACCGAGAAACTACTACGCCGAATGGGCGCATTTGCCGAGCAAAATCGCTTTCTCGACAATAAGGTACGTCTTTGTCGATGCAAAGTGTGCCGTGTGCGTGCGTATCTAATTGTAAGGATATGCCGATTATACGTATTATGCCATGCGATTTAGTTCAGTTAGACTGGGCTCTCGAAAGTTAATCGTGAGCAAATAAATATATTGTCATTCAATTGGTGTAAAGCCAACTCGCACTTGACATGTTGTTCCTTAAACTCCGCGGATTAAAATACTTAATTCACTCGTTTATATATATATAGGTTATGGCAAAATGCGAAAAAATGCCACGGCGAGGGCGCACATCAAATTGGCTACAGTTTAAGTGAATGCAGTCCCGCTCGCTTTAATGGCTCCGATGTAAATTAGATGGAAAAAGAGGAGGCGAATGGAATCCGTCGCCGGAAATGCCTTAAGCCGCGAGGGCATGGAGCCCGCGGATTTTCACGTTTACGAGCACTGGGCACGCTGAAATTTCGCTCCAATGCAGCGTATTCTTCTCTTTGTTCAGGCATCGGTTTTCGAGCGCTTCAATCGAAATAGAGGATCGGCATTTTTTTTTGTTTTGTTTTAGTGAAAGTTTGTGGATAGTTTTTCTGTTCTAAATTGTCAATCAAACAATTTTTTTTAAAACTTTTGTTGCCCAAACTCGATTTATCTTTTCCTTTTTGCGATTTTGTTTTTACTTTTACTATAAAGTAAAAAAAGCGACGCAACTTTGTACAACGTTCGACAATAATATCTCGTGCTGTAATAATCCAATCTGTTCACGAGGTAGCAACTCTATTATAAGCTCGAAATATTATCGCAGTAGTCCCAACGGTACATCGACACACTGCGCACACACACCCGATCATAATCAAGCCCCAGACAGTCCAACGCAAGAAACCGCGCCAAAGGCCAGCAGCAATGGAATGCAAATGTAACTCGACGTATAATCCGTCGTTGCGCACATGGCGACGTCCTAATGCTGATTAGATTCGGGGGAGGGAAAGAAGACGGACGGACGGGCGGACGGACGGACGGACCGTCGCTTCGTCGTCGTCCTCGTCGTTGTCGTCCATTTGGAAAAGCTCGCATGTAAATGGCCTTTGCGCTTTGGATCTAATTAATTAAGGAGTCGAGGAAGGACTCGAAATGATTCCGTTTGACGGGGTTTATATTTCGCCAGGTGCGGCGGTTTGCCAGTGTAATGGCTAGAGTTTTGGACTCGCGTCTGTGTGCCGCGCTTTTGCTTATTGTTCGAAAATGCTGAGTAGAGCTTTGGGAGATTCGATTACATAATTATACAATTTATAACGACGTTATTTTGAATCTCGAAATATTTCAACTTGTAATGATGATTGTTTTAATTTTCATTTACTCCATAATGCTTCGTACAGAGAAAGTTACATCTCTCCTCTGGCTCTATCCCTCGGTAGTTGTCAATAAAATGATGTTATGATTCTATCGGTTTTCCCGAGGCAGTGAAAGGGTGAAGAAAGAAAAGTTTATAATCTTTTCTTCTTCTAAACGCAAGTGTTTATACATACCAATAAATTATACTCGTATATATAATATATATATATATATATATATATATATATATATAAGTAACTCGAGATAAACTAAAATATCGTTTAACAATGATGTATACTATTATTGTTATCGTATATCAAACTTCCAGCTACGTTCTACATCGCGAAAAACTGAGAATGCTCGCATATATTCGTTAATTTGTTTTTTGTATCATCATCATCATATATATATATATATATATGTGTGTGTGTGTGTGTGTGTGTGTGTGTGTGTGTGTGTGTGTGTGTGTGTGTGTGTGTGTGTGTGTGTGTGTGTGTGTGTGTGTGTGTGTAATCGATGGGAACCTCATCGCCGGAGATGCGCCGCCGGAAAAATGTTGCCGATAACCGCGGTGCCCGAATACTTTGCATTTGAATGAAGCCATTGGAAAAATCAATTAAACGACTATTAGTAGTGAATTCCGAGCGATTTCCCGGTACGCACCGCCGTGAGAATCGATTCGAACAAACATTTTAATGTTTTAGCGATTCATTATTGGTCGTCGGAGCGTTTGTTGCGCGCTAATTAATCATTCGATTGCGATTCCAAAATTATTCTCCGTTGGAATCAATATATTATTTTATAGTATTTTATTTTTCGGAATTGATTGCCTTTTATCATTTGTTCAAATTGCGCGCAGACAAAGAAGAAAAGTAAATCGCGGAAACACGCGTTCTATATATGCGCGCATCCTCCCTAATCATCCAAGAAAATCTCGCCGCGCTTTATCACGCAACAAAGGGTAAAAAAAGAGAGAGAGAGAAAGAGAGAGAGAGAGAGAGAGAGAGAGAGAGAGAGAGAGCCCAGCAACGACGCCTCGACAAAACGAATCTCCCCGCGCGCCTCTGCTCGGCATAAAACAGCCAACTCTTCTTTCTCTCTCACACTGTGTCTGCACAAAAAGATCGCGCGGAATTCCGGCGGTAAAAGAACAGCTCGCCGTTGCGCGGAAGAATAACTCATCCGCGCAGCTCTCTCTCTCTCTCATTTTCTCTCGCGCGCGCAAGCAAAGGGGCGACGTAAAAATGTATACAGCCGCGCGATTAATTACGATAATACAAATCCGCGCAGTGCGCCGCAGCTGCCGGTGCAGCGCAGAAAAACAAAGCGCGAGTATAAACTACATATCGTTTAATGCAAAGCAATATGTCTCCGCTCGAGGATGTAAATCTCGGCGCTGTTAAGACTTAGGTATATATATAGAAATACGCATAGAGTCGACGCGGGGCATCGTAAAAGAATTGTATTAAGCCGTCCGTAGAAATCGTCGTGATAAAATAAAATCTTAATTCCCTCTCCGGTGCGGCAAGCGGAGATTTAAGCCAGCATCGCCGGCTTCTTTTGTTCCTCTCTACTTCTTTTCAGGCGCGCTTTTATTTTTCCCGCGGATCGCAGTAGCCGGCTTTGCTATCCCTCTCATCGCGACGGATTTGCCAGATTTCAAAGAGCACTTTTTCTCCGCGTATCTGCCTCCATTAGGGTAATAATTTTTTTACAGCCGTCTGATCTTTTTGTCATCCTCCATCGTTTTTTCCCTTTTTCTTTTAAATCCAAGACAGACTGCTTATGCTTGTGAATATAGCGCAATTAAAGGAAAAACCGTGAAATCTAATTTCAGCACAAACGGCTTCGTGTGCATGGTGTTCCACAAGCGGGACGACCACGTCATCGAGATGCAGCAGTCGCTAAACTGGACTCAACAGGAGGACGAGGCTTGCAAACCGAGCGTTTTCGAGCCCCTGTCGGCGCCCTACACGACCTTCATCAGTGAGTGCAGTTTATAGCGTTCGCTGTAATTGTTTCGTCGCATGTCGCGAGACGCTTTCGTTTCTTCGAAAACTTTATCCCATAATCCTAATTGCGCCGCTTATCGTATATAATACCAATTACATAATTGCCGCGGGAGAGCCACTAAGCGTTGTTTACCGTTCTCGTGTAATCATGCAAAAAAGCCTTATATATACACTGTAGCGAAAGATGATATTCGCGTTGTGAGCTGCACTTGCGGAGCTTTCGTATAAATCGATAGCCTCTATATCTATTCGGTATATAGTATACCGCGCGGCGGCCGGCAATCCTAATTTTCTTAGACCATCGCCTCTCAGACGCTCCTTTGAGCTCTCGCTCGCTCGCTCGTGCCCGCCGGCGGCTTTGTCGTCGTCGCATAGAGAGGAATTTTCGGGGGGAGACAATATCCGCGTCGGTGGTGTGGCCCCGCACTCGGATGCCGAATCAGCACTCGGTTGATGGCGATCGGCCTTTACGTGCTTCCTGCACGACCAGCCGGAAAATCATGGGAGATCTGCATCCTATATATATCTTTTATTGCAGTATTATATACGCGACGGGAGCCAGTCATACAAGTTCAAATGAACTACTTTGTATTTTTTTCATCGCGTTTACAGATCATTTGTGTAAAGCGTACTGCTGGAAAAGTTTCGGACTACTTGTACGCGTCTCGGCAGCGCGATATGCTTTATCCGCGGCAGAAGCAAAAAAATTATGCAAAACGCGAGCTGAGCGAGTAAAAAATCCGCTCTCGTAAAAAAGAGCGAGCGCTCGTATAACAAGAGGCGAAAGATGTCACGTATCCGTCGTAAAGTGCAGGGAAAATGCAGGAGGCGGCCGCGCGACGCCGCGTCGCGCCCGCTCTCCATACACGTCGCGCGTTATCGCAAATCGGAGCCGCGTCGCTCGCGTATTATACAATATACACATATCCACTGACTCGTCTTGCGAGCAGCGCTCGTAAAGAGCGGCTAAGCGCCTGCAAAATCGATGCGCGCGTATACGGGACCCGATCGACGTATATGCGCATCTTCCATAATTGCCATTCGAAAAGATCTCGTTATAAAACTCGGGAAACAATGCACATTATAAGCGTATAAACCCGCTCGTTCTGCTCCGGCTTTCATAATCTTATAAAGAATGTACATCAACTTTTTATTCCAGCTTTAATCTCGTTTGCTTATTATTCATTCCGCAATTAAAAATTCTCGCATGAATGCAAAAAGGCTCGCGTAGCTATGCGCGCACACACACACATGCGCACACACACACAGGGGCCGTAGGAATATACATCAAGTGGCTTATCGCGAGGTGGAAAAAAAGAGCGTAAAATTGATACATCGCCAGCCGAGCTAGAGGCGGGGGACGCCGACATCGCGAGAAATGCATTTTAATCGAATTAAACGCCTCGTACACACGCATTCGTATATGTATACGATATCTTTGCGCGCATATATAATACAAGACTGCGCGCCGCACACTCGAGAGGATCGCTCGCAACGCACAGAACCGAGTCGGCTCATATATATATATATATATATATATATATATATATATATATATATATATATATATATATATATATATATATATATATATATATATATATATATATATATATATATATATATATATATATATATATACAGAGCTGCACACGTGATTCGCGTGCCGATGAAATTATCGAGTCTCGCAACTTTCGCCTGATGGCCTTTTTTCTCTCTTTCTCCTCTTTTTGCGATCGCGCCCGCCGAGCTTATAAATCAGGTTTATAAGTGCCATTTTTTTCCACTTTCCGCAGACGTTTTAAAGTTTATCGGTGTTTCTCGCGCGGGGAAGGTGGTTTTCCCGCGCGATAAATGAAAGTTCGCGGGGCTTTGAATTTTCAAATCCAATAATGATAATTATTATAAAAAAAGTAGAGAAAAGCTCGCTCCGCGCGCCGACAAGTATACCCCGAAGAGTTTGCTCACGGACGGGGATCGAAATTTATGGTCGTCGTTCGGCTCCTCCTCGGAAAGTGGGACACACGCGCGCGACAGCTTGTCCGCGCGTGGAAAAACGACGAATCGATTTACCGCGCTCGGATTATCTCTCGCGCGGGATTTCAATTTTTGCGACGCCGAGCATGTTCGTTCTTCGGGGAGTGCTTTGCTTCTTGCCTTCCATCGGACAAGAGTAAATTCGTCGATTCGTTGATTCGTCTTGATATTTCAGCGATGGAACCGATGACGAGACAATGCCCATACCTCGGCCGCTACGTTGTCGTGGTGGTGACGAGGCCTCCGGGTGGCGCGGCTGGCGCACACGCGAGCCACAACAGCTACGCGGAGAACGTGGCGGAGGTACGTTCCGCGAGGATGACGACGACTCCCCAGCCGACGCGGTGCCATCAGGCCAGCGTCGAGGGGCTCAATATCGGCTGCACCAAGCCTGATTTGATGGAGTTTGCCACGGACTGCACGGACAAGGCTTTATTCAGTGAGTAGATGTCGGATAATTCACTTCACAATATTTGCACGTTGAATCTCGATCTCCTCATTCGCGCGTATAACAAAAATATCTAAAGAAACAACCGACGGCAGAGCAACCGCGCGGCTGCGCTATATCTCGCGCTATACCTTATACTCCCCTGCATCCTGGCACGAGAGAAAGAGCGAGACGCTCTCGAGACATCTTCGACAGTTCGACGAGGAGGAGGAGGAGGAGGAGCAAGTCTTGGCGTAACGTCTTATCGGATTACCCTTCGACTTTGGAGGCCAAGTTCTCCTTGCAGCGCTGCAATAGTTAGTTTGCGGCTGGCCGGGCTTTCGAGGGGGGCACACAGCTAGACTGAGACGTCGTCGACCTTTCCGCTTGGTTTGCTGATGGACATCGCGGCGGCAACGGCGGCGGAGGCCGCAGTCGGCGAACGAGACCCCGACGCGATTAATTGATTCCGGCTCGGGGCGGCGAAAAGTGTTGTTCGGACTGTGCCTCTGTCACTTGATTTTTCCACCATTTTTCATTCAATCTTTTATGGCGCTGAAAATTTATTCACATTTCTACGGAATAAAGTTATCGCACATCTATGTTATTATATATACGAACAGGGTTCCTACTACTTCATCTTCGACGGGGCAGCTTCAATTTTTCAAAGCGAAGCTTAATATCTTTAATGCTTCGATATCGAATTCTCAAACTGCTCTACATAAAATACACTCGGATCGCACCTGCGGTTTCATATCGGATAAAGCTGCTCTTTATATTATTACGTTTAAAACAGAAATTATCGGTAACGTGAATAATGAAAAAAGTAGGAGATTCCACTTTGACGTCATTGCGTTTCATTCGATATATTGAATATATTGAAGAGAAAAAGTGTTTATCAAGTAGCTCCCAAGAAAATATAAAGCGAAAGAGCAGTGAAATCGCAATTTTATATTTTATTCGCAACGAGTAGAAGTGGTCCGTATGCAGTCAGACGCGAGGTCTCGGTTGGAAAAAGGGAGGAACCATAGCCGAGAAATGAATTATTCGCTCATCCCGATCGATCTCTCTGGAAAATTCATAACGAAAGCATCCAAACAAGCCAGAAGCGGCGGCGACGGGAATCTCATCCGCGCTGCAGAGCTTGCGGAACTCCCGGTGGTGGCGGCAGCACAACAGGCTTCGCCAGCTTGTGCGCGTATATAAGCCGGCCAGCTGCTGCTGCTGCTGCTTTGATTAAAGATTATGCCTTTCCTCGGCGCACCTGCACCGCAAAGCCGCTTATATTCTCGAGACGCGAGGCATTAGCGCAGCACCCAGCCGCTCTTTCCTCGCTGCGTGTTGATGTTCGAGTATATATACGGCTCTCTCTCTCGCTCTCTCTCTCTGGTACTGGCTAAGTTCGGCTTTTCCGATATCGGCCCGGAGAGTTAATCCGCGAGTACTCGCGCGCGAGACGCGGAGAGGCGAGCGAACGAGCAGAGAGGATTTTCCGATGTTTTTCTCGTTTGGATGCGAGTGTTTGCCGACGATGGCTGGATCGGGGGGAGATTGTTTTTTCAAAATATTCCACCTTTTTTGCAGAATACTCGTGTCACGGAACTTGGGTGGAGAACGACACGGCCTACCTAGTGGCTAGCACCGAGACGGATCGCTATTGTCTCGTGTACAGCGCCTCGGCCTCGAGCACGACCACGAGCTCGACGAGTCGAGAGCTTACGGTGACCGGTCATCTGGCTTCGTGCCCGCGAGCTGCTCACCTGCACAAACACGAGTGGCAAGTCAACCTCACGGCCTATGGTGAGCTACGCTTATTAATGCCTAATGAAGCATTATTTAAAATTGTTTTTTCAATCTTCCTTGACATGAGAATTTATTTACTCTGAGCCCAAATCTGCTTGCAGCCCAGTGCGACGACGTCTCGTCAGCGTCGACCTGGCGATCCTCGGGCTCGTCGCTGACGACACACGTGCTTTTCGTCCTCGGCGGTCTGCTCAGTCGCTACTTCGGCAGGTGATGCAGTTGCTGCTGAACTTGATGAGCTTGCAGCCAAGCTCTGGCTCGACTACGTCACTACTCGCTTCTCCGGTCCTGCTTCGATCGGGAGGATTGAGACTATGTATATAAATTTATATGAGGAACCGAGGGAAGAGCGAAATCACTCCGGGCCGATTCACTTGCGAATGTGGCGGATCGTTGAGAATCTACTGCGCTTGATTTTCGGAAGAAGCTGCTGCTGCTGCTGCGTTTTTGCCCGGGATTCTCTCGCGGGATTTCGTTGCGGGGGCGACGATCGGACGTTTTTTCTCCCCCACTCTTTTTAGGGGATTTCGTTCTTATATTTTGCGTTATCGTCATATTTTTTTACGAGCCTACAGTTGAATGAAAAACAAAAGGGTACAAAATATACCTATATACTTGTGTGTAATATATGCGATAGGAAGGGCTTTATTCGGCTAGGAAATCAAAATCCGATGAGATTGTTATTTACCAGGATATATGTATATAGGTATAATAGGAATTCGGGAAGATTTCACTTCGTACACATTATAATATATTATATACGAGTACATATATTTATATCATTATAGACGATCAAAACAGAGCTCTGCGTGGGTGAAAATAAAAAGAAAGTATATATAAGTAGGAGCCGAGCATTGTTTTAAAACTAGATTGCTTAGCGTGTGCGTTCGCGTCGACTTTAGGGGAACCGAAAGCTTTATAGCAAAACTTTAGATCTACCGTCTCAGCCAGACTGTGCAAACATTGATTCATTCTCATTTTCACAGAGTACGAGCTCCCATTATCAGTGTGCGATGCGAGCTGAACTTTGTGCTTTATCATACCCATATTTCGCCCAGCCGACAAGCGTTATCCTGGGCCGAAATTCGAATATTTATACTTTTCTCGGAGCCACCGAGTTGCTACAGATGCATGGTCTGGACTTCCGGCGCACATATCAGAAATTGCACGGAGCAGAGCTATGCGCAGTGGATGCGGCAAAAAATTAAAAGAGATTCAAAGCTATTATAGAATCCGACTAACAAAAACAGAAATAAGCAAAGGCCATATATTGGGTGGATAATATTCTCGGTGCGAACGTGCCTTAAGACGAAGACGTGTATAGTAACAAAAAATTAGGGTGATGGGGCCAAATAATTGCACTAATTCGCCGTTGTTGAATGTAGCTCGAGGACAAAAACTCGCGAACTGGCTGCTAGACAGAAGCAAACTACGGAAGCGAGAGTCGAGTCGAGAGGAAATTTAGATAGCAGAAATCAAGAAACTTCCAACTGCTCCGCCGCATTCGCAAGGTTCCCGCACTCAAGAAACAATTCTATCCGCGATTATATAACGCTCGAGAGATACCAAATGCGCTATTAACGAAAATATCCCTTAAGGTTCATTCTATACAATGTATAAAGCTGTGTGATTTGTATGCATTAAGCCTCGGACAGGCCCGACTACTAACTTCTTCGCATACATCTATATTATAGCGTCGTACGGAATGTTTCCTGTAAAGTACAGAGGCGAAGCGGCTAACATTTTTGTCTCAAATGGACGAAGATTGTAATAGTTAATCTAAAAAAAAACCCGGAACGCTACCAAAATTTAACTAGATGTAGCGCCAGTCGATAAGGATAATTTATGAATCGTTGTTGAAACTGAAAATGAAATAATACTCATAGTTCTTAGTCATAAGTTTTTCATTCCACGACTTACTTATATTAAATGTAATTTTGTTCATGCATCGACGAAAGATTATATTGTATGATTCACTAGCGTGAGACGACATATCGAGATACTATAATGTAACAGACATGTATAAAGATAGAACGAATGCAAAGTCAAATCGTAATAGACAAACCCAACCCAAACCCACTACGACGACGACGACGACGATCTTAAAAAGAACGTCCGATTAATTGCACTATAGTTAAAGAAATAAATAAAATAAACTTCGCTCCGCACTAAATAGCGAGAACTCGATAAAGCGTAAATATTTTTGATCCAAACTATTTTAACTAAATAATGAAAGCCGGTCTTTTTCGAAGAAACGAACAGTCGATGGATCTATGACTAGTCGTAGTCGAGAGTCACGGATATTCGGTGTTTGGCTATACAAAACTGTACACTATTAGGTAACTTGAATTCAAACTAGACTTAGCTGTGAAATCTTGACGTCAAATCTTTAACTACTAAATCATTTTTTTTATTCAATTGAAAATATTGCCTAATATCAGCGTCTACCAAAGAAGTGGAATATGTAAAGCCTAACTTTCGTAACTGACAATTCAAAAAGAACTGATGATTCAAAGCTGTGGTCCTAAAATGTTAATTTAAGATAATCTCGTAATTGATTGTTTATTTTAAGTTTTATTATTAATAAATTTAATATAGATTAACTTTATGTTATCTAGTAATTAGTTGATTTGAAAAGCTTTATATGAAAATTGCAAAAGTTAAGTTTGTTTTTTCTACTTAAATTATATTTTTGCAGCGTGTAAATATGATGTAAATGACTGCTTCATCGTCGAGATTTTACGTACTGCCCCATCAAAGCTGTAAATAATATATTTAATAAATGATTATAGTTATACGATAAAATATTTGACTGATTTCGCGTCAATGGGAAAAAGTAAGAGATATGTGATGACAGTGTCATCGTGATAAATTACATTGTGAAAGAAAAGAAATACCTGTAAAATTTTGTTACATAAACTTGAAAGAGTAAAGGACCTGTAAGTGTAGTTTCAGGGTATTCAAAAAAATTCATACATTTCCAAAGTCTAACATTAAACTATATATGCATATTAGTTTTAATTTTTAATTTAATTATATTTCTCAATTCGACCAAGCATCGTTGTATAAATTTGTGTAACGCGGGTTGATCAAAGTGTCAAATATTTCAGTAAAATTCGTTACTTGAGAAATAACTCTTGATTATATAAAAGGTAAATATAGGCAAAAGGTATTTGAATCTAAATAAATTTTCAAAAAATTGTAAAAAGTACTAAATATTCGATGTAGTCTACATATATACGAGTACATATTAGTAAACCCGTAAAGTTGCACAAAACGATCGTTCTCATCATTATTGTGATGAAAGAAATAATTCGAAATTTACGAGATATCAAATTTTCGAAATATGAAGTATTCCATAAGTAACAACAAGTAATTAATTAAATGTTTAAGTAAAGTTATAAAATGCGTGGACTGAAGTTTAAACTGCTCATAGATTGGGCAAGAATCAATAAATCAATTTATTTTTCACAGTCAACAAAATTTAATTTTATCGAACGCTATTGTTAGATCTAACAACGTCCTGTTATACGTTAATAAACACTATATAATAATTACGCAATTATAATTTAGAGTGTACGTTGGTAATGAGTCAATACGCATGTGTTAATACTAGCATCTTGTTTAACGCGATCCCGAAGCTTGTTATTAGTTTTAAACCTAATTTGTGCAATACTATAAAAGATCGTAAAAAAATACTTTAAATTAAGAGGCATTTTCTCATTCACTTCAAAGCTCCCATGGTGGAAAACAAAACGCAACACAACGAGTATTACCGTCTCTAGTCTAATAGCGAATTACCTGGTGAATTTCATCGATTTCGTAAATAAAAGGACGAATCCATGCTTGGATCAACTTCCGAAATAAATAAAAAAAAAAATATTGAAAATATGAAAACTAGACTGTAAGATAATCGCGTGTAAAGCAAAGACGCCTAAGGATACTTCGATTTTTTACAGAAATAAAAAATAATGGAAGTTATCAGCCTAGCGTTATAAGGAAATGTAAAATATAAAAAGAAATTTCTCATAAATATATTATAAAATAATGTATAAGCCAGAGAAAAGGAAGGGATCTTAAAGAGCCGGAAGGACGTCAAAGCTGCTGTGAAGATTATCGACGAAACTAAACACTTTGACAAAAGATTTAAAGAAACACAGAAATAGGACTCACGCTTGGAAGCTACGAGAAAATCCATACATACTGAGTGTTTTATTATCGGATTGAAATATTACAATGATACCTATGAATATAGATGGTTTTTCATTATTATATTATAGATGTTACTTAATAATATATTTACAAATAACTAATCAAACATCGTAGTATTTATTTTCCCACATTTTAAATAATGATAGCATTTATTATTTTTTTTTTAATTATGAATTACGGGTATATTTTGCTGTACAGTTATTTACATCATTTTTAATACAACAACATAAGTGCTGTTTTTATAAACTATAAATTAGAATTACACGAATGTTTGAATATTTTCAATTGTTTTTATAATTTGCGTCTTGTATAGTAAGGATGTAATTATTCGCGCGATTAGCAGCTTCATCGCGTGGTATTTTGTATAATGAGAATAAAATCGAATATAATAACGGAAAATGGATAAGTAGTATTGAAAAGTCTTTGTTCCCAGAGCAACAGGGTGATCGAACGAAAGGCACTAAATGTTGGTACGATCGCGAATGTAATGCCTTTCTAATTGTTATCTCTAACCGATACGTTGAAGGTAAAGGGATTCCCATTCAAAATGACGACCGGAGTTGCCGGCGTCGGCAGGTACGACGAGCTTCTATGATGCGCCATGACCAACTCCTTGGTGTTTTTCTCCGGCTTCACGAGGACGATGTAGACTTTGGGAAAGAAGAGACAGGCGAGCTGCACGAAAGCGCTGAGGGAGAGCGATAGCGCGAGGGTGACTACGCGGATGGCGTTGCTCGTCGAGGCCAGGTAGAGAGGCACGAACGCCAGCCACAGAATCATCGTCGTGTAGTTCGTGAAGGCGATGTAGCGCGTCTCGTTGAAACCTTCCGGGCATTTGCGCGTCTTTACTGCGTATACCGTGCATACCACTGCGAAATCAAATTTAAAAATCATGTCATATCATATATCACATGGTATTTAAAATAATAAACATTACGTATTAAAACGAATGGGTAGATCAGCCCGATCATGTAGGATCGATCGTCGAATCCCTGGCAAATCCTCAAGCGTGTGTCTCTCGTCGGAAAAGTGTAGGTCGCGGACGGTGGCGCCTTGAGCAGCCACGCGCCGTTTATGAGAACCTCGATGAACGTCAGGATACCCGTTATTATCAACTGAGACCTTGGACTCGTGTACCTACGACGGATAAACGAATAATAAATTTTAAAAACAAAACGATCGATGTTTCCAGTAGCGAGCGAAAGGATACCTCGGCTTGTGCGGGCTATTGGTGGCATTGTTGAATATGCGGTGGATCCGGTTGGTCTTGGTGACGAGGGCGGAGTAGCAGAGCGTGTAGCAGAGCCCGATCCCGAATCGGGTTATCGCGCAGATCTGGGTGTTGGGCCGAGCGATGATGGCGAAGGTCATGAGGAAGGAGGCCAGTGTACCCAGCAGCAGAAGGCAGGAGAGCTCGCGACCGGAGGCTTTTATTATCGGCGTCTCGCTGTACAGCCAGAACACGCACAGCACGAAGATCGTCAGCAGGATGCCTGCGCAGCGAAGATGAACATTCCAAGATTTTTCAAAAGATAGAGGCACCTACGTAAGCTGGTCAACGGACTCACCGCAAGTAGCGACGGCCATAGCGCTGACCGCCCAGGGGCTCGAGTAATCTATAAACTCCTCCGGGATGGGCGAACAGGACATCTTGTCCTCGGTGGGCCTGGTGCCCCAGTCGCAGTCCTCGCACCTGTGGTCGTCCAGCTTGAACTGGTAGAGGCCACAGTTGCGGCATCGCCAGCAGCAGGGATCCTGTTTCTCGCGCACCTTCACCTGGTTGGCACGGCAGGGACTGGCGCACGTCGAGTTTGGAAAGAAACGACGGCCACCCTCCTCCTCGCTCCGGTACTTCATCACCCGAGGATCCAGGTGCAGCATTGGACTGCCGTTTTCCGATTCTGCCGCGGGAACATATCATTTTGCGCAAAAGACTATTCCTAGCTTATATACAAGTATAGCATTGCCACTTTCATCCAAACTTAAGTATAACAAAAGACGCCCATAGTCTATAGAATGGCCTTTGTTTAAAAATGTCAACGCGGGCTTGGCTTACACACCAACTGACAAGTAGGTCGATGCTCGCTCGCTCTCTCAAATTGCCATTTTTTAATTTTCTTATATACCAAGGGAAAGCTTATAACGTGGCTGTATACAAGTACACCCTCCTATTTAATGCGAGTGGGGACGCAAACGATCGAATTTCGTGTTTTCCTAGGCTAAAAAGCCCAAGGATCAGTATGAGAAAAAAACTCCACTCCTTCGTTCTTTTTTTAACTGTTTCAATCTAATTGAAATTGCCATTTCAAAGACGAAGACAATAAAAAGTATGAGAGAAAAAACGATTTTCAATTATTCCAATTTATTTTAATTTATTCTAATGTTATCTAATTTATTCTCGCGCCATATATAAAAGAGAAATATCCGCCTTAAATACACAGCGGATTCCGCGAAAACAATGAAAAGACATCGGATATTGATTCGAAGCGATCGGTCAAAATCGCAACTCAATCATAATAAACTCGATACGACATAAATATTTGCCGAGGAGTATCTCCTTTCGCTTATTAAATCGAGTAGCATCGAAATCACTTGCTCCGACTGGATCGCGCGAACGCATCGATTATATGGAAAACTGCCCTTTATTATAAAATAGACTAAACAAACGCACGAGACTTGTGCAAACTCACGCGTATAGTTCCCGACAACGTGCCAGCGGTAGGATCCATCGTCGGCCCTCTGATAGTTGAGAATCGAATATCTCGGCGGGCCGTCCACGCCGTTCATGAATCTGAACTTGTTGCTGGCCTCGTCTGCGAACAATATGGTTTTTCCGTATTGTATATATTATAGATGGTTTTTATGTTTATACGCGCAGTCGAAACAAGACCTTTGAAGGAGACGTTGGCCAAATACTTGCTGAGAGTGAGGCCGTCGATGTGGCCCATAGCCTCGCACATCCCCCACTGATTCTCGCCGCATCGGTCGACAAACATGTCGTGCAGGGCGTGAGCCACCGAGTAGACCGCGTCCCGCACAAAGTGCACAAACTTTTGCTGCTTGTAGCCGGTCTCGCGGGCTATCTTTTGCCGCGACTCGTCCGAGCAGGCGAGATCGCGCTCCAACTGCTGAAACGACGTATATAATGATCATTCGGATAATGCTCGATATAATTATACATGTCACACCTCTTCGTAATCGTCGTCCGAATCGGTCTCCGTGGCGTTCCTCGCGTCGCATCTGTGATACTCCCTCCAGAACTCCCTGAACCAGGGATTGACAGCCTCGTGCGCGAGCGTCAAACTCGTAAAGTAGTCATCGAAGCCGGACATCTGCCTCGACAGAGGCTGGACCGCCAGTGCGCCTTCGAGCACGACTTCCTCGGGATCGTCGCGCCGGCCGGGATTGAGAAAGTTTCGGTGGTTACTCGTGGACCAGGCGTCGCTGCCGATCCACACGAAACGCGTACCGACGCCCAGACGCCGAGCTGCGTCCATCACTTTTAACGTCGTCACCTTCTCGGCGAACAGGACGACCACTGTAGCCAATTTCAAAGAGAGAGAGAAAGAGTTACTTTCATTTTCTTCTCGCAAAACTTTACGAGCATCAGCTATGTATAAAGCAATCGTACGCTCTAACGTATCAGCATCCCGCCAGACGGTAAACTTTTATCCAACGATATAGAAACTACGAAAGTTCGCCTCATTATAAAGTATTCCGAGTGCGCAAGAGCAAAGAATTATTACTTCGCTGCGCCCCATCCATTTCAATTTGGCATAAATAAAATTCGTAGCTCCATCCTCCAAAGTTTTCTTTTTCTCTTTCTTTATAATCCACCCCACACCTTGAACTTCTCCCGCGATAGCGAGAACAAAGCGGGATTAGGAGGCCCGACCTTGTGTGCGCAGCTATAATAGTCTAGCGTTGACTTTGCCAAGATTGTCATTGAGAAGTTGGATATTGATGGCTGGTTTGCTCAAGTTTCTCCTGACGTTCGAGGAGCTGTCGCGAGACTTCGGTTATTATATATTTTTAGACACGCGATATTTCTAATCTAACCGATGATGAAAATCCGGCCCAGTGCACGCTCGCACAAATAGAAAAGAAGTAAAAGTCGCAATTGAAGTTTTACCTGCTGCAAAAAGAGAAAATCCCGGGGTCATGAGAAGTAGACTTTCTTGAAAACGAATTATTTCATTGGCGCGAGTTTTACGTTTTATTTGCTTATTCGCCCCCTCATATTATTATTATTATTATTATTAATTTGGTCCGAAAATAGACAATAATTGAATTTCAAACTACGCAGCCAACGCTTCTAGCCAAAGTTCAATTTTCACTTGGCAGACCATCGTCAAAGTTTCCCTAAAGGGCTGCGTTACTGTAGTCTCGAACTTACATAATACTATACATCGATACACATCGTTTATACTTTTATATAGCCAGACGCTCGAGTTCTCCCCCCGAGAAAAAGGTTACTCCACTCGAGCCTCGACAAATCCGAGATTACGACACACACACGCGAAGAGGACATCCCGAAATAGACGCTCGGGGAAGATTCCTTGTTCGTAACGCCGCAGATATGTAGGCTGTCGCCGTCGCGAGTGACCGACGGACAGAAAAAAATCTGCTGCGTGACAGCGGGCTATCGCGATTTAGCTTTACTTACGCCGCGTTATCATCACGGTGCTCAAAATCGATACATCGTAGTCGAGCTTGCGGCAATGTCACGCGGAGATTCGTCATTTAGTTCTCTATGAGAACAACAAATTTACCGGAATGTCCGCAATTGAATTCGTTTTTTTATTATCCCCGCGGTCGCTGAATAAATCATGCCCCGTAAAGCAATTCGAGTGCGGAGCGAATGAGCGGGGAGAATGAAGGAGAAAAATAAGACAAACAACGCGGGAGAGACTATAGAGTAAAAGCGATGCAGCAGCAGTGGGATAGAGAAAGAAAATAGTCTTGTACCGTTCTCACGCGGACCTATCGATTATTCTGGTATCGTTTCGAAATTTATTTTTGCCGCTGATGTATGAATAATCTAATAATACGAACTGCAGTTCTCGCTTGTGAAAGAAAGAATCTGGATGCTCACGTACCTCGGACTTCGGTCTTGTTGGCGATTGTGCGGATGACGTTGTCGTAGTCCTCGGGTAAGAAGCGTTCCTTGTCGATGCGCTGCGGCGCACTGAAGCATATCGAGTATTTGCTCGCGAGAGAGACGAGGGTCTCGTAGCCGTGGTTCCCATACTCCGTGTCCGAGTAGACCACCGACACGTACGTCCACTCGAACTGCCTGCACATGTTATATATACATACATACATACATACATACATACATAATAGGCAGGTCAAGATTCTGCTTATTCTTGCGGTTTCCCTCAAATTCGCGTATAAACCAGAAGGCGCTATTTACTTGAGAATCTCGAGCATCGCGTGAGCCTGATTGACGTCGCTTGGCACAGTCCTGAAGAAGTGCGGGAAACGTTCCTTGCTGCTGAGAGACGGTGTCGTTGCCATGTACGAGATCTGCGGCACCGAGAACAACCTCAGCATCGATGCGACCTGTTCGTACATGTACATAACGTGTATTGCCGGCAATGTAACGCATAGAGTGGTACAGGAAAAGAGGGAGGATAATTATAAGGAGCGGTCAAAAGACTGTTTTGTTCGCCGGGCCGAGGCTAAACTCACTAATTCCAAGCCCAAACAATATATACGATGGCCAGAAATGAAGAAGAAGAGGAGATCGAAAAATTAATCGAACGTCGCTTTCCTCCCAATAACAGACGCGCGTAACCACCAGCTGCGCTTGCTTTAATGGAGCCAATGATAAAAGCGCGTCAATATCTCGAGATGCGTCGCGGACGGATTCCGTGACGCATCCTCGGTTGCACGGCCTAGTTGCGAGGGAGAAAAACAACGTACTCGCGGGATTTTCCAAATTATTTCCAAAATACATATATAGTCTCCGCGGTATATGAAATTAAATCGTCGATCAATCCGGCCCGCGGTCGTGAAACGATTTTATTAGCGAAATATGATTAAGCGCTAATTAAGAGTAAGTACAGAGTAAGTAGTTTACCTGCAAAGTAACGGAGCTGGATTGGGCCGCCAAGACGGCCACCACTCGGTCAAAGCCGCCGCCGAGAAACTTGGGCACGCTGCCATCCAGGCATTGAAACTCCGTTTTGTGGTACTCGTTCACGTGAGCGATGAAACCTGTGAGCGCACACGCATACATGGCTCGATTATTACGCGCGCTCGAAGCGCTACAAATGTTTTCAGCTGAACCAACCTTTTACGAAATTCAGCGCTTGCTCGAGGGCGTAAGTCGGATTGTCGCAGGAATCGAATGCCAGGACGCCCAGCTTTACACCGGGCAGAATATTAGGATCTCGGTTGATTTGACCGACCGTGTAGAGCATCGCTTCCAACGGCTGGATACCATCCTCCAACTGTCGACAGGCAGCCTTGCCTCATCAGAGATCGCACTTAAAGGACGAGCAAAGTGTTCTTTTTATTTTACCTGTATTTTACCGCAGTTCTCGCTGGCCAAGCCTTTTCGGTGAATCGGAAACAGCGCTCCCAAGATAATCTCACCGGAGATATTGACAAACATTCTTGCTTCCGCAACGCTGCAGGCGGCGACCAGCAGCGAACCCAGTAAGAGCATGCTCTTCATCCTCCTAAACGTTTTTTTTTAATTACACCACTTCGTCTTGCTTTGACCGATTTACTCGTCAGCGTTTATCAACTATATAAAATATACAGCAGCTCTTGTGTCAATCTGCTACTTTTCCACATTATACTACCTCTCGCACACTCATACAAATTCTGATAATAATTGCTCAAAGTATTGAGGTTATTATAAATTAAAAATATTAAATAAAGTTTATTTACCTCGAAGATACTGTGGAAAAAATAGTATATATATCTTTCAAAATTCAAGATCAAAGGGAGCATAATCAATAACGTACGTCAAGATACACAATGGAACACGTAATGAGTGGCAGTTAGGGGGGAGTGGGCTAAATTCTACCCTATATTTCAAAACCTATATAAATTACCGCGATACAAGCGATAATGGAAACAATGCCCGTCGTACTACGCGCTATTTATTTAATTTAACTGATAAACCGCAAAGAATTCAATAAAAAGATATGTAAAGATATAACTGGGACATCTGTTACCGATAGCTCTTGCGCCCGGCTGGAATAGGATTTTTTTCTATGATTTACAAAAAGAGCGGATATATTTCATTTTAAAATTAGACAATTACACATTCGATTATATTGAAGTTGCCTCTCGTAAAATTTAGCTGCAACTATACACATCCTTTTCTATATCTTCATCTTTGAATGTTAATTTGTCATTTTGAGCTTCGAGTAGGATGATATTATGCTTCGATGATTTCGTTATATACTTACACTCGAAACTATCTCCAATGACGAAAATTCGCTGAAATCAGCCAGACGCCACTTTTCTCGGTTCTCAAAGAAAAAAAAATCGAAACACCAGAACGAAAAAATGTCCATCAACCTCGCGTGAAAAAGGCCTCGGCCACTGAAGCACCATCTCGCACGGTGTTCGACAACCGGCGTCGCGCGGCAGACTGAGGCGCGCTTCCTTCCGCCCTCGCGCTCTTCACCTTCGCGTGTGCTGCCTTGCGCACTGAATCCCTTTTATAATACTGACATTCATATATAACCTGCCGTTCTTTTCTCCCGCCTATTTTTTACGCGGCGCAACGTCGATTTCTCATTACACCGAGAGAGCTGCGTATTTATTAAAAAAGGTGTGTTATAAACACCGGCGGTGGCGACGCGAGAAAAATACTCGGTGGAAAAAGTGAGCTGTATGCTATGATTTATTTTTAGCTGCAGATGATTGCTCCCACATACCAAGAATAACGAGAATGACGAAATATTTTGCGTTGATGTAAGTAGAAAAATTAACGTGTGGTCAGACGTACTTAAAAATATTTCTCTCTTTCACATTGAAAGCGAAATGTGCATCGAAAACTTTAGAATATAATTATATAATCGACACTTTAAATGTATCACGTTGATTTCTTTTTTTTTCTCGTGTATGCGTGTCTATAGGAATATATACCGGATTTATATTATACGCATAAACAATGCAAACGTCGACTGCAGCTTGCACATTTTTTTCGAAAAAAGTAAAATTTATTCCTGGAATAGAGCGAATCGGCTTTTATTTTTTCCCCATATACATCGAACGATTTTTGCATACGCGCAGCTGTATACCGTATATATAGGTATAACGCGCGGAGAAGAAAAATATTGCGACGAAAGGAGACTGGTCGAGTTTACACACCCTATACGCGCGCTCCATGATAAAGTATGACGTTAACGACAGCCCGGTCTGTTTATTAATGTCGTTTACATCGCCTCTATATATATATATATACAGGCTGGCGCTTTGACTGCATTTCCTCAAAAATTGTGCCCCTTTTCAAAGAGCAAACTGGAGAAAATAACGACATCAAATTTTTTGCGAAGGTAAAGAAGTGCAAAGCGTCACTAAATATATTGCGCGCTCTAACGCGTCGATGAAATGGAGGGCAAAAAGCTGGCTTTGAACTTTTTCAAAGGATAATATCGCGGCGTCCTTTCATAAATCCCACACTTCGCGCGGCTTAAATTCGTGAACGCGAATGAAAAGAGAAAAGCTATACTTACGTCTGATGCTTATAAGTATTATCAAGACAAATGAAACGCGTGCCCCGACAACGGGCCCACCCTGTGACTCGCGGCTGCAGCTCCGTGTGCATAGAATCAGGCGCAAAAGTTGAATACTTATTCGAAAATTAACTGTGCTTATATGCGTTGAATCGAGAAAGTTATGCATATTACAGGACTGGACCAGTCTTACCAGATACGTACAATTTGGAAATTTTGGATTTCATTTCACCACGAGTATTGGACTTTTCGAGTAATTCAAACTGTCGATGGTAGCGGTTTTACAGCCACCACGTCGTCGGATTAGGTGCAGGTATCGGGCACCGCATCTCTCCTCTCTCCGCCACCAACGCGGAATTAAAGACGCTCTTATCCTCTTGCAGGAGCATAAAAATTCACGAGATTCCGCTTTAAACCGAGCCGCTAAATCTGGAGTGAAAACGCACGAAATCCCGCTCTAATTTAATGATCCCCGTGCATCACATTTGCGCACGGGCGGAAAACCCTAAACAAGTTTGTTCAGTAGAATGGGAAAACCGCGCTGTAGTTGCGCGCGCGCGTGCGTCTCCGAGCGCAAAGTTTACATTTGTATAATTCGCAGCGAGGTGCGCGTGTTAGCAAAGTTACGACTGATTGGAATTTACAAAAAAATGGAGGATCATTTTTTTTATTTTCTAACAAGATCTGTAGGCTTTCTCGAATCCCTGAACTAACTTAATGTGGGCAAAATGGGATTGAAATCTTTTTATAAGCATACGACATTTTCTTCCAGCCCGGCGAGCATAAATATCTCATTTCGCGGTCGGACTTTTTCAGCTCAAAGTACCTTCCTCCGCGCGACTTTTCGGAAATTTCGAGCGTAAAATTATTATTATAATAGACATCTCTGAAAAGTGTGTGCGCTTTTAATGGAAATCCTTTCACGATAAAAGCCATCTCTGTCTTATAGGTGCGAGCGTGAAAATGGAATGCGTTATATATCAGATTTAAAACAAGCTCTTTGAGAGTATACGCGTGGGTTTAACATTTTCAAACACACTCGCATCTTTCCAAGTTTTTAAATTATAAAGAGATGATCGAAAAAAGAGCTCGGCGGTAGGAACCCCCGGAGAGCGTATAAATGAAGAGTATATATAATATCTAATACGCGCAGCGAAACCGCCGAACCCCACCTCGATCTATGTATGCTCGAAAAATAAAAGCGCTCGGAGAAGAAGTAAGGAAGTGATTGCTCGCGTCGAAAGGACACGAGTCGGTCCTTAAGGGCGCGCCCTCATGTACATAATCGATCACTCTATACCAGCACACCGCCTCCTTCGCATGTTTTTCCCCCTCGCAATCGCGTACCAGCCGCGCCGATGACATAAGCCCGAGTACGCGTTATTTGAATGATCTGCTTTTGTTTATGCTAGCCCGCGGAAATCGAATTTCGTCGAAGCTCATTCCTGGAAAAGTTTCACGCCGAGAAAACCGACGGCTCCTCGTATTGCGCGGGCAAATGTTTGCGCTGCGTTCGTCTTCTTCGATCGGGAGATTAGATGGAAAATTGGAGGATCGCGAAATTTTAATATCAAGAACTTTGCCCAAAAGTCAGCCTTGATCAACGAATAATCCTATATACGTAACCTGTTGGAGAACTATTATATTAACTCCGATGTATAGGCGCAGAAATAGACGTGGTCGACGTGGACTGTAGGCTAAAAATAGACGATAACGCGTTTGTGTGCAGCCTGAATTTCATTATGCATACGTGTACGAACGCAACGAGGGGCGGAGGGCGGCGTGTCTCATTGTCAGTGCAGAGCACCGTATGTAATGTATATATAGGAGTGGGAAGGCAGAGCGATATAGGACCTTAGAGGAGGCCCCTTTATCGCAAGCGAAACCAGAAAACGCAGCGGCAGTCGAGCGCCGCTAGCTCTCAATAAGAACAATGAAAATCATGGCAATCGCTCATCGACATCCACATAAATCCCTAACCGCGTTGTCCCTCTGGCTGCAGCAGCAACGTCGAGTCGAGTCGAGTCGAGTAGAGTCAAGAGAGAGAGAGGGAGAGAGAGAGAGAGAGAGAGATATCCACGCGACAATTTTCGACGATTGCAGTTACGTACACAGTGGATTACATTCATCTCTCACTCCCTGTCTAGCGCGCTATAGCGCGGAGGAAGAGGGAATCCGCAATTATTCAATCACTGCTGGCCGACTGCTGTCGGAGAGGCGCATCGCTCGAGACGGGCCAGTCGGTCGAAGCTGCCTCTCGGCTAGCGCACGTGCGGCACACGCACGATTTCCTATACGCAAAGCGCCGCCAAGGCATGACAACTGACATTTTCGGGCTTACGAGAGCGCTGCTCTAGAAACGCGCATTCGAACTCTTCTACCGCAATACGAATAATATACGAGCTTGCGTCAAATGGTGCGGGGATGAGACTCGGAATCGGAATGGATTTCTCGCTGAACCAGTAATTTATCTGCTCATCTGTAACTGGAATACGCGTAAGTCTCCTCATCACAATATATCTGCACATATATTATATAGAAAATTTGACTCTGCTCATGATCGAAGATCGCAAAATGCGAATATCCTGTGCCGCGCGCGCGCGCAGTCAAAGCCACTGAACCCAGCGTCATTTCTCATTCGGTTCAATAATATCTAATGCATTTGATTATACCAGTTCTAAATTTTACACCGCAATTGACGCCCCGGTAGTAAGTGCGCGCGCGCGCACTCGCGACAGTTCAAAAGGGTGCGATAACATGCAATCTGATTATTCGAACGGTATCTTGTTACGCGTCATTCAATTTCGCTCTATTAATCGCGCATGTCTCGTAAATGGGCGGGCTCGGCCGGTCTCCGCTATCCCACATATCGTGTACAGAAAATTTTATTAACAAAATTTCCACGCCACGCACAAACGACTTTTTAAAGGCCTTTTGATGCGACTACGCATCATTAACGGCGAGACGCGTTTAGTTGAAGCGACTCGGCGCGTTGAGCAATGCGAATGCATCGATGCTTACAAGTATTTATAAATATATAAATTTGAAATATATATAAATCGGAGATTAGCGCATTAGAGTAAGCGATGGAAAAGAGCACGGGGAGAAAGCAGTTCGACGTCATCGACGGCGTCGTTTTCGCGGGGATGTTGGGCGTTTCCGCTGTCGTGGGCGTCTATCAGGCGTACAGATCGCGGAAGAACCCCAACGCCGTGAAGGAATACCTCGTGGGTGGACAGAAGATGTCAATATTTCCCATAAGCATGTCGCTCATCGCCAGGTGAGGAGCCTTTTTCCTTTACGAGTATTGTAATCCCTAGATCTATAACATCATCTGCAGATTTATAAATTATATACCTATATGCTTTTCAGCTACATATCGGGCATCGCGATACTGGGACTTCCCGCCGAAATGTACGTGTACGGCACCCAATTGTGGTGCATCATAATCGCCGACTGCTTTGTCTCGCTGACCATGGCCATCGTCTATCTTCCGGTGTTTTATGGCCTACAAATTACCTCCTCCTACGAGGTATATACACGCACACACACATTATTCACACAGCTACAAGTATGTATGTATGTATATGTACGAGAGACCTCAATCCACAATTATCAATTCCAGTATTTAGAGCTGAGGTTTAACCACGTAGTAAGACTGATCGGATCGTTCATTTTCCTCATTAAAATGGTGAGTCTACTTAATACATATTGTACGAGTGTAGAGTTTCTGTGAAAATAATAATAATAATATATATAATAGCGCGTAAAATTATAAGCCGCAGACTCTGCGCGCGCTTATATTATTCGGACAATTTTCCACTTGTTGCAGTTGCTTTACATACCGCTGGTTATATACGTGCCGGCGCTAGCGTTCAATCAAGTGACCGGTGTCAACTTGCACATGATCGCCTCGATCGTCTGCGCCGTCTGCATATTTTACACGACGCTGGTGAGTCTATGCGAGAGATGAAAATCGAAAAGAAACGACGCGTTATAATGAAGAAAATGAACATGAAAAACAGGGCGGACTGAAAGCAGTCGTATGGACGGACGCCATCCAGACGATCGTCATGTTCGGCGGCGTAATCGTGGTGGCGGTGCTGGGCACTGCTCGAGCCGGTGGCTGGTCCGAGGTCTGGAAGCGCAACACCGACACCGGGCGCATCGAGTTCTTCAAGTAAGTCGAGCTCGTTATACATCACTACATGTTTATATTTATTCTCATGTGTGTATGTATATATGTAGTATGGATCCTAACCCGACGGTCAGACACACGTTTTGGACGGTCGTGGTAGGAAATTACCTGAACTGGCTGGCGACGTGCTCGGTGAATCAAGCGATGGTCCAGAGATGCCTCGCTATGCCGAACCTCAAAAAATCAAACATGTACGTTATTCGATATAGGATCAGTATACTCGATTTCGCGGATTTACATACTTATTATATTATATTATGTGCCGCACAGCACGATAGCGATCATGGCTGTGGGTATAGTGGCGATAGTCTCGTTGAGCTGCTACACGGGAATAGTCATCTTTGCCGCTTTCTACGATTGCGATCCGGTTTCAACGAGGGTTTGTTCGAACTTTACTTTACTTTACTTTCTTTGCCGGCCGACGATCCCTCATATCGCGTAGTGTCCATTATATTATGCGATCTTTTCAGCAAATTCGCAAACCAGATCAACTGCTGCCATTCTTCGTGATGGAAATGGCGCAGACGATACCGGGCTTGCCGGGACTCTTCGTCTCCGGCGTCTTTAGCGCTGCGCTCAGGTGAATTATATAATTCTGTAAATTTGTATAAACGAAAAAAAAAAATAAATAAATCTTTGCAGCACGATGTCAACGGGTCTGAACTCGATGTCCGGGGTGATTTACGAGGACATGATCAAGCCGTGCTTGAAGAAGCCCATGTCGGATGTGGGAGCCAGCCGCATCATGAAGCTCACGGTCGTGGTGATCGGGGTCGTGTGCGTCGCTCTCGTTCTACTCGTCGAGAAGCTCAGCGGCCTCATTCAGGTATTCGCATATTATATCTCATTTTTTCATCTTTTCTCTTCTCTTAATACTTGTATGGCTGCGCTCATTGGATTTTTAGGCCGGTAAAAGTCTGTCCGGAATCACCGCGGGACCACTGCTCGGGATCTTCACTCTTGGAATGTTCTTCCCGTTTGCGAATTCCACGGTAAATACAAACGAATAACCCATCGACGTATAATATCAGTGCGAAAAATATATTTTTTAACCCAAACGGCCAAGAGAGCGTATACACGCGAACGCGACATGCATGAATTAATCTTATTGTGTATATGGACGTCTCGCAGGGTGCGATAGCCGGTGCGCTGGTGAGTCTGAATCTGGTTGCGTGGATTTCCTTCGGGACACAGGCGGCGGTGGCCAGTGGGAAAATACACTTCCCGGTGAAGCCGGTCTCGGTCGACGGCTGCCCGGACGCTCTCAAGTACAGCGCCGCCAATCTGACTCTCATCATTGAGAATGCTGCCAAGTGAGTGTGTTTATCATCACCTTAACATTGTATTTTTGTCATTCGAAATAAACTCCGCATGTGTTACCGAATACACTGCGCTGTAATATATCTATATGTATAGACGCGTTTATCGGCCAGAGGCCAGAGGGGAGTAAAATAGTCCTGAAAGTTCAGAGTGAAATTTATTCATCGTTTTTTTCTTTTTCAGAGAGACGCCGTTCTTTCTCTACAGGATGTCCTACCTGTGGTACACGTGGGTCGGTTTCTTGACTGCGATTCTGGTGGGACTACTGGTGTCCTGGATCACTGGCCCGAACAAGTACAAACCCGCGGATTACAAACTTTATACGCCAGTCATTCATGGATTGCTCAGGAGGAAACAAGATATCAAGGTCAATTTTATATTTATCTTTATTGCGCTCGTTTACTTGCGTACACATTGTATTCATGTACACATACATAATCGAGCGTGGGACAAAACTGATGTACATATAGTCACTTTTTTTATTTTTCAAATAAGGGAATTCTCAGAGTCCATTCAATTTCTTCTTGTTTTATTCCATAACCCCGCGGTAAAACTGTACACCACGTGTATTTTAATTACATCTAATTTAATAGAAAAATTGAGTATTTTACGTAGAAATTAGATAAAAAGGCTAAAAAACTTAAATAAAAATATTGATAAAATTAGGATGGATGTGTACAGTTTGGCCCCCAAATTTGATTTTTTTTACACAAGTAATTTATGTTAGCCAAATAATGTTATAGTTATATGTTCCTTTCACGTAGAAGTTCTTTCTATGGTTCTATTTAAAGATATTCAACGCCAACAGTTTTACCCTCGTCCAATTATGCCCCACGCTCTCCTATATAAATTATAGGGCTTTTGTTGCGCGACTTGCGAGTTTGATATGATTTTGTTACAGGCTGATGCGGAACTAGAGAAGCTCGACGAACGATTCTCGATGAATCAACGCAATTCAAAGTACTAGCAATAATTTTGTAATAAAAAGTATTTATAAGTATATATACTTCTGTGCGTGATTATTTTATTTTTGACCCTTTCCCGAGCATGTGAAATTATATATATATATATATATATATATATATGAACATGTATTCTAAAATTATCTTTTTATTTCGAACAACTGGAATATTCAAATTTGCCTCTAAATGAAATATATATATATATATATAGATTCATCGTACTTGATACTACGAGTACGAAATTTATAGAAGCTTGACATTTCAATAGTTGTCGCAAAGACTAGCTTAGTTCCAATAATTTTAATATATCCAACTTTTCATATTTTTTTAATGATCGATCATATGTATTAAATTTTTTTAATAGACAACAAAAAGTGTACTGTTATCGGCAAAAACAAAAAACGAGTTTTCCACGACGTCGGACTCTTGAAAAAATCTGAAATTTTTACAGTACTCACTTCTTCCTGTATATTATTTTTGAGAAATTTTAAACTCGCAATCGACCATTTCAAAAAATGAGAAATTGAATATAGCGTGAAATCTCTTAGTCTTCGTGGCTGAAAATGAAATCTGCTTATAGTCTTGGCGGGTAATTTGAGATCTCTTACTCTTCGTTGGGAGCGACGATATATATACTAACTGTTGCATTGTATGTTGGGACAAACATTTTTAGAATGGATAGTATATACTATACGTATACTATTATCAGTATATTACTATATTATATGTATACACACATACAGATATAGTGTAGCTGTAACCTTGAAGTACTTATATATGAAATACGGGTACACATATATATATAGGAACTCATAGATGCTATAGACTAAATGTAAACAAATAGTTCCTATTGTTGCAGATAAAAATGTATTTTTATTCAAATTCGACTTTGGACTTAAGTAATAAAAATACAAAAGGTTAAGAGATTTTCATAACTATGTTGTAACGAGAGGAACACGTTCTTAATGATTCAAATTTTAATTTTTCTTCAAAAAATAGTAAAAAATTAACGTTTTTTCTATCAATACAACATTGAAGGTTAAAAATGTCTAAAGAAAACAGTCAGCCTAAGGTATTCAATAATGAAGAAGACGAAGAGAGGTTTGGTGCTAGACGCAAACCATGGAATTATCCAGATTTGTCTACCAATATTCAACAAAGTCAGAATCGAACATGTTGCTCGCCAGCAGATGAAATCGAAGCAATGGTAAAATTCAAGCAATATTTCAAACTAGTTTAAAATTACGTTATCATCATTTAATTTTATTCAATGATAGGCAAATGATGAAGAGCATTCCAATGCTATGCACAGTGTGGAAGTTCAAACCGAAAAATCAGCATTGTTTTTATGGAAACAAGATAAAAAGAGCGAAAACTGTATGAAAAAAAGTGTTCAAGTAATGCTAGATAACAAAAAAATGCATTTTCTAGACAATGCAAATTCTAATCATCAAATACACGAAATTGATAATTTTAAATTAAGAAAAACTGGGTTAAACTATGAACATGACAAGGTGAGAGCCAAATTAACAGCTAATATTAACCCTCCAGAAGCTTTTGATGAATACACTGAAACAGATTTGGATCAACCCATGGATTACACGCTTTGTTATAATGAGACTAATCTTGACGATGAAAAAAAAAGGAATGTATCGTATTTGCATAAAAATGGTAAATATAAATTATAAGATTGAACATGTAGAATATATTGCACAATAGCAAGTATTCCATTAAACATTCTTTTAGATTTTTTATGTATCGAGGAGACAATTGATGAAGAAAAAGTTGGAATAATAAAACCAAAAAGTGCCTTCAGTAAAGAGCCAACTAAGAATAAAAAAGAAATGTTTAGCAACACAAGCAGAAGTTTTAAGGAAATCTTTAATTTTTTTAAAGACAGAGACAAGAAGAGATCTGCCACTGAAAATGCAAAGTCTTCTGCTGAAAGTCATAAGCTAGCTAAAACTATGGAAACCTCTGAACAAAAGTTTCTAAAATGTTCTCAACCTGTACAATCATCATCAGAACAATGTGAAAAAGAATCCAAATTAAAGAATGAAGCCCAATGCTCTCAACAAACTCCTCTTATGTTTTCTCGATGCAGTTCCTTAGGTTCTCTAAATGGATTTGAACAAAATTCTGTACAAGATGATCGCAGTTCAGTAATGAGTGATTTCAGTCGAACAACCAGTGGTGTTGTATCTCCAAGCGAGCTACCAGACTCACCAGCACAAACTGCTCAATCTGGAATTAAATTGCAACACAAATCTCAAATTGGCTGTTTTGGAAAGAAAAAAATGTGTTCACCTCATCAAGATAAATTAAAAGTAAATGTATCCTCTAATGATATTTAATTTCAATTTGCCTTTAATATTAATTTTACCCTTTATTTTTTTTTTAACTTTTCAGAATTCTACACTTACAAATGATACTAATACTTTACAAAATGAAAGCATTCTTAGAATGCTCCCATTAGCAAAACGCAGTGTTTTTGAAGATAATCTGACTTCCTTCAAAGATGAATCCACACCAACAAAGCTTCATTCAATGGCAGCAAGTAGTTTAAGTTCCCTCACAATTGATGATGAGGATGAGTATGATATAGTGAATAAAATCATTTTAAACAAGGAAAAATCAAACGTAAACGATGAGGCAAAAATTGAAAGTACTAGACAAGAACCTCTAGGGAAGACAGATCTAGATGATACTTCAGTGAAACGAGAAAAAACTGAAAACTCTGTTAATGATGACGAAGAGGAGAATTTCGATGATGAAAAAGACGACGAGTTGACTGATCTCACTCCGTATGAAGAGCAGCTCCTTGACGAGTGCATACGTCGAGGAATAGCAAAGTGGACAAAACAAAATATAAATGAAATCAAACCATTTAGCTGGGACGTAGGATTGACTTGTCTGGCAACGCGAACAATTTTAAATAGTCGAATTCGAGTCAATTCATACTCTGAAATTGACAACGATATCGATAGCTTGACGAACCATAATGTAATTGAAACACTAAGAAATAATAATTTAAAAGTTGAGAAAAATACTCAAAATGAAGAGAAAGAATTAAGCAACTGCGAAAAATACTCAAATCTTGATACTAGTCCAACTGTAGAGGAAATGGATCTAGAAGAAGCTAGTGACCAATTTAATGAAAATTCATACTATATTACTTATGAAGAACATCTCCTTGATCAATGCATCAGACGGGGAATGGCCAAAATCACAAAAAGACGTATAAATGATATAAAGCCTTTTAGTTGGGATGCAAATCAAATTTGCCTAACTACTAGAGCTATGATATTACATGGCCGGCTTGATGACGAAATGTATAGTTGTCAGTAAATTATAAAACTTTAAAAATAAAACTCGATTCTCCTCAACGATTCGACAATGTAAAACTTTTATATATTTTTCTGACAATCCTAGTGGGTCATTGGCTTCTGTATTTTATATGTGATATAAAATAGATGACAATAAATAAAAAGCACAAACGGAGATTGTTGTAAATCTCAGATTACAACGTGATGAAGCTAAAAGACTGTTAGATGTTCCACTACTTTAAAAAATGTGCCTCTAAGTAGATTGGACATTAATTGTTGTATGTATTTTAAAGCGACGCTTAGCTATAATAATATATTTAGCTGTTTGTTTTATAGCGAACTTTACTGTTTCAAATATATATAAATATTTTGAATAAAAAAACGTATTTGATATTATTTAAACATAAAACTATATTTTCATTGAAATATTTGTCTAGAGTACAATAAAAATATTTTGATACAGATTCATTAATTTTATTTTTAGTGAAAAAAAATTATAGCAATAGTATACATGTAAATTAGTGACTTGATATTTTACAATAGAATATACATGTGAGTACATTCTGCTCTTAATACTAGTATATTGTATCAAGCATAATTTCGCATGATCATTTCGAGATACGTCTGTATAATTTCTAATTACAATTTACTCAATTGAGTATACATTAACTAATCCGTAACTTGCAACAATTCTTGTAAATACCGAATTTTACTGGGTTTCATAAAAATGCATGAGAGTTTTTTGTACATAAGAGCTACATTCGTCGACTCATGATTGTGCTTCATTTGTATAAAACCTATTTTAATTGATAAGCATTACATTATTGTACAATTCGATACTACTTTTTCAACTTGTATTTTGACGCTTTTATGAAAAAATGATATTACTTTCAGACTTTATCATAAACCTTATTTTAGACTTAATTCTACAATACTAATAAACGGCGTCATGGAGTAAGCGGAATTTCTGGAGAACACGATCGACTAGCCTTTACTAAGTCGACTGACTATAATAATCGGTATCACAAGGCAAAAGAAATCTCTCATTGGCGAACTCCATAAGCAAGGATATGTACATATCGCATTCACGCGATTTCCATTATTACTTCTTGTTCTGCAATAGCAGAATACACCATATGGTTTAGCAACAAAACTTTATAATATGAAAAGTTTTCATCGATTTTGTGTATTGTTTAGGATGTCAACGGTGACATTCCTATATTCCTTGGATCTGGCTGTCCCGATTGAGTTGGTGGACCTTGCGGTGGACCATTCTCCAAATTTTTCAACAACTGACCCAACCAGTGCTCTGTGGACATATCTTCTTGTAAACAGGTGGTAAAAGTGTTATCTCTTAGTTGATCCGGTAAACACTGCCTTAGAGCTAGCAGAGCACTGAAAAAATGTGCATGATTTTTTAATTGGATTCGGACTTTTTAAAATCTGTTTATACTGATTTAATCGATGAAAAATAAAAAACTTACCGTGGATTATCGGATAACCTTAGATAGCACCTTACAACATGTTTGAGAAGTCGAGCTGAAGGATCTTTAGCCAAAGAGAGCACCATTTTACCCAAGATCATGGCCACATGGCTGAATCTGTCGTACGTCTGACATATGTAAGACAATCCACTTTCGTCTAACAGTATTTTTTGCAGTATAAACGTGGCCACAGTTTTGCTCAACTCGGAGCCACTCTCCATTATTCGTAGACATAATGGAATAATCTCAGTAGTTAGCAAGAAGGTAACAACTTCCTGTTCGTCGGTCTTAACCAAGGCTCCAATGACACCCAAACTAGTCAAGCGTAGGTACTCAAAAGGTCGAGTCTTATTTACTGTGTGTAAAAATGGATACAGGAAGAGCGGTATATGTGCCTGAAAAATTCAACATCAATTTGTTATTCTTACGCGCGAAATTGCGATTTGAAAATACGTAATAAATAAACGTAGTTGGAAAAGCAGCTAGACTTTAAAGATATTTATAGAACTGCATCGTCTGCCTTGAAACGTGCAACATATTAAATTTAGAAACTGTACCCTTGCGTCGATTATAATATGTTTGAAACTGCTATTATAAAGCTGCTCAAGCGTTAACCATTGATATTTGTTGGAAATTCAATGAACCGAGTAAATAGGGCTCACTGCCTAACGTTTCTTTGTTTATGTCGAGGATCTAGGACTACCTATAGAGCATTATTGACATACACGCATCATACACGAGCGTAAATATGGAAAAAGTAGAAAGTAACGGAAAATAATGGAATTTGAGCAAGGAGGATGATCGGTACATGCATATGTATGTAGATATATAAGCAATGGATCGCGACATACCTGAAGGAACAAGGACCTGGTGTCAGGATGGCTGGCAAAACACTGGAGAAGCGCAAGGGCATTGCAGACGCGGTTACTCTGATGAGCCGTGAGAGTCGCCGGATTGATAGCTGGATAGATATTGATGATCTCCTGGAGTAGCGAGGCCACAGTGCCGAACGAGTGCCAGAGCATGGGCGCCAAGTCCGGGACGACCTCGCGTTTCTTGCTCAGCTCGAGCAGAGCGTTCTGCCGGGTCTCCGGGTTCGACAGCTCGAATATCCAGATGTAGACCTTCTCGCGATCCATCGACGACGGCTGGGCAGCCGGACTCGGCTGGGAACTCATATTTTCACTCTCTCGCGCGCGCGCTACACCCGGTCGGCCACTCACCTAACCTATACACGGTTACACACTCGACTTTTCCTCTTGGCTCTCCTGCCTGCAATCTGCGATGCGCGCGTGCAGCAGCTCTCTCGCTCTCTCGTCGGTCGTTATTGTCTCGTCGTCGTCGGTAGAATAGAATAAGCTTAGTAACCGTTGGCTGTGCTCTCAAACTTGAATTCCAATACAGCAATATAGCTATAAGTATACGTTAATAGTAGTCGCCGCGCCGAATGCGCCGAATGCCGATGCTCGGTGCGGTTATATTATATATTACGTCACGCGCGGTATACATATATATATATAGGTCGAAACGCACGGTACGCGCGCAATTCAAATAATCAGATCGCTACGCTACTTTTATTTTACAGTCTAAAAATGAAAAAACTCTAAATATACGTAATGCAATTGTTGTTTAACAATTATTCGTTTAACGATCATCGGACACACAGTCCTTTGCCTCGCTATAGCGAGTACTTCTCAGCCAACATCAGTAGAGTTTTCACCACCTTTTTCTCCTCGATGATCTCGTAAACATGTAGACATACTGCAGGAAAGCCTCGTCGGCCAGCTGGATAACGTCGCCTTTTTTCGCCGGCGATGCTTGTCCGTATCGAGCATCGCGTTAAAAACACGCGGTGGGCTTTGTATCTCGCGATCATGTACTTTTCCTCTCGATCCATGTAAGCTCTATATTCGTTCTATGCTGGTATTAAATCTGACGGCAATAAAATAATAAAAAGCCTGAGGGACGCACAAAGCAAAGAGGTGCTGTATGTATTTATTTTTTCAAAAAAATATAATTGTATAATAACTTATTCGTTCAACTTTGACGACTTTAATTGTATCGAATTAAAAAAAGTATATATAAATATACAATATAGCTTTCGGTTTTTAACAAGTGATAATGAAAGGCAATACTGGACGTGTATATATAGAATAGACACGACAGATTCATTCAAAGTCCTCTATTTTTATTTATTCTCAAAATTATTCAAATTTGGCTTTAGAAATTCCGATATCTGTTGCTAATTCAATAACCCCTGCAAACCTACTATATATACATATAAACTAAATTAACATACAAGTTTTAAACATAAACATATACATAAACAAGGCTTAACTGTATATATATCATAACAATAAAATATATGTTTACAATAGCTTTATAATGTACAATTCCAACACCTTCAGCTCATATTGGTCATTATGAGTAATTACAATATTACTTATAACTAATTGACATATTTAATATATACGAGGCGCTAACATATTTACGATCTATTCTCTTTAGGTATTAGAATTTTTTGAGCCGAAGATGCATTCTCTTTGCGCGGAATAATCCTTTATTTTTCATTTATAAATGATATATTTTTATGCGCCAGCAAGTGTATATTCCGACCATGATCAGTCTTATATGATTATTTTCTAGATTCCCATGCGTTTGTTCGAGAAAAAGCAATGGCATTGTGCACATATATACATATATATATATATATATATATGTATATATATATATATGTATATGATATTCACTATATATATATATATATATATATATATATATATATATATATATAGTGAATATCAATAATCACGGTGCAAACATTCTCGAATACATCTTATTCTTATTCGTGCAGTATGTTCAAATGAAATTTCGGTGAAAATAAAAGAATTAGGACTTGTTTTTTTTAGTTTTGTATTGTACTTAATTTATTTATGACACGCTATAAATATTTTCCCTGAACTTCATTATCACGAGGAAAATCATTTTCCAATAAGGAATTCTGCACATTTATAAAATATATATAGTGTACGCATAAACGCAATTATAAGCATAAGTGCGCATGCGAACAGTTTCAATAATATAATAGTTAAGCGTGTCTAGTTAGAAAATAGGTCACTTATAAAAGAATTCATAAAAAAAGAAAAAAGAAATCAGCAGTATTCTTGCCGATTGTAGAAAAAGTCGTTCGATTGGGGAAGATGAAGAAGATTGATTCCCCGAACAAATTGACGAAGACGCGTTTTTCGATGACACGGCCAACGACTCGAACATTAAGCACCATTTTATTCAGTTATATTATAATTTTGAACAATTGTCTAGTTGTAAAAATGGACGAGTCACGGGCTTTTCTTTTGTTCATCGCCCCCAGCTCCGATTCCTCTTGTACACTTTCAAGGAATTTTCAACCGGACCAGGTCTTGCTCCGAGCGGCCGATAAAAGCGCAGAAGCGAGCCTCGAAAATAAAACGAAGAAAATAAAGGAGAATCGTATAACCACCTCCGAGAGATTCACCCTCATCCTATATATACATATATGAACTACATATATCACTGTTTGAAGGTCGGTGCTTTTTCCCCACCTCCTACAATATACTTATGGGGATGTATTTACAGGCAGACGCAAGCTCGCTGGCGTTGCTCACATGAAGAGATCGGTCTTGGAAGTGATCTTCTTGATGGCGGGTAGTATGCGGATGGCCGTGTACTGGCTGTAGTCGAGTGGTATCCTCGGGTCGGTGCTCTCGCGCCTCTCCATGTCGGCGGCTTCTCGAAGCTGCTGCTCTTCCTGGACGATCAATAGAGTTCGGACCAAGGACCAACAGATCGAAGACAGGCCACCGATCGCCAGCAGGATCACGAAGACCAATTGCATGACTGGGGCTACGTTCAAGCCGAGCTGTAAGAGCAGCATCAAGTCGTCCGGCAGCGAGGCGATTTCCTGCGGATTTCCAAATTCCGGGATTTATTTTTTATTTTTCTTAATTTCAGCTAATCGAATTCCAGGCAATGAAAATCATAATTACGAGATCAGTCCAGAAGAGCGGCACGATAAGTCCGTTGAAAGGCGCGATCTTGTCGTTGTACTGTGTCTCTTTCATGATGAGATTTGTCTGCATCCTCGAGTGCACGAACATCGGGATGCCAGTGGTCTAGATTGAAACGCACACGCGTCAGTTTTTCTACGCAACAATGTCGCACTTTTGCATATAGGAAAGGATTTGAGACGATGTGACTCCTTACCGGTTGCAAGATTATGAATGTGTTGTGCTTCTCTGGGTCCGGCTTGAGGCCCTCGATTCTGTTCGCCAACGTCGGATCGGCGTTGAGGAAGTGAGGCAGGGATGCGGCGGCCGGAATATCTGTAACGAGCGACATTTTTCTCGCCATTAGTCAAAATCCAAATGAGTTAGCGCGACCCCCGCAATTCAATTATATTACACGCGGCTTTTCTTCGTGTACCGATTGCAATATCGAGATCTATAAATTATGCGATCCTTAGAGTCGGCAAGTATGTGCGACTATAAGTATGTACTTTGTGTCACGATTCGAAGCGAGACATGTAAAAAGTGTCGACCGGTTTGTACATTGCACGATAATTAATTCCGCGGGAGATATAAATAAGAGCTCGAGTAAGTCATAAAATTCCGTTTAAGAATCAGTTTAAGAATCAGTCCGGCGGGAACGTTAATTTACTACTTATTTTGGCATTTACGACTCATTCTCTCGTCTGAGCCAACGGCGATAAAAGAATTTTGTGTTTTACATGGCGAAAAAATTCAAAAGAAAATAGGAAGAAGTGAAAAGATTAGAGACGCGATGTATCGCGTAGGATCAAAATCCGAAACCGGCTACTATAGGGGGAAGTTAATAAGAACATACGAAGCTGTGATACAAGAAATCGAGCTCAGAACTGCAGTCGTCTTATGATGCTTAATTTTAGAATGTCGTTAACGTTTTCTTTTTTTCAATGAAGACGATTGTTTTTATTTAATTTATTTGTTTGAAGAAAAACCAGTTGAGCGAGTAAAACCATCGCAAAACGAGGAAAGATCGGATCGAACAACTGTTTTTTCCTTTTTGCAAAACATTAAATCTCTTCTTATTTCAACGCCAATGATCCTCTCGAGGAAAATCGTTACTGTTTACTTTTCGACTAATGTATCTCCTATGAAATCAATACTCACCACAACATTCCATTCTTTCAATGCAAAGAAAAAATAAATAAATATATATACTCACTGTAGTAGCAAGGTGTCAGATCGAGCAAACCCCTTTTGAGGCATTCCTTTTCTCGGCAAAAGCACTCATTCTCCGGGTTCAATTCCGGTGGATCGGCAAAGTTATCGGGTATCGTGTACTGTAAACCCGACAATCCGTTCAAGTTGACTTTCTTCTCGAAGACGATCGGTATGGGACGACAAAAGGCTTTTCGAAATACTCGGAACACAGCGTGCTCATCCATATCGCTGGGGAAAACTGTGCCTTCCGTTGCGCCACGGATACTATTGCAACGGGTGTTCCTGAGAAGAAAATAACAAACATTATTTATATATATTTATATGTGTGTGCGTGTGTGTACGCGCGCGTATACGATCGGACTCGCGCATGTAATCCAAAAGATGACTGTCAAAGGCGACTCACTCAGGTCTGGTTTCGTTTCCCTCCACATTTACGTAGCCCCAATTCGATAGTCCCGCGTTACCATTTATCGATTCGATGCTCAGATATCTACCCCTCTCTTCAACCATGTCATCGTTGCCCTTGATATTCATATTGATGAGATTCTCTCCCTCGTCGTACATCTGAACATTGGAAGAAAAAAAAATCATATGATGAAAAGGCGATAATAACTCGGCACCCAAGTCTCGTGCGAAGGCGGAAGTATATACCTATGCGCTTATAGGACAATGATTCAGTATAGGATCGCGAAGATTGAATTAGTATTCTTTGTAAACAATTCAAACCGCATGGTTGCGTAATGATCGAGAGGCGATCATGACAAGTTTCTTGAATATTAACTGATTTATCGGTTTCCCTTGTTTTGACACATGTACATACGTATACTTATACACGTTGGGCGAAAAAATAATTTTTTCTAATCAAAGTATTTTTGCTCGGCTTTAATGATTCGCTCGAAAAGAACAAATTTTCTCAGATTTAAAATGTCGTTATAGCGAACTATTACTATTCCGTCCCCTTTTTTCCCGCATTTTTCCATTTTTTACAGCATATATGTATATTATATAGAGCAACGCCTCGCGAACATGGTGAAAGGGATCGACTGCACGTAATATATATATATACGCAGTGCAGTTTTCGAGAAAAAATGACACAAGTTCGGTTCGAACGAATCAGAAGTTTACCTTGAAATCGTGCATAGAACCTTACGCACCGAGTGTCCTTTACATGTAAATTATCAGCCAAGTCGAAAGTTTATAATATATTAACATTTTAACACGGGACGGGTTGAGTTTTACTCGAATTTTTCTCACTATTTATATATATATATATGTATAATGATTGAGTTTTAGTATATAATTTATTTATACACGCGGTGTTTGTAAAACCGATACCTCTTGGGTGTTATAGTATACAGGATATCGCACGAGGTAATCCAGCCATAAAATTGAACAAGTTACGGTTCAAGTAAAATCTTGGCGTATTTATTCCGCAGCGCGAGCGACATCTCTCTATTACGTACGCGATCGTAATTTTACATTTCAAGATCGCAAATACACAAAGAACTTTTATGACTTTGAATATAAATGAAGTGACGATTTACCCTATCGAGAAGACCGAACTTCTTGAAATCGATGTAGCTGGGTACAACGTTACCGGCAAGGCTGACCAACGAGTCATCGTATCCCCAAAGGTAGTCCTGCACAGTGATGTGTAGAATGGGCTTACTGTCCAAAAAATTCGTTAATTGGGCGAATGGATAATTGACGAAGAAACCGGAATCGTGTAGAGACGAAAAGATCCCCTGAAAAATAAAATTCCATTGATTGATATAATGACCTATAAAACATGCTTTTTTGAATTTCAAAAAATATGAAAAAATTTGCTTTTGAATGCTAAGCTTCATCATCATATGAGAAACAAGAGACAAAAAATGTCTGCACGAGCTTTATCTTGTCGCGCTTATAACTTATAGATATTATGACGCTGTCGGACTCATCGCAGTATAGCATCGAATATAACGACTGCGCATCGATTTGTTTATACAAAAAAATAGGTGTTGATTTTTTCGAAAGTATTCTTATCAAATCAAAGTCCTATAGAACGTTAGGACAAAGTTCACAAGATAATCAAAATATAATAATATATTTATAGCTGAATTCTGCGTATATGAAATGTATGAAAGTTGATTTGGTGCGAGTGAGTTGTTGTAAGATGTCGATAGTGATGGGATTCCAGAGCGTGTGACATGTCACAAGCCGTAAAAAAATTGAGGCATTCTATACTGCCGCACATTCGCGTTAACTGCAAACTGGCTAAACTGGAAGTTTTAGTCGATGTCCTTGCGGTTATAATTACGGACTCATGTGTCACATTCAATTTAACTTAGCTTATATATACACAGAGTAAGCAAAAATATATATTGCAAAAATTATTAGTCGGAGATGTTACAACATCTCTTAAATAAACAACTATAACTTTTTTAAAATGCACTTTTTTGCCATTCTGACTACGCCAATCGAAAGCTTAGTGAATTTAACGTCGGAAAAGATTTATCTCGATTTTTTGCACAACCGATTTCTCAGTCAATAGTACCGTTGAAAAAAAGCATAAGAAAAACGTCCATTTGGGGCTTAATGGGTTAATTTCCTTATAACGCTTCTCGTAAATACCTATATTCGCATCGATTAATTAAGAAAACATTTTTTCGATGCAATTAATAAATTAAATATCATTTTACTATATTAAACATAACTCGATCATGGGCTACCAGAAAAATTGTGCGAAAAAGCTACGGATTCATTAGGCTAATCAAATACCATTTTTCACATTAAAGACCATATATTCGGTAAATATGTCCATAACAAAGTCTAATCCTGTCATGGTACATTTAACTAGTTTGATAAATATGTTTTTCAGTTGAGACGCGAAGACCATAAGGAACTTCTAAAATGATACTAATATATAACGTACTTAGGGAAGTATTCAAATATTTAAAACTCGACGATGCGACATTTAACGATGTATATAGTGTTGTCAAACGCGTCATTGAGAAAAAAAAATAAATGGCATCTATCTTATCTATACAAGCGCTAAAAAATTTTTAAATGCAAATGAAATCAGCCCATAGGTCAAAGCACCAAAGTGGTACTCGATGTGAATGTTAGGTGTGACGTCAAAATCTTTATAATTGCCATGAAAAACTATATTATATATATAAAAGCCACTTCGAAATACGTATAAATCTTACGAATCAAAACAAATTTGTTTTCGATTTCCATGACAAAATATACCGATCGATTTTTCAACTTCAGTCAAGATTTTTTCTTTTTGCGCGACGATTTATCAGACGCACCAATGATTACAAAATAACAAGCAACGTGACAGTATCCGGAATCTTCTTCGCAAGAAAATGACGATCGTACATGCATAATTTATTTTTTGTCGAGCAAAAGCACGAGAAAAACATCGGACCACCTACTCCTTCTATGGAATAGGCTTATATTTTAAGCTCGAGACGGTCAAATGCTAGATCGCCTAAAGCGAACTCGCTATTTTCAATCGAAAAACCGACATCTACTACTTTTGAGAAAAAAGATTCGTGGCCTCATACCAATAATTGAGAGCAATGCAAACAATGCAGTTGTGAATTGCCAGTTGTGAATTCAATCTATTCTACTCAATTATCGTACAGGAATCAAGGCACGTTATATTTTAAATATGCGTTTCTTGTTTCTTATGTAAAAGACGTCGTCCATAGTTAAACTTGTATATATAGTCTTCCAGAAATAGAACGGAAATTAATTGAATGATCAATTTTGCACCAACATCTATCAATTATCCTGAAATCAATCATTTACAATGCATTTCGTTTTATAGAACCTGATTGTCTACCTATATGCGCAACTTTAATTGCACTGTATTATAGAAGGCAAGCTATAATTGTAAAATAAAAATAAAGAATGACTCGATAGCCGCGTCCTTTGAATTCCAAATTTGATTTATAAACTAACGATGCACAGGAATATATTATACTGCAACAGCGCAGCGATAATTTATCAAAAAATCGCCATTGAAAAAACAGGTTGTGGGTGATATACTTACGAGCATTGGAATATTTGGTACAATAACGTAGTCATCCTCGGGATTACCCACGGACATATCGCGTTTGAAAATCACAGAACGCCTCGGAATGTACGAGATCGTGCCGTTGTCGTTCCACGTGATGTTCTTGTTTTCCAAAGTTTCTCTGCAGAAAAGACATTAAAAAATGGTTGTTTCCGTATACAATAATAATAATTCCATTGCTACAACAGATCATTATGATATCGACAAATCTCATTTACAAGCCGCGGTGTTTCACAAAAAAAGGTCCATCGAACTCACTCATAGACGTAAGGGCCGATTTCTTCGACCTTGAGGATCTTCTCGTCGCCGTTGAGAAATGCTTCAGCGTTGGTTATGTTGAATATGTACACGTTGATGTAAATTCCGATCGGTGGTTTCCTCCAGAGCGAGAAAATCATCGAGTTCGGCGACATCTTCAATTTCTAAAGGTATACGAAAGAGAGAAAGAGAGACATTATGTCATAATCGCTTGTTGGATAATGTACCGATTGACCTACTGTATACACGACTTGCCCGAAGGTACACTTATTTCTGAGCTCACATCACGCGCGCCTTGTGAAATTCATAATTCTCGCGTAGAATCGAGGAACGACTTGACGCTTGTCATTAGATATATATCACATACATGGTTATAACATGACAAAAATTTTAATTGAGTCAGATGTTTGAATACACGGTATATTTGTTATATTCTATAATTATATAGACATGAATTTTAAACGATACTTGTAAAATAATTCGGATTACCGAATACTGCAAAATACTTTGATTATATATACTTACGTATTGTATGAGCATGTCGACCGGGTTAATTACGTAAACGACGAAAGCCAGAGTACTGCACATAACTCCTACCATGAAGAAAACAATACACTCTGAAAGAAGCAAAAGAAAGAATTTTCTATAAAATCGTTTAGCCTCACAATTTCATCACTCAGAAATATAATTTTATTTACAAAAGCATCGAGACTTTCTCTGTTATCATCATCATAATTACGTCTGCAAAAATCAGCAATAAGATCTTTGGAAAATTTGCAAACACTCTCTTTCTATCCGTAACCTCTGCCCTCGTCCACGTCATCCCATAATTTTATTTGCCCGAGTTACGTACGGTTGCGAAGAATCGTGGGCTCGTTGCTCAACGACGAGACTCACGGAGAAAGGGTCGAACATCAACTCTTTCTCTACACGTGTAACGATCCAGTTCTGCTGTTTTTCATTGAAAACACAGTTTATGCGTGGGATTATGCAATGCCAACATACACATATATATATCATCCACATTTTGTATCTTTTATTATTTTTCCACTAGTGTACTGCATCAACAATATTGTAACTGTTTCTTATAAATAAAGTTTCCTTATAAGTAAACATAAGCAATAAACTCCAACACTTTTGAAATAGGAGCTGATCCAGGCGCCTCAAAAGATTTGACCATGCAACTCTCACAATGTTTTGTGCAAATATAAAATAATATATAAAAACTGCGAAAAGTTTTTTTTACATAGGTATACAATGTATAACAACAATAATCACGAAACGCCTACAGCATGTATCGATGCACCATCTAAAAATGAAGAAATTATATAAGGTTCTATAGATATGTCACTACAGGAATCATTTAATTGTTTATCTTATAAAAGAAAAGTAAAGTTAATTATTTCGAGTAACACACTTTGTCGCTGCTGTAAGATTTAAATAATCTCTATTCAATGTCACTATACGACCATGATAGCATTGTAGTCTTGGTAGAAAAAAAGTGCCGGAATAAGGTTATCGGGTGATTAAAAGGATAACGCGTAAACCTTCAGGACCATATCACTTGCTGATTTAAAAATAATAAACGATAATTTTCCAAAAACTTATGAGTTGCAAAATTACGAAATAAAAAAAAATGTACTATGATACGGAATCGCACTCGAGTGGCAAACACCCAACCCAGTCGTCACGATACTTCAATGAAAAGTAAGCGAAAAAAAAAGAAATGATAATAAAGGTAAAATTATCATCTCTCGGCACTTATACAATATGCCAGAACGAGCGCGGCGAGGCTGAAAAACACATCGGCAAAAAGAAAGATTTCACTCCTTGAACTTCCGGTATGCGTCGCGGAGCGCCGTGGGTCATCAGGAAATTCCGCGAGTATTGCATCAATACCACTGGGCGGCATTGACCAAACGCACCGCCTATCAGCGCATCGGATGTGTGTATCCGTGCGCCAACTGCACGCGGCTAACTTATATATATAATGTGTGTATACGGCAGTAGCAAAGTAGCTCACCTTGACTCAAATGTATCTCGCGCGAGTGAGTTGGCTACTGCAGGTTCACGTGCGATTCAAATGGAGATATTAGACGATGGATTTTTGCACTATGCGATTTCTAGGCAGTCGGCGCACATGCGTGCGTCTTGAGGAAGAATATGCGTGGGTGTGTGTGAGATAGATGAGATATGCAAATTAAGCTATCTCAGTACAGTTGGTTTAGATCGAGTAGCACCGAGAAAAGCATTCGTCAGTCAGGAGAAATTATTTCTAAAATTACATTCCTCGTCTGAATAAAAATCGAGCTAAGAAAATTCTACGAAGAAGATTACTTCGCGAAATTGTATTTTCAAAGGTCGCGTCGTATGCTCATGTGGCATCACACATTCGAAAAAAAGAATAAAAGTCGCGAGAGTAACGGATCGTTTATTTTGATAGAAGTCTCTGATATATATATATATATATATATATATATATATATATATATATATATAAGAGCTAAAACTTGACAGTTATTTTGGTACGGACACCCTCGTTTTGTTCGTTTACTATACAAGATATTTATTTTTCATTCGATGTCGATTTTTCTTATTAACCTTCACACCGCATAGCTATATACATGTAGGCATATTCAATTCGATTCGATCTCGCACTTCCGCGTGTATATATGCAAAACCTGCGAGAAAACGGGTCCTCGAGAACGCGCGTCTGTTCCATTCAACAAGAATTTCCATAAAAAATGAAAAAAACGGAAGAGGAGGAGTCGATAAATTTTGTCCGAGATGGAAGGCCAAAAATAGCCTGAAAGGACGATAGGCGATGTTTACGATGCTAAAACTGTTGTAAGCATGAGGAAAAAAGTGGTCCGCGTGCCATTGAGAGGTTTTCCTCGGTTTTCACTGGTGATTTATATATCTCATTGAGATGTTGGCTCTCATGGTGCGCTCTCGTGTCATAGGTTAATCCGCGAGGTAGAGAAGTTTTTCATGTTTATTGACGTGTGATCGCGCAGTAGCGAAGCGTTCGTGGAATTGTTTGCCTCCGTGTAAATTATTATTCGTGCTAAGGAGTTTCGATGATTCAAAAGATACAATTTCTTGTGCAATGAGATATGATGAATTTTGAAACTGCAAAATTTCATAACATTCGAAATAATAAATTATAAAAAAGGGTAACCACGAGATATTGAAATGTAATAATTAGAAGACATTTACGAATGGTTTACCAGCCCTATACCTATACACACGCATCCGATATATACCGATAAACTCGCGTAATAAAAACCTTCGATTATAATTCGCTTCGTCGACGTAACTCTTCATGTAATATTTTTCATGTTGTTATAAAAGATCGAATCTGTATAGCTGTTGTATAGAAATTCAAAACGACACGAGTTATCCGTGTGTTGATTACTGTTTATCAAGAAAACAATAAATAATTAGCACCGCAATCAGTGAATTCTCGCTTCTCTGATCTTACCCTGCTTCGCAGATATCAGAGCAATTCTACAAGACAATAGAAAGGACAGTGCCGTAAACATCAAACATAAATATACACGCGCCATGTACGGCGCATCTAAAATCACCCCTTTAAATTTGATCAGCTCTTTTTACGCGTGACAGCGCCTCGTGTGAATTTAGCACGTGCGATGATGCTTATTCATAATTATACACCGATCCATAAATTAACGCGACTTTCTCGTATATTACTTTTGTTTGAGTCCGAGCTTTCCACGCGGCTATAATCCGTTGCAATGCATAAGCTGTATTGTGCGCTAAGTGACATCTGATAGTATCAGCTCTACGCAGCTGCTATGTCGCGTTGCAGAAGGTGAATTATTGTGAGCCGTATATAATATTACGTAAATCTACATGTGTGTGTGTGTGTGTGTGCGTGCGCGCGGGCTCAAGAGCCCATATAATGTATTACGCATTTTATGTAACATTTTAACTCAGCATGTTTTGGCGGATCGGTTATTGAAAATCGGCAGGAGAGATCGGCATCACGTGCGACTCTGTGTTTTGGTCGGCTACCACTTAATGATCCCTCGCACAAAGAGGGATTTAGAGAAAAAAGTGCGCGAAATTTAAATGAGAGCGCGCGTTGTGTAAGCGATTAACAGTTATACGCACTACTCGTATATATGAAGTTATCACGGTTATTACGTACCCGCGTCGTTAGGCGCTCACTTTTTTTTTTAATTTATACTGTCGCCGAATCGTAAAGCTATACGCTACTTACACGAGAGCATTTCAATTTCATCGTTTTTTTCACTTTATAACTGTTCTAATCTATTACGTAAGAGGGAGCGTATGCGTGCAATTTGCACATCGAGATATATCGCAGCGTCATACACCTGAGTGTTTTTTCCTCGCGCACTAACGATTACATGTCGACTCCATGCGCGCACCTATAGTGTTGTATGTATGACTTAGGAGCATTGAACTCAAAATGAAAATACACCTTTCAACGGTGGTACACCTTTTACCGCGGGGTTCATTAATTTTGCGTTTGGAAAATTTCAATCTTGATGTTTTTTCACTGCCGATATCATCAGATGCTATAAATGAACGTTTCTACTTAAATATTCTGAAATAGTAATGATCGCGAGATAGCTTATGCATTTATGAAAAAAAAAATGACGAGCTATTCTAATTAAAATTGAAAATATGTATGAGTAAAAAATATTTGTCAACAGTCACCGCGAACTCAAAATATGCAGATGAATTACATTTGAGTTTATAACGTTCAACCGGTTTTTCGTCAAGAACAGTACGATGAATTTTCTGCATAATTATACAGGAAGATATCTCGACCACTATACCCATAGATGTTATAGTAATGTCGTCCACTGCTCGATAATGCTGCCATTCTTTCGATCAAAATAAACGAAAATAATTGAAGTTTAGCTAACTATAGAGGCTGTCCACGCTATTATGCAGTTGATATTTTAATAAATTCACAATAGCTATATAGCTGAAATTTTAATCGGATGTTTCTTTTATCATTCAAACTGATGACAGCAGCTGTCTGCAGCTATTTTTATTATTTTTAAATTTGGAACTCTCTAAATAAGGAAAATGCACGACAACCTTATCGAAGACGCGGACGTTCTATTACGCATTAGCCGGTTTCCTCATCAATTTTTCCGCCATTCGCTATCGATACTCGTCTATAATGAGCCTAGTCTTGGACGATATATCCGATCTTTTCCCTCGTAATTTGACTGAAAATTCTTTATCAAATTTATACACGTAACGGATACTTAATGACTTTTTGTGAAGCGTCACTTTAACTCCAATCCATGCAACTGCATGGAATAATCGAATTATACATATTCTTACTCGTGAATAGCTTCATTTTCCGAGATGCGAGTTTGACGCGATAAAAAGATGCATTGGTTCGTCTATTTGCAAAATGTCCGTTTAATAAATTTATCGTATATATAATACAAAATATTGCATAATAATAATAAACGTGAAAAATAAATATGTAAGATGACTCTATACTTATGCTAATTTGCAGTATACATAAATAAATTCTATTTATGATATTACGAGTACAGCTTGGTGTATTTAAATATATTTATAAATCTCATTTCTAGTTAGATGCATGCTACTACCACTATATGGTACAAGCAAACAGATTAACTTGCAGAAGATTAAAAGCAACTCTCGTGCAATCCATTCCATAAAGCCATTATATAATAATATCAATAGTTACATAAAAAATCGATACAACTTGCAAACCATACAATTTATAAGTTCCAAGCAAACAAGATACATTTTTTCGCCGCAGCCAAAACGATAACTGTCAACTAAATTACAGAGTGTAGAGTTGCAAAAGATCAAGACGACGATTAATTCTTGCGCGCGTACCTCCTTCTATACACTATATCAGCTATATAAACTGCAAGGGGGGGTTTTCACCTGCAGCGAGCTGCGTAGCATTGTTGCGCTTCGGCTCGCCGTACACGAGAAAAAACATCCATTTAAATACAATTAACCTGAATTTCAGCTTGAAAGGTTTTTTCGCCCTTGCGAGTTTCTCAACAACACGGGTCGCTCGAGCCACAGTTCATCCGCGTAATGCGAGATTGATTATTGCAGTCTTTGTATACTCACTTCTGTATTGCTGGAGTTGGATGAGGGACTTCATGGCTGCAGTTCAGTTGTTTTTCTCGGATTGCCGAAATTTGTCAGTACTGATACCTGAAACATAAAGATGCTTATTTTACAAAAAAATACTATAGGGCTTTAGAAGAAAATCTAGATTTTGGTCTGCAATGCATTACGTGTTTGTCCAGTGGGAATATGTACTCGAGTTCATGGCATGCGACCAAATGAGACATTAGCATGTTACACGTATTTGCGCTTTCATCAGAAAGACTGTTCTTTTATGCACTTCGCTCGAAATTTCCGTTCTACATCATGAAGTTATTATAATTCATTTGATTCAATTGATTTTAAAAGTGCGTATCTAAAATTTATTTTTGATAAAAAAAGTAAAGATATTGAATTTTTTTCAATGCACCATTATTAAGTCATCTCTTCTAATAAAAGTATCAAATTCACTAAAAGTATTTTTCTTTACGCATACTCGCACAACTCAATAAGATCTACAATAAACTCTTAGCCGCAATAAAATTGCAGAATTTGAGCAATAAATTTAACCAATACGTATTTAACTTTGTAAATTATCATAAAATTGTACCTAATCTCACTGCGATATGCGGTTTTCGACTAAAAAATTTATATTAGATGTGCGCATAAGAAAATCCGAGCTTTTACTCAAAACTCACAACGGTATTATTATATATTAGTTCAGTCAAGTTTTATCGAGCAATAAATTATACTCATCGCCCTATCGAAATACTTATTATGTAAAAAATGGTGTGTATCGCGTGATATCATGTCAGAGTGTGTCTTTCGCGTCGCCTTGACATCTAATCCGTCGTAGATTGAACTTTGACGAATACATGGCTTATGTAGCTGCCAGTGAACTTGGCTCTGCATGTGTGTCTTTGAATAAGCAAAATTCAAGCGCGCGTGTGGCTCTCCCTGCTTTTAAATTTATCTTCTCAGCGGAAAAATGCAGTTCTTCTTGAAACCATTGAAAGTCGCGTAATTACGCATATCTGATATCTTGATTGGCGTTTTTCAATGGCTTTTTTAATTTTAGTTTCATGCAAATTGGATGGATTAGAACGACGACGCTTTTTGTCAGTGGAATGTGGACTCAAGTATACGTGCATCATGGATTCGAAATATAAATCACTGACAAATCGAGGGTCTGCGTGTATAATAGCAAAAATATTGTTTTCTCTTCAACCATGATGTAAATAAAATGTCCGGGCGGGAATACCTCGGATATTATAAACATTTGAATAATTTAATCGTAAATTCTGAGGTCATTATCGTATGTTTAGCATACGAAAACGGAAGACTGATACCGCGTGAGTGTAAAAAGTTTCGTTTATTTCGCTAGCGAATGCTGCATAGTTCTAAAAAATCCATCCGGGGTGATTTATATGCAGTCGTGTCTGACAATCTCTTTTAAACCAGAGAGACCAAAGAGTTCTTTAAACGTCTATTAATGAAAAAATATATTGAGCTATGAATGTCATAATTCTAATGCATCACTGTATATCGACGACCATAATTCAAACGCGATTCTTTTATAACTATACCTGATCAAAAGAACTTCATTAAAGTCATCTTAACAATCAATGAAAACTCCGTAAAAAGCATACGATGCGTATATGGACATTTCATTGAACTCTCGGCTTATCTATAAAAGACCTTGTCGTTGCGATGCGTCGCGAGTATGGCGAGAGTAACGATCGACAGAGTCGCGGATCGGCGATTCATCGTAAAAAGTGCTAATTAATCACGTAGCGTGATTTTGGTTGATTCGCAAAAATTGCTCGTGATAGTCTTGTATACGCGCGTGCGCACAGCGGGATGCAAGGTCATTAATAAACATACAATTTTTTCTCATTCTTGTCGGCGGAGCAGATAAGCGCAAATATGCGAGAGAGACTTCGATAGTGACACGCCGCTTATTATATTTATTTGCGATTTATTCCGTGGAAGTAACGTGTCGAGCTTCTCGAAACGTCCTCATTTAAAATAGTTGTATTTTTTATCGGTAATACGATTGTGGCGTTTTTTTTTTTTGGGAAATGTTTCATCATAGATAATTTTGATAAGTTGAATAACTTTTTTTGTCACCGTGACCTAAAAGCCGACAGTTTTATTCTTCAATATATATTTATTATAAGGTGCGATAGCACGCGCGATATCGATAATAATTATATATTTTTTATTTATAAAAGTTGAGTAAAGTGGAAAATCTATTAGATGATATTATATAGGTGCAGTGCACGAAAGTGCGCCGATGCAGCATATCGCTCTTCCAAAGAGGCCGGGATCGGCTCTCGATGCTCACACCATATAATAGGCATGTTACGGGTTGAAAAAATTACATAAGTAATTACAGCTGCCGGCCGGCCGGGCAGTTATGCAAGTATTGCCAAACGATTATGCGAGCGCGAGGCTCGCTCCTCGTCGTACGATCGGGCGCTGCGCGGGGAACCGGTCTCGCGGTCCCCCGTGCGAGAGCCGCGCGACGAACGAGATAAATAGAGTTTAGCCCAAGCCTCGCGTATTCATTAGAGATCGAATTCGCGTATATGACCGGCTGTGCACGTGATGCGCGGCCACGCGAAATTCCTTCATGCCGGATTCATTCAGAAAACTTATACTGTATATATACTATTATGAGCGCTGAGATCGAGCGACGCTGCGTTGCGTAAGTTGGTTCATTCATCGTTCGAGTGAAGGTGCGTACCTATATACCCGTGTACGGTTTCGTTAGGAACGCGCTAGCCATTTCCTGGATTGTCGTGGTACTCGTTGTTGATAACAAATAGAAAGTTTGCGCGGTTTTTTTCTCTTCATTTTTTATCGGAGTTGATCAGCTGTTGATGCGCAGAATTAAATTAGTATCCTAACGAGAATCCGGCTCGTGGTGCACATGGGAGAGCGTCGCCGAAGTTGAAAAACGATAAAGATAAATCACCGATTCGGAGAAAATGAAAATAAAAAAATGCTTATAAAGCATTTTTCAGCTATACTCGTTTATGCAAGTAGGCCACTTCGATTTTTACACTCTGTAACAGAACATAATGCCTAATTATATTTGTATTTATATTCCTGGAGTGCGAGATATAAAAAAGGCAGCAAACGAGATTTTGCGTGCAAGGTCTTTGCCGCCGTATCAGTTACGATCTCACACCGACGCACGGACTGGTTTCGATTCCCGTCACGACCTCATCAACTCATCGCTTATAGCACATCCAACCACACAAGATACTTGCAGCGTATAAAACTCACCTTCGCGACGATTTTTCACCTTTCAAATTCATTCTCGCAAAGTTAATCGGGACAATATCTATATCTGGACGGCGTTTTTCGGAGATCAAGTGTACTTTGATTATTCTGCTGTAAGAATCGCTAGGCAATGTTTATTGAAATTTCGGTATACTTCAATTTCCCTTATCGAAAATGGACTTTGAAAAATGAAAACTTTTACTATCCGCGATACGTTTTCGCGATGATAATATACTGACGCAAGGTGCGCGCGAATCATCCACGGTTTTTGTTTTATTTTAAATTTACAACATAGCATAATGAATTACTCGATACTTTTTAAGCGGGATTTCTATTTTCAGATAAGATAAGCCTCAAAAAACAAGAAATACACACTGGCATCGAATGAGATTAGGAGCGCTTGCGCCAAATTTTGATGTGATCATATAAAAATGTATATAATAGTTCGCTATGTCTGCGAGTGCAAAGTGGGTTTAACAGGAAAGTACTGACCTACGATAAACACACGCGAACATTTAATCTTATCAGCGGGGGTTATATTCGTTCGATTCAGAATTACATAGTAGTGCTGGTTTTGAATTTGCGTTAGTAAATTGTGTCAGTAATCTTTTTCAAAATTTTTTGAGATTTTGGTGAGTGCTGCACTCAGTTGTAATATCAGTTTTGAATTTCGTACTATATCGGAAAACTGTAAATTGTTAAATTGTTATGAATTCCATGAAATACTATATACATACATAAAATATAGCATCCGGTGAAAATAACTCTGAATATCAGTCTCGACTCACCAGCCGATTCCAACCGGTCTGCGATGACTGGCTCCTCCGAGCCTTATACCACCGGTTCTCCGCGCGCGAGAGCCGCTTCGCCGGTGCTGCAGTCTCCCCTAATCTTTGTGAATTCCAAGAGTAGTTCCGTCTCTCGAATATCGATCACTCCGCCTTCTCCTGCATACTTGCCCGAACTTCACACTTGTACACACTCGCAAAGTCAAGTCCAGTACTGTCACTCTCGAGGCTCAACTCAAGCCAACTCGAAAACTGCTGAAAAAGTCCAATAATTGTCGTCCGTAGCGCGTTGCACATCGAATGTTAATCTGAAAATCGAAGAGCAAGAAGCGTGTGCCGCGCTTATATACACTTTTCCGCGCTCGCTTGAGAGATACAGCCTTCCCTCTCCTCACTGGTCAGGGTCCAATCTCGAGACGAGTCTCGCCGCTCGTTTTCTCATATATACTAACTTATCGGCTCCTTCTCTCCGGCGCAAAGACCCTTTCCTTACTCTCTGCCGCTGTTGCTGCTGCTGCTGCTGCTGCTGCTGCTGCTGCTGCCGCTGGCGTCTGGACTTCCCCGCGAGTATACCTACTTTGCTTGCTCCTTTTTAGCTGGGGTTTTCTTTTACTCGGACCATATGGGCCTTTCTCCATGTTCAATCATACGGAGGGATTTTTTCGTGACGATCGATAAAACGTTCTGCTTACGTCGTTGTTCTTGTCATTTGTGGGAAGGTCAACGTACATGCGGTGGGCTGATTTTTCAACATCTTCTAATAAGTTACTAGTTACAACTTGCTATGGCGTTTGGTGTCTTTTTTTAGTTCCGAACAGGTATCTATGCAAAACATGGGTAAATATCGTCGATCCCAAAACATCCACATTCCACGTCTTTGACACGAAGACTAAGACATTTCATAGTTCCGATTCAACATCTACATTCAATTTCTCATTTTTTAAATGGTCAATCGTAAGTTTTTAAATTTTTTAAAATAATACACAGCAAAAAGCGTGTAATGTGAAAATTTCTTATTTGTTCAAAACTTCGATATCGAGGAAAATTCCTTTTTTGGATTTTGCCGATATTTCGATGAAAACGCTGCCAATCTAGTTGAAAGTTTTCACGTGAAGCCATAGTCTTAGTGGCAAAAAGGCAAAGTTATCTATTCTTCGCGACAACTACGAGTATAATATTGAAATGTCAAGCTCTTCGTGGCGAGCTTCGAAATGTGTATTATCTTTTACGCGAACCGTAAAATTATTAAAAAAGCTAGCTACTAGAATTTTTTGATGATTCAAAAATGAAAAAATAATGGTTCTATCACGAAACTTTAACCACAGACTGTATCATCTACCTTTTAAACTCATATATATATATATATATATATATATATATATATATATATATATATATATATATATATATATGAGTGCGTATCGTCAGTTGGCGAAATAAACATCGTTCATCGTCCTTGTTTAGCGGTGTATAAAACAACAATCTGAACGCGGACTTGGGTGAAAGGAATTTTTCGCCCAAAGTGCATAACCCTAACCGCAAATGTAAGATATAATCTGTTTGTCTGGTGGTCAACTTTGCATATACCTGTCAATGCTTGAAAATTCCAAAGGTTTCCGTGCAAGGAAAGGTTAATTCTTACGTCATCGAAAAATCCCAATGTGTTAACCCTGTAAATTAACCATAATTGATAATTTCCATAATTATCGTAAACTTGAACTTTATATGAAATCTAATAAATGCAATTGATTAAATAACTTTGAGTCTAAAAATTGCGTATACGCACTTGCGCTCACATATAAGTACAAAGTACAATATTTGAAAAAGTACTTGAATACTGTACTTTCGTTGAGTTAAGTATATTTAATTATCGTTCTCTGAAAATATTTGTGTAAATTATATTTTTTATAAATAGCATATAAATTAATCAAAATCTAGCCAAATAATAATGCGCATACAATGGGCATATATAAGCACTGCGTATGATCGAGCTATTCGCATATACGTAAAAATACAACTCTGTGTATGCGGAAAACAACTCGTCGCAGATGTCAATAAAGAGAGGAGTTCATTTCGAAGACTATCTATATATATATATATGCTCCACGGATTGTACAGTTACGATTATGTCAAAACACTTTGTATGCGTACACGTAGCGAAAGAAGTGAGAGAAAAGTATGTGATATCGATATATTTCCTCACTAGAATAGTAATAGATATATAGTTGGGGTACTTTTTCAGTATATACATTATACATGCAAGTTTTAAATATTTTTTTACCTCGAACAACTGGACTATCAAAACAAGTCTGACCATTCCAGTAACTAAACTCATAGCTTATAATATTATTTATAAGATGTTCAAATATGTATACATACTTCTATTTTAAATCAACTTCATTGAGTCAAGCTTATTTACTTCTCGAAAAAAAAATTAGCTACGCGTGGTTCATCACCCTCAACCCAAACGCATTACAATAAACTCCTGCATTGTAAGAATATACCTATTAATTAAGAAAGTAAACATTGCATACAGTAGTGTATTGACTCATCTAACCTTTTCGTGTTAAATTTTCTCACACCGATCGAGCAATAAGCGCACGTGTCATTGCGCAAAGTCAATACTATACGCAATGCTGTATGCGTGCACGTAATAATAGTACATGCGTGCAGTATAATCTGACGAACTTGCCTTGGCAGTACCCTTGGTACACAGTATTTGGTCGCCTACTTAGAGATCTGGAACTACGGCAACTACTTCTCCGCTGCTCTATATTTACATGTGGCAGTATGGATACAGAGGCTGTGGTACACTTTTTTGACATACTTTAACGCTAATTGTTGGTTGCAGGATATTTTTGGGAACGAGTGTGTAATTAAGAAGGCCGCGATGATTGATTGACTGAGAGCTCAATGATTTGTTGGAAGTTGCTTTTATTACTTTTTTCCATCTTGAAACTGTGCTCGCTTTGTGCAGGATATATATATATATATATATATGCATTACATAAAATAATGAACGTTCTTACTCTGGAACAGACTAAAAAGCTACATGCAGTTATTTCACTTCACAAACGATGCAGAAATTCCGCGTCGATTATTATCGACGCAATGAACCGGCAAAAAATATACCGGCGCGCTTCGGCCAAGGACAACGTATCCTCAAGCGAAATTCGTACTTCAAGATACATCTGGTGAATTGACCTCTTTTGACGATTCACAAAACCCAATAAGCCATATTAAATTGAGAACAACAATAATCTAAGTATATGAATATGAGATTTCCATTAAAGTCGTATGATTATCGACAAAGGCTTCTCGGCATGTATCTATATACAAATTGCAGATATCCAACACAGCTGCGGTTTATCCGAATCTCGTTTCCGCATACATATAATGACAGTGACGACTATCCACCTATAGCGAATTACGCAGTTACGGCGACTGAAATGCTACGACCTGTGAATGGGTTTTGCTCGCGCACGTATACGCACTCGTACTAAATGCGCTTAATAGGGAAGTTCTAAATCATCGTTTTTTCATATAATAACGAAAAAAGTCGAATACACTAGATTCGATAACGATTGCCGGGCATATGCATCTATCTCTCTCTCTCTCTCTCTCTCTCTGGCTGGATTTACGACAACAGTAAATTATCCCTTTCAATAATAATGATCTGAATCACACACACGAGTAAAAGTGCAACGAGCAATTTTTCGCTTACCTAATTTTAATCACAAAGCAACACGTTTGTGTGTCGATTTCATTTTTAAAAAATGTGCGTAGCGCATATAGATAAGTGTGGGTTAATGTAGGCTGGTTGAGTTCGCGAGTTCGCAAAAACAAAGAAGAGGTTTGAGCTGTTACGGGATTTTGTTGATTTAATAACTCGCAGAGCAATTCTTTGCGAGATGATAAAAATAGTGGTTATATCAATGACAAATGAGAGTGTAATAAACAAATTGACGACTTTCTAATAGTCTGGGTACAATTTAGCCGAAAGTAGATTCTCTCAGTAGTACAATATCGCTAATTTGTATTTCATCTCTACTACAATGACTTATAGATAAATCTGTATAGTCACACATAATAATGCCTCTGCAGCTGTACAACTTTATATGTCACTCGCGACAGTCGAGGCCAACGCATTGCGAGTACTTCGTAAACACTATCTAATTTGTTATTTACATTGTTCAAGATTGTAATAGAAAATAATATATCGAAATTTATTGATAATCATCGAGTGAAATCAGTGCGCATATACAGTCAATAGATATAGTTTATATATTAGTAAATGAATGTACAGTTATACGGGTTGCATTATAGCGTATCACACTCCAGCTTGAACGTAACGAAATTGCTCCACTAGATAACTGCAGAGAACCGACCGGAGGAATAATTGCCAAAACGCGCTCACACACCCATATGGCATTGCAGAAAAGAAAGCTCCTAATCTCCGGCGAGAAAATGTTTGCTCTCGTGCATAAACATAATAAGCAGTACCGCACGTGTGCGTTTATATATACTACAGCATTTATACGCGACCACGGGAGAGAGTCGAGGAAAATCCATTACGTCGACGCGAGTGTATGGAACGTATTACGCGAGAGGCAGGTATCCACTGTCTCCCGATTATGTCAGTGGGTCAGACTGCTCACCAAGACTGACTATATTATGTGCGCGGCCAATGCGGCTATACTGTTTGCTCCAATCCTAAACTGAAGATTTTCGATGGGAATTGTGCAGACCGTTTTTCCATCTATAAAAGATGCATTATTTACAAAGTCCCACAAAGTTGCCTAAAAATCAATTATTTATTCGCCCATTTAACGTATGAATTGTAAAAGTATTAGATATTTCTGAAGATGGTGTCGTCGACGTTGAACTGTAAATATTTCAATACATCAATCATTCGCACTTGCTTGCGCGTCGATATCCTCGTAACTTACTTTAAAGTCGAAAGCTCAGTACATTAATATATTTTTCGACGATTGCGTAAAGAATCTAAATATCGCTTGCACTATTTTTATGCTTTATTTTGGAATTACTCCTTTGACTTTTGGTGGTTTGATTTTTCTTTTACATAAAAAATTGCTTTAAATTCGAGTGGGTCGTTACCTTGAGAAATCAATTCCTTATATAAATAAATCTACGACTAAGTCGACAAAATGCATTGCTTCCATGTACTAAGTGATTTTGTACATGTATAACAAAGATACATTTTCCATTTACGAATTAAGTTTAAGTACACGCGTAAAGAAATTTTAATTTTGTTTTCATTTAGTATCTTGATCTTTATGATAAAAGAACAAATTTATGAATGATAAAAATTTTATGGCTGTAAAAACTAGCGACTTAAATTTAAATGTGATTATCCATATTTTATCAAACATCGAAAAACTGCAGAGACATGTATGTGCAGAGAAATTTGCGTACGAATCGTCAAGGATAGTGCGATGGCAAATCGTTTCAAATAAAAAGCTGCTCATACTCTTGCACGTATAATCGCAAAACTTATGCAATTGCTGAACTCGTAATGTACATACATGAATAGAAAAAACCTCGGTAAAAACATAAAAAATCTTAGTAGTAATAACTTGATATCTATGGCTTCATCTTTGACAAAAAGGTGTATATTTATTTGCCGTTTGATTCTGAACATGACGTAATTATTGAATATATATGAATTTCATTTCAGTGAAAATTGGTTTTTGATCTTCTTTAATCTAAAAAGTATACATTTATTTTTATTGAAAAAAAAATCGATTTGTTCTCTTGATGAATAAAATTTAAGTTCACATAGGTAGAAAATAATCTACATATTAGCTTAATATACTATTTTTGTTACTTATTATGTATATAATAAACAAAAAATCATGAGTTGCACGAAGGACTAAGGAAAAACTCATATTAATGGGTATATCCATGCCTTAATTAAGTGAGCCTGATCTCATGATTCAAGAGATCACCATGTTTGTGTAATTGTATTTTTAAACTTTCATTGTATGAAATTATGAGCATATGAAAATGAAATATTGAAAAATTTCAATCTGATTTGATTAGGAAAATTGAGAATAATAACACAGCTCATGATCTCGGGAATATTGACATCGCAATAGCGTCTGTTAAAAATCCGAAGATAAAGTAGTGAAACCATGTTAAAAAAATATCGCATTTAATTATCTACTAAAATAATAAATTCGTTAAAAATACTGTGATTTAATGATACCCAAGACTTTATATCAGATACAAGAAGCAAGACATAACAAATAGATAATTGGAATTGATTTATACTATTTGAAACTGTCATCGAGTTTTTTCTTTTAATATGGAAAACTAATATTGCCTGACTATATTTGACGTATTCCACTGTACGAATAAGTTTACCGACAGAGTAGGGATCTTACTTTACGTTATATCAATGCTCTTTGAAATAATCAGGTGACGCTACTCTCTCGACCACAAATCTTCTGTGTGTACAGAGCTATCTGTTCGATGCTTTGAATGAATATACAAATATCTGTGGAAATGGTTAGTAAAAGTTTTATATGATTACTTTACATTGAATATTAAAATTTGGTAATGCAACTTAAGATAGAATACTGCAGTTTTCATTAATCGGCAGATGAAATATTACGTATCGTTGAGTTGCTGCTAAGTCAGCGCTCTTCAACAAGAAATTATATTACATTTAGAAAAACATTATTAATTTATATGTACTCTTCACTTAGTAGTAAATCGAATATACCACCTACTTATGTATTTATACAGAGCTCGTTTAAGCTCAAATAAATAAATAAAAAAATGAGAATCACATGTATAAGATTATACCCCAAATTAACTTTTTTCTTATATTTACTATTATGTACTACTATTCACTTTATTCAACAATAAACACTGTCTACATGGGATGTAAAAGTTTGAAGCCACCACCTTACGATTTTCTTTTTTTTTTATATCTTCTAAAAGCAAGGGTTCATATTGCACATCGTACATCGCTTTTGTGTAGCCATTTGGTCGCGATGGTTAACTCTGTTTCCTTTCAAGATTTCAATGGGAAGTTTAGTGCTTCCTCACTGTGAGCTTCTGAAGTTTCGGATTTCTCCATCTTCCTCTTTTTACCATTTTCTGACCTCTTTTTCATAGCATTAAAAACTGTTTTTGTAACAAATTTTCCCTTATGTCTATGAAAAAACTTTAGCAGGCTCCGGTGGCTGCAACATTTTCAACTTTTATATATGAGTTAAACACAGTGTTATATGCAGACTACAAGAACATGTCAACTTAAGAACACTATGTACAAGCGCGATCTAAATAAAAATGATTTCATTTACAATAATCTTAAGGAACGTAATCTAAATATGGAAAGAAAATAAATTTGAAAAACAATGAAAAAATTTGAATCGCATTATAATTTTAAATATTTTTCACAAGTCTTTGGTATTTTGAAACAGTATTAACAAAACTTTGTACATCTAAAATTTGTAGATGGCCGATGAAGTATATATGTATATTTGGGGCCTGATTGACTGTGTCTGATGTATACATCAAAGTATAAAATGTATGAATTGATAATGTCGCCGGTTCCTACGAAGACTAACACAGCTCAGATTGCCATCGAAGAGTAAGGCAGTTCATTCTCGTCGCGAAGACTAACACAGCTCACTTACTTTGTGTGAAAATACTAATATATTACACAATTTCGTTACATGCTAATCTTATTATATACCTTTTATACGAGCTGAGTCTTCGTAGGGACCGATAATGTGTGCTCACAAATTATTAAGGATCTAAGAAGTAAATGAAAGAATACTTTTTACAAGCTTTCAAAAACTTTCACAATATTTATTAAAATTTTTTTAACAAGTCTCAACAATAAAATGTCATAGTTTGATAACAATAACGTGTAGAAATCTATAATTTTCATATACAAAAACAAAGTCAGCATAAATACAATACAGTGCAACGATTTTTCCGCGGAGACAAAAGTATCGAAAAATTTCCTGAGTGGAGAATGGTGCTTCGAGATTTTGAAAATATAAATATTTTTTCTTATAGTGCATATTTAAACCCTTTGAGTTGTACATTCTAACATGATTTAGAACATGCAGCAAATCCTCATACAATTTTATCGGTTTTTATTCTTCAAACATTGTTTACGACTAGATACTTGACAATGATTAAAACCATTTATTCTCATGGAATCGACGCACAAAATACAATAGAGGAATGCCTGCTAATTAATTTGTATGAAATGGATTTAGCAGTGATACATTGCTGGTTACAAACTGATTAATCAGAACATTTATATATTTCTGGTCAATTTGATAATCGTACGGAAGAAAGTTTGCAAATTTATTAGAAAAAACAAAAAAGAATTTGGCTGTTTTTAGCAAACGATGGCTGCAAATTTTTTTCTCATTGATCAGAGTTAAATGACAAAGTGGATATTATGTAGGCATTCAAATGTTTGGTTTAATATTCCTTGAATTTCTTGCAGTGAAGCAACAGAAATTGTAAAATCTCTTATAGAACGGATGGACGAATGTCAGAGTTGATATTAAACATCAAAAATACCATACTCCATTAAACTTCACTGTAATACATGCAAGAAACGACACATTTAATTATTCTAAATGAACAACACAAAGGGTTAAAACGCAGTTCTCCGGACGGTCTATTCTACCCCCCCCCCCCCCCCCCATTCTTTCTAGCCAACATCATCCTCTACCCCATTCCCATACTTACACGTAGGACCAGCTGTAGCAGAGACGGTGGCGTTCGGCCATCGTCACTGCGGCGGATTGAAATAGTCCCAATGGTGATGGTGCGTAACGGTCCTCGGCGTACAAATGCACAGGATGATAAGTCCGGCAATGAGAATGAGGAGAGCGCACATAGCCAGCTCAACACGACGCACCTTCTCCTCGCTCAGTGCTCCAGCCACAGACGTCACTCCGACCTCTTCGGCTTCGTCGGGACTGGCGAATCTAGAAACTACAGAATCGACAAAATGCCTGAGTGATCGAGTTCCCGCAAGCCTGAGGGCCCTCAGCAACTGCCCGGTCATATCCGCAATGCTCGGTTCTATTTCTACGTCACGACGTTGTTGTTGATGATTGTCAATGACCGACGATGACAATGGTGGGTTGGCCAACGCAAAGAACGAGGCCGGGATCTGAGAGGTGGGAAAGGCTATGATTCGCGTCTGAACGTCGGGGTCTTGAATGCGTGTTTGTGGGGGCGATAATGGTGGTGGGGGTGATCGGGAGGTCTCCCTTGCTGGCGTTGACACAGGGGGCGGTGGGGACTGGGATGTTTCGCGAGATGGGGCTGACGACGACGGGGTTACAATAGGCTTATCCTCGTCAGAGGATTGGTACGATATAACAGCACGTTGAGGCTGGGCTCCAGTGGATGTTTCGTGTCTGAGTGGCATGTTGCTGTCGTTTCCGTCCGTAGGTAATGTGCTCGCAGGTGTGACTATGTTGTCGGGCGTTACCGATATCACGGGCGGTAGGGACTTTACCGGTGAGGCCGTCTGACGCACGGCACCCGGGCAACCGCGACTCGGAGACGACGATCTCGACCTCGATGGGGACGAAGATCTCGTGAGGCGGGATTCAGGTGAGGTCGTTCGGGGGCTCGGTATTTTGTCGTCCGTGGTGATGTCTGGGGAAGGTTCAGTAACGGCTGGGGCTTCTGTGATCGTTATTACTGGGTCCTCCGTAGCCTGGAACATATAGTCAAGTTGTAGTAAACTAATTGATCCATGTTTATCCCTACCACGAGGAAAGGTACTATCATTGCGTAATACCAAAATGTGTTCACCTCTGACGCGATGACTGTCGTCGTGACTTCGCTGACACTAGGACTGTCGGAAGTTATGGGCGTCAAGTCGGTCATGGAACTCGACAGCGGGAACGAGGTGCGCCCCATATCTTTCGTAGCCTCTTGCTCGGAAAGTGATTGTTCAACGACTAGCAAAGGCGATCTCTCTCTCGTGAACGATCGTCTTCTCTCGGCAGCTCTGCTTGATCCTTCCAGCGGCATGTCGATTCTCTCGTTACTGGTTGCCGTACAGGCGTCCTCCATTGCAGACTGGGGACGCGACTGTGGTTGTGATGCCGCCACCGCTTCTACACATCAACCATAATCGTGAGTCGAAGAAAGACATTTTTCCGGTCTATGTCGCATCATCAAAATTTCATGTACCTAATTGATTTCTTATTGCTATGAGCTCCTGCAGCAGAGAGGGATGAATGCCGCCCTCGGTCTCACCCCTATTCGACAGTTCGGTCGCAGATACGACGATAGCATCGATCTCAGAAGCTGCGACTTTGTAGGCTTCCAACTGTGAGACCGTTAACCGTTCGACCTTTAGATCGCCCACCTCTAAGCTTGGTATTCTAAGAGGTCCCTCTGTAGAAAATAGAGCCGATCGCAACATCTCCAGCTGAGATTGGTCTAGTCGTCTGGGTTCGTCAGAGGTCGGCACTTTGTAGTCGCTTTCATCTGCAAAGGCAAGTTAATATTAATTTAATCCATAGGAACACGAACATTCCGACTAGATGATTTCACAATTCAGTATTTACTCGTGTCTTTAGCTTGCGTTCTGTCAGAATCCCTCTGTTGCAAACTACTAGGCAATGGCGGTATGGGCGGCGTCTTTGGCTCACCACTACTGAGGCTCTTGTAGCTACCGTTGGTGGGGCTAGGGATGCGTTCGGTGCTGATCAGTACCTGGCTGGAACCGTGTCGCGATGGAGTTACCACAAGCTTGGCGCTTGTGATCTCCTCCTCTATAACTAGGTCGTCGGGTAGAGGATCCGTCTGTGTCGATGCCACCGTTTCTGAAAAGTCCGGGGTTATCTCGCGGGGTAGACTTCGACGACTTTGGTGATCGACGCGACGGTGTCGAGGTGGACGAGGCGGTGCTGGTAAGGGTCGCCCTTGCATTTTGCTGAGGACCTCGCCACTGCGCAGATCCTTGTGAAAGTCCCCATCATCGTCTTCGTGGACATGCTGTGACTCTCGGTCATGGAGAGAGTAATCGGCGTCCATGAACGGTATTGATTCGACAGATTTCCTGAAGGGAATAGATTTTTTATGGAATAAACAAAATTATAATGTTTTCTTGCACATATTAATAACATTTTAGCGCAGAGACAAATACTGACCTAATTGTATCAGACTTGGCCGACCTTAATGTGCTGTAAGCTCTGAGGGGCCTCTTGGGTCCTCCGTTCTTGGACGGTCTCGGAGCAGTTGCAAACTTTGCCTGCCTCTTTCTCCTGGGCGGTGGTGGTCTGGGTGGTTTCTCCCTTTTTTCTATAACAGCGTACCCCGGCAAGCTTGGCTCGCGCGACGACGAGTCCCGGGGAATGACGGGTATGTCGTCCTCATCAGCATATCCAAAGTCGCCGGGCAGCGACTCGGCTCCGTGGGACGTTCGATCGTCTTCGGGGGCTAGACTCGCCGTCCTCGAGTGCGATCGCGTACGTTTTGGAGGAATTGGTGGGTGAGAGGCTACTGGAGCGACCGGTTCAATGTAATCCAATTCGTCCGGATGAGACAAAGGTGGAGGTGTCGGTGGTGGGGTGGGCGGAATGCGCTCGTGAGAGTGATGAAGAGAACCGGTATCGTGGAAACCATTGCAGAGCGCACTGTCGCTTGTTCTTATGCTGAAAAATATAGAAAAAGCTGCTCATTCCGAGGACAATTCTGCTAGCCTGGATATTAATGATGTCCATCGGTAAAACAGATTATACAATAAATACGAAATATAACCGACGGTCGGTATATAAAGAGGAAAATAAGCTGAAACTTGAAGCTAATTTAGGAAAGTAGTTCATACCTGAGGCTAGATGACTGATTCGTGTTATCCCTTCTGAGTCTCTTCCTTCTACGCGGCACAGGCGGTACCGGAATCTGAGCTGGTATTACACTCGTCAGCGTCTGCTGAATGGGCGCCAGTACGATATTCTGTTCCTCGGGTGGCAGTCTGCTCTGACTCATGCTCCTCAACGAGCTTCTCGATTTTCTTCTCGCAGGTTTTACCACCACTATATCGTCCAGAGGCTCACTCGCCATATCGTCCTTCGTCTGCAACATCGGCACCGTCTCCGTCTGATAGACAATCCTGTGTCGCGATAGACTGTTGGTTCTTTCCAGGGACGGCTGAGTCTGGAAGGACTCTTGACTTTGGCGCAACGAACTGCGCTCGCGTTTTGGTTTATCTGGCGGAGGTGTGGCGTCGTAAGACTCGAGAGACTCGTCGCAACGTTTGCGTAGCGAACGCGTGCGCTTAGGGCGCTGCGGTGGTATCTCTTCAATCTGAACGGTGGTCCGCGGCCTCAGAGCGTCTCTGTGTTGAGTAAAGAAGGAGCTGGTGTTGTTATTGAAGTAAAATAATATGCGGTTTTAGTTTTCTCAGCGATTATTCAAGATTATAGTATACAATATGGCAGTTGTTACTGCATTGTCAATCGAAGTAAATTAAGCACTGCGATTGTATATAATATCAGGAACATCAATCAAAACTAATTAAATTAAAAATAAAAATGTTATACCTGATTTCGCTGATGAGTGTGAACCTCATGTTCTCCTGGCTTATACCCTTTTCTCGGAGGAAGAACTCGTCCGAGTCTATTTCTTCTATGACACCTCGTCTGCGTCGTTCACAGGAGCTACCACTCGACTGTTGGATCTCCCTATCCGAACGCATGGATGAACCTTCATCCTCTGACAATTCTACCGAGTTTTCTCTGGCGATTCGAAACTCGCGAGGATCTACTGGTGGAAAAGATCCATCGAACAGCTCTTTCGGGTGGTAAGTATGGTGTTCATCTTCGGCCTGGAGAGACGATGGTACATCGTGTAGCAGCAATATAATAAGGATAATTTAATCACAAATAGAATATCTTCCGATGTAGACTCACCTCAGGATCAGGCAAAGAACCTTGATCCTCCTCGACTAGTCTGACCTTCTTCTTTGGTTCTTCACCTGATATGCGGCTCATCAACTGCTCATCGTACAATCGTGGATCTTTGACTGGCTCTTTCTCGAAAGAATGTTCCGGTTGCTGTGGGGTACATACATGTTAAAACCTCTTAGAGAATCGGTTGTAACAAGCTATATGACATTTCATTCACTGTTGTGTAGCAAGAACCTGCTCGTAAATAACATTTCTAACAATTTGAAATACTAAGTTACGCTATCGATAATGTCTACTATACTTTTATCTTTTGAGACTAACAATAATCGTCTATACTATAATTCTAAATTTTATCGTTCATATGCTGTGTGAATCTAATAAAAATTTTCAGGTTCCAACTACTGGACAATTAATTGCAGCACATTTATTTTTATGTCATTTTAGACATTTTTTTTGGTTTTCGTTCCATTAGTCAAGTCTTTGCATTCGCTTAACATATAAATCTACACTTTCAAATATTCAGTGATTACTCGCTCTACAGTTTTTAATAATAAACGCATTCCCAAAGAATTATTAAGTACATAAATTTATTAATCCGAACAACTCATACCTACAAATGTTATCCAAGTAGCCAACGAGAATATACAAAAAGAATTCAATCAATCCAGGTTTTGATATATTTATAATTTATATACAAAACTTTGTGCTGGTGGTTCCTCACAATTAGAAAAAAAATCATTCCAAAGCTAACTTTAAACTCTCTTTCGCATTACTAGTTATATTAAGTACCTCAGCGCATTTCCATGTATTAAGATAAAAAAAGACCAAACTGTGAGATACATATATATATATATATATGCATACCGCGGATGCATCGGTATTATATATATAGGAGGTCAAACGTGATATATTTAAGTGGTTCAAATAGCTCGCATATAATATAAGATCCATGCAACAAAATTCATGATAATATAATAATAAGTATGGTGGTTGGAGTATAATATAATGATTGATAATGAGGTGGGAAAAAAGATAGAAATTTAGTGTGGATCAACAAAATATCTCACCCATTGCGTAACATACTATTATTTTAGTTTACTGGACAATTATATATAATATAAGAGACAGAACAATTGAATAAGCCAATCACCTTGATCATTCGCGACAAACCAAAAACTCAAACGGACGCAACGAAATAGTTATAAACCGGACAAAGACACGAGTATCGGTAATGAAAATAATACTCAATCATATAAACAGATGATCTACATGCCAAAGTACACCGTCTCGTCCAAACAGATTTTATCGCAACTATTATATATATATATATATATATATATATATATATATATATATATATATATATATATATATATATATATATATATATATATATATATATATAATTTATATATATAGATATATCCAAAAACTACCTGACCCACACAAACTCGATATCCAAATATATAAAAAAGTCATTCCCGCATAACAGAGTGCATCGACACAGCCCAAAAAACCAACACGGAAAAGCCTCGAAACTCCAGGAGATTTTAACATGTATGTACCACCATTATTACCCTTTTTGCGTTCCTGTCTCCGTACGATATGTCTCTGCTCTCCTCCTCCTCGTCTGGGACAGCTTCGTCCTCGGCATCGTAAGTTCTCCTCTCGGTATTCTCCCAAGGCAGCTTTTCCTCCTCCTCCTCCTCCTCCTCCGATGTCTGAGGTTTGAGGGAAAGACGCGGTTCTTCGAGGGACGGATGCCTCCAGGGTTTGGACCTGACGACTGTCGGCTCGCTATCGTCGTGGTGGATGGCCTTGACCGTCTCGCCGAAACGCTGGGCCCATCTGGCACTGAGGGATAGGGAAGACTTCTTGGCTCGAGGAAAGGTGGACGACTCGGTCGACTGAGCTCGGGACTCCTTGGGGGAGGATGTCACGTACTCGGCCTTTGCCTTGGACTTGCGGTCGAAGAGCTTGGGACGGGGGTACGTGGAGAAGTCGAAGATGTTGCGGCGAGTGGCACTCGTGGACGACGAGGCGTCGGCGTTTGAAGCCTGGCTCTGTTCTCGCGACTGAAAAAATTCATTTCTTTCGATACCTTTCCCCCGACGCTACTTCTATCGATTAATCATAACCGCAAGAGCTTAATCGGAAGACCTACCAGTGAGCCTCTCTGAGAAGTAGACCTCTTCGGACGGCTGAGCGACTTGGGCAGCTGAATGTTCGGTTTCTTAATTTGAAACTTGCTCCTGTCGATGTTAAACTTCGGACGCTCGGGCAAATGAAATTTCGACCTGTCGGGCAAATGGAACTTGGACCGGTCGGGCAAATGGAACTTGGACTTGTCGGGCAGGGAGAACCTGGGCCTCTCGGGTAATGCCATGCGAAAACGCTCCATTCGACTGGCCTTTTGGTCGGCGGCTCGAGGAGAAGCCGGTGGTTTTTCGTTTGTCGTCGCGGTTATCGTCGTCGTTCTCGTTGTGACGGTCGTAGGCTTTTCGGGCTTGGCCTGGCGATGGGGCATGTGCGGCATGGAGAAAGTCGGCTTCTGGATTTTCTTAAAACGCGAACGAATCTTGCCGGCGGAGCTTTTTAAGCGCTGCTGCAGACCGCGAGCACCTCGACGCAAGGGCAGCTCTTCTATCGTCGATGAGTCCACCTATAACAGAGAAAATATTTTTTCTCTCTGAAGGTTGATGACGTATATTTATTGTATAATCTACATTATGCATTCCTATTTAATTTCCGTATTTTCTCAAATGTGTACAGCGTGACACATTTTCACAAAAATTTTTACAAGTGAATCTTATTTTAGGAAAATAGTAATACGATTTGTATTATACGACAGAATCGAATAAATATTTGGCTCGCATACACAATTTAATATAAATGTAAATAAAAGTTTTACGTTGAATCAGATATATTGGAGATTAAATCTATCTTAGTGTTTCGTGCTCCCGTTTGAAATCGAGATAGCATCAGAGTTGGCATCTTATTCTAAGTATAGTTTTGCTATGCTTGGAACGAAATGTAATAAAACTGTACGGAGATTTGGCTGGTACCAGTTCTACCCCGCTGCATCCATCGACCGTAAAAATGGATGCATGAAATTTCCGCCGGCGAGAATGAAAAACGTTGTAGACCAATATATAACGAAAGAAGAGAAGAGTTATATAATTTATATAATTTATATAATAAAAATATATTTGCCCAATCAATATCTCTAACTTTATTGTTAGTTTAAAGAAATCGGAATCGAAACCGTTGGTACAAATAAAAAGTAAAACTTGTATTTTAAAATTTGTTTGCAGAATATCGATAAATCTTAAGATACAAGTCAAAAATCTAAAAATTTAATTCTCGATTTTTATTAATAAGAAACTGCTATTTTCCATCTTTGCTGAAATTTTCGCACTCACAACACAATTAAGCTATATAATTTGTAGATCGTTAGGTCTCCTTAACATTTATCCACAAGTTACGCAAGGAAAGTTTCAGCACACCAGCGTAAATTAAACCTATATCTTGGGTAATTCCGAGAGTACAAGTCGGTAATAAAGATTATTGTCGATAACCAACCTGACTCGTGTTGATCTCCGCATCGGTCCTCGACTCGCCACCGGGTGTCGCGCTCATCTGAAACCTCTCTTCGAGCCTGTCCTGCAGCTGCTGCGGACTCTCCAGCTCGTCGGCCGAGGTGTCGATCGTCTGGTCGCCGAGATTACGTCCGTCCATGGCGCTGTCCTCGATGCGGCCGTCGAGCGGCAGCACGACGTCGCCCTCGAGCACGAGGGCGCGCTGCTTGAACCGATAGCGATCGTCGATGCTGTCGTCGCTGTCGACCACCGGGATCATGTCCGTGTCGGTAATCTTGACCACTGGCGCGACCATACGTACCGACATCGAATGCTGCGAGATCGCCATCCGCATTACCGGCTGGCCGATCGGCTCGTACTCGTGCTCGCTGAGGATGAGCAAACAGATAATCGGTTAATTAATCAAGCTTTTTGCTGCCACGATATAGCGACTCTTGTAACTCGTTATCGCGAGTATACATTACACTAAAATAAAAAATAAATTATCTTTCAGTAAGAGTGAGTCGTGTGACTAAAAGACGGCAAAGTTGAAGATCCATTTCTTGCAAAACTAAAGAAGCTGCCGCTAGACTAAACACGATAATTTCTTTTGTCGACGATAAAAATTGTCTTTCTGTTTCAGACAGAAATGCTTCTCTTGTTTTTTTTTATTTGTTATCGAATGACCATTGGTTGACTTAAGCTTTCCAAAATGAATTTTACATACACTGGTAGGAAACATACGTATAAACTACTGTGTATCTGTTTTCACCCATTTAAAAATAGCCTGTCAAAATACATGCATCTTCGCTTTCTAAATATATATACAGCTTTCAGTGTTCCAGAAAAAATTATTTGTCAATGATTTAAACGGTTTTTATTTAACCAAAGTTTTGCTGAGTGTTACGTAAGAATAAAAAATAATCATCAAAATTATGTGCAGTTATTAGCTATGTACGCGTGAAATATAATCTGGCCTGATGAGTCCTGAGCAAATAAGTAAAATATAAATTTTTCACAGGAATACGAGTAAACTCGTGTTAAAAACATCCGGAGATTCGCCGAATTTCAAATGTGTGAGAGGGTATTTTTACATACGTAAAATAGTCCATGCGACACGGCGTCTGACTAACGCAGGCATGTATCTACTTGTCAACGTGTAATTTTAACTGCACAAAACATGCAAACACAGAATAGTCTCCAATACCCTTTTTCCATATTCTAAAAGGTGTCGTTGTGCCTCAATAGCGCTTATCAGATGGTCAAGGTATAAGAAAGTCCAGCACACTCACGCACTCATCCCTTCGCTACGTCGATCCGCAACGGCATCTATACGAGCTCTCGTGGTGATATAGTTGGCGGGTCTCTTGCGCGGAGCGACGCGCGACACTGGACCGGCGACGAGCGAGAAGAGGCACACACCGGGAGCCGCTAGAGCAGCCCGGTTCTATCTATAGCCAAGCCTCGCGGACCTTAAATAGCCGCGGTAGCGCGCGCTGGTCAAACTGCACTGCAACGCTTTACCTCGAGTCGCCTAGCAATGTAGATATATATATACGCAATGCGCACTCGTTTTCTCCAGCGCTATACCATATAAAAAATCGGCCGATCGGTATAGTGCGTATATATATATCTGTATAGGTATACGAAGAGCTAGATCGGAGTGTCGATGATGGAAAGGGAGAAGGTAAGCAACCGGCCCAATTATTACTGGCCGTGAACCCGCTGCGCCTGCGCGTCTCACGTAGGCTATTCGTTAGCGTGTTTAATTTTAGCATAGGTGCGAACGCGAAGCGAGAGAGCAAGAGAGGTATATAATGGAGAGGTGTGCGTGCCACGCGTGACGCGATTTTCTTTTCGCGGTGTGTTTTTTCCGATGACGAGGGCTTTTCTTTCTTTCTTTCTTTCTTTCAGTTTTCGAGACGAGCTTCCTGGAAATAGACTACAGCTATATAGTTGCTAGATTTTCAAGTTCCCTGCGCTGGCGCGAGGAATAGAGCGATGAGAAGGTCTAAATCTCTTATACGATGATCTATTCGATTTATATACACTATTAAAAGATGCGCTAACAATAATAGTCGAAACGAAATTAGTCGTGTGTAACTTGGGTGTTAATCTATACAATATGACTGGACATCAGGAAGCTCGTCGCTTTTATACCCTCGCATTCTCGCACGTACGCTGGCAGCGAATAATCAACAAATTCCAACTCGATGGAGCACTCGATCGAGCCACCGCCCACGCTACATTGATTAGCAACAAATGCGCGCAGCCGAAAATCTCGATAATATCCACAAGCGTCGCTCCTCGGGTATAGAAGCATCGAACTTTGAAAAAAATAGAAACATGCATCGCGTGGGCGTTACGTAAGGACGTAAATAAACAATGCAGCGCTCACCTGAACCTGACTTTCTTCAGCGTCATCTCTTTATCTCTATGTGAATCGCGCTCTCAATGCACACCCAACTCACCGCGCTTTAAAAGGCAAAGCCTCGAAGCTTCCAGTCCCAAGTACCCTTGCCGCATTCGGCAGCAAGCTCGCGCGGGTCAATAATCCCATGAGCGGTATACACCCCCTGCTCTGAGATTTGCGTTCGAAAACTCACCCGCATCGCACCGGTTGACTCTTCCTGCCGGCCGGCGGCGTCTGTATCACCATCCTGCGCAGGAGCGGCGCCCTATTCGTTCGGCTCTGATGACTGTGTGCTGCAGCGCTGGCGGCTAGAGCGCTGCGCTCCGGTAAGAGCGAGTCGCTCCGGTAGTACTGACAGGCGCAGCGCACCTCGAGGCTGCTGGAGGTGGAGGACGCGCGAGAGGCGCTGCGCGTGCGACGAGTGCTATTGTAACCGACGTCGTTTTCCATTTCGACTTTGGCCGCCGCGACTTGGTGGTGGTGGTGGTGAGGGGGGGGGGGGGCAGCACTACGAGCTCGAAGCTGGGCTGCTGCTTCCTGCTTTTTTCTTGATGCGCTTCCTGATGCTGCTGCCGCTGCTCTTGCACGGCACCGGCGGTGGCTTGCTCGTCACGAGTACCCGATGCTCAGGCTGCACCTGCTGCTGACCCGAGGCTTGCTGAGGGTTCATAATCCGGACTGGCTGCAATCATTTCATTACCTCAAAATTTCGATTGAAACCATTTTTTTTCTTTTCTTTTTCAATCACGATGCAATGAGCTCGCCATCGCCAACAATGTAATCTTTCACTTACTGCAAGAACAAAGTATACCGATCCATGCAAATTATTAACTCGAATATTAAGAAATTATAAAATTTTACACTCTTGAGGCATGCCAAATTGCAAAATGATGAACGATAACGGTTTTTTTGTTCTTTCCACGCAATATGTTACCTCGTTAATATTATACGCACTTATAACCAAATCGAGCTCACGCAAACTGCAACCTCTGCCGCTTCTAAAATAGAACAGACGCACAAATAATCAGCCGTAGTATTAGATAAAAAAGATTAATGTACAATATACAACAGTAGAATCAACGACAAAGCATTTTATATCGCAATTATGTGTCACTGTAAATAAGAATCTATTCAAAAATAGTCAATAATAGACGTTTGATCCGTCCTTGACCAGATTTGCGAGTCGATTTTATCTTCTCCCAGCACAGCTGTTGCACATCAGCGCGATAAACCTCTCAAAACAAACTTTCCATAAACTTGCTACTGATGCTCCACAAGCTTCTTATATACACATCAGAATAGCAAAGTTTGACATCCCTTTAAATTTCACAAAAAAAAAACTGATTCTTCAAAATGACCGCAGTCAAAGACTGCGCGCACACACGCACCTTCTTCCTCCACTACTTGATTCACTTGTTGCATCCACTCGATACAATGATTAACGAAAAATATATATTCTTTTTTTTTGTGGAAACACCCGAACGACGTCGGCCTTGGCGCGTCAAGGTCGGGGGCACCGGTGCGCCGTCACCGCCTGATGCGCACCTGCTACTACTGGCCGCGCGTCTCGGCCTGTTCTGAGTCGCGATCGAGCCATCGGTGGACTGCAAACTTTGAGAAATGCGGAGCACCGAGCCAAATGTGCGACGCAGACAAAAGATACGGCTTGAGGGTCATACCGCCTATGACTGCGAATATGTATATACGACACATAAGTGCAGCTCGTATTTTAAATATAGTATATATGTGTAGACGTAGGAAAGAGGCACAGATGAGAAGATCGAAGAAAAATACTTGTTTCCACGTTGTCTGTATGGATATTTTGAACTCGAGGCAATGGGCAGTAAAAGTGTTGAAAAATAGAAAGGCATCATCGCGCGCGAGAAACGGATATTGCGAAAGAAGCCGCACACATCGCTGAAGTTCGAGAAAACGGGGAGAGATTCAGGTGAACGAGAAAGGCGGATTCATTGGGAATATTTATAGGCATTTTCCGCTTAGCTGTGGCCCACTTGCCTCGCCGCTCTCTAGACGACACGTCTGCGAGCTTTGCCGGGAAGAGGCGCCTTCGACTTTGTTTCCCTCTTTTCTCATTTTATTGCTTTCCAAGAATTCCCGTATATACGCATGTATAGATTGAGACACACGTGAGGTGGGTTAGGGGTGGATGGTTTATGGTTTGTTTGTACAACCGCCTAAGTTCCAGCCATTTTACCCACGAAAGTTAGTCTAAACCGCTGGCATCAGCAGCCTCGCAGCATCTGAGTCGAAAAACTCCGAGAAGACACGCTCGCACACTTCTGCAACCGTGCATTTTTCAAGTTTAAAGCACCCGCTCTCTCACTCACTCTCTCGTATACACCTATATATATGTATATATATGCAAAAGAACCACCGCGTCGCCGCATTAATCATCTGCCGCGAGGGCTCGGGTGTTCCACTTCTTATTTATAAATAAGCGCGCGCGCGCAGGCGAGCTGCGGTGCAAGTGCGTGGGTGGGAGAAACAGAGAGCGAGAAAGAATCAGAGATGTTGTTGGGTCCGATTGGGTGGGATAATTGCTGCGGTAACAATGGGAGGCGATTACTTTACTGTGCATTTTTGAAATGCGATATTCATAAAGTTCGCGCTGAATAAAATTCTAATTATAACGATAGCCTCATAACTATGATCTATCATCTACATGGTTAACATAACTGGTACGATCTCGTATTTGTAAAAATTTATAATTGCATGCATTTCGAATAATTAATATTAAATCCAGTACAATAGTAAACATAAACTGATGAATATAAGCATACATTATATGGAATCAGTGCGCGGAATCCGAAAATAAACGCGTTTATTAGCCACGAAAAGCCAGTAGCAAACGAAGCAAACCCAAAACAAGCAAACAGACGGAGAAAAAGCGTATTAACGGAGCAGAGCCCATTTTCCCTTGCTTGTCGCCGCGCCTGTTTCATCTTCACTCCACTATTGATGTCAAGGAGCTGTCGAAGAGCTTTTACGAGGTCCCGACGCCAGAGAGTGAAATGCTTCCGAGACAGCCGCAGCCTTCTGCCTAATTGAACTATTTTAGCAACTTTCTCAAGTGCTAATACTGCTGCCTTCTTGTACTGGAGGGCTTAAATAATCTGTAATTACACATTTGCGTTAGTAAATTTTCAAAGTCAAATTTTCAAGTGATATTCGCTGCACTGTTCACTTTATATACCTTTTCTATGTGCATATCTTTCGATTGTTTTTCCCCTAAATAGTGGCAATTGTTATCTGAGGGAATCGCGTAAATTATAAGGAATTTCAAAAGAAGAAACTATCAAAATTATTTGTCGAAAAGAGCATGAAGTTTTATTCATAACACAGAGCCTATAATTCAACGTTTCGCAAGTTTCGAGCGTTGCGGGCAGTCGGAAGTAACAATTTTCCCTACGGCTACTCCTGGCCCCCGTCCCGCGAACATCTTAACTATTAAAGTTTTATTTTTTTTATCATCATTTGTATAAAATTATTTTACAATCCGCGGAGCGGAACCGATAGCGGCCGTGGAAAAACTGGCGTCTTCTCTCGTATTTTAATATTACTCTCGACCAACGACGCCGTTTCAACAAATTTTTTTTTTTATTTCTGTAAAGTCCCTCGTAATTTTTTTTTTCACTTAGTATAGCGTTTACATTATGGATAAAACCACAAGGTGTTGTCGTTTTTTATTTCTCGTCTAACTTATAATAGCTGCAGCGCAATCTCTCCCTCACAATTTTTTTTCATTTGTTTTTCTCTCTTTCTCGCGTGCCTTTCCTCGGCGCATTCACCGGCTCTCGCTCTCACTATGGCCAAGAACGAATCTCGATTCACAAAATACTTATCTGTAGAAAATCGCGCTTTTTAATCAACAATTTTTTTTAATCACTTATCTATTCATCTTCACTCACATCGAGCACATCACCGTTCAACCGAAAAGTAAAAGCTTGTGTTTATATATATATACCCTACGGTATCCACGATAATGATTAAGAACTCAAGAAACGATGCAAATTCATCGCGCGCAACAAGCGAAATTATTTTCGATCAAACAAGGACTTTCCCGATTGAGCAGCTTTTCTCTCGCTCGCGTATTCTTTTTTTCACTCGTGCATACTTTTCAACTAGCTAGTAACGAAATCAACGGTATAATATTTTTTTAGACTGTAATCATCGTGAAGAAGACGACCGCTTTGTTTATTTGAAAAGAGTTTTTCCAAATGTTAATTATTATACTTTTTATGATTACGGACCGATAATCATAATAATTCTGAAACTCATTCGTAATTCCTAATCAGCGAGATTATACATTTACTCTAAATTAGATGGATGGATTTGTTGAAATTGGACGTTCGCTCTATTTCTGAGCAATTTTTTCTCCTATAAGAGAAGAAGATGCATTTTTCGATATCGTAATTTTGCCTCGATCACAATCAATGTAACGATGATGTAATGTCTTTTTGACTTCATCTTTTTATTTGTACGTTGGTTTCGACGCACGGTTCATTGTCAGTGCGAGCATAATATGTACACGTCTAACTTATATTTTAAGTTATCTCGAATAAGAAGGAATTTTTCAATACCATAGCAGTCTTAAACAAATGACTAGACAAACAGATTTCAAAGAAAAGTTCAGCAAAACAATTATTATCTTTTGAAACTTAAACAAACACACGTGATATGTGCAAGAAATAATTAACATTTTCAAAAATCGTTTTAAAATAAACAAAACTCGTTCCTTTATAAAAATTGAAAATTAATTAAGAACCATCTTAAATACACTCCGCTATCGTCGTCTCTCGTCAGCAACAGCTTGCAAAGAAAATAAAGCCATGTTAGAAGCGCAGATATCCGAGCTTTAGATCGAAAACCGAAGGTCATTACAGAATCAACAAGCATAGGGTTTTTAGTCCCATATAGTCATCCCGATTACAATACAACTGCTCTCCGCTCAAGATACACTACTCGTAGAGCCTGTAAAAAAGGGAATCACAGTATTCGCAGGCGCGTGTCAAAGTTTTTTTCGCTCGGGTACATGTGTGTACGTGTTTAATATGTATTTCAATATATATATATATTTTTTTTTCTTGCGTGTGTTTATTATTTATAATATCTTTTTTGTTTCTTATTCTTTAGATTTTTTTTCTCATCAAATATCGCTCGCAGACAAATCTATTTCTCTCAGTAGACAGGCAGGCAGACATACAGACAGACAGACAGACAGACAGACAGGCAGACAGACAGGCAGGCAGGCAGGCAGACGGACGCACACGGTTCAAGCAAGTTACCCGGTCGGCGTTTTTGTATATACTCGAATACATAGCTATACTGCAATTGTGACTCGCTCGCACATCTCGTTCCGTAACCGCGTATAACAGAACTCCGCGCGACAACGGCGCGCAAACGAACACTTTTTTCTTTTATTTATACCTGGATTTTTTCTCTTAATCATATTTTGCGCGTGCATCAACGGTGAAGGTGCAACTGCGAGATTTGGGTCGAACAGTGGACTTGTCTTGAACTTGAAAGTTATATTTATATAGAAAAATTAATTGTGACGTGTTATTTATGTATATATAAATATATTCGAAACTTGAAACTGTTACACGAGTAATCGTAGCTATTTCAGACGACAGTTTTGTGGCCGAGAAGCACTGAACGACCCAAACGTCAAGAGAAATCGACTATGGGTAAACTTTACGAAGGAAAATCTCGAGTGATAATATTTGTTTTCCTAGTCAAGACTAAACAATCGAAGTCGTTCTAGTAATAAAAAGGTATAAGTGACGAAGCGTTGATAAAAATATATAGTTCGTTTGCAAGAGGAATTTGCTTGAAAGTGTCGCTTCTAATTTAGGAATTCACCCCTCTTGTGTCCAGCGCGTGGTATTCATTTGTCGTTATATATTATGTATATAGAGATCCCGTTATATTTGCCCAAATAAAAGTGGATCCTTTTCCTTCAAGAGCAAGATAAATTCACTTCTTAAGGCTAATCGTTTTTCTTTTAAAGAAAATCCTTGGATTTATATAATATATATATATATATATATATATGTATATATATATAATTTTTTTTATATTACATGTTCAGTATATGTATATCATTTTTATCATTTTTTTCCTCATTACCTAGTCTCAAAATTAGTGAAGTTATAGCGCTGAGAGTTGTAACTCCGTACAATGAATCTTCCTCTTAATTGAGTATTTCACAACATCCTTATCTCGCGATTCTTTAGTAAATTATATCCTAACTTTATTGTGAACTTTTTTTCTTCATTTCCTAGCTAAGTTTTCTAAAATTGTAGAAGTTACCATAGTTTAAAAACTTTACAATTATTTTACACTGCGAATAATGTCGCAACAGAATTATGCTTATATTTATAACGTCTGCATTTATCAAATTTAACTATATTCTTTATGTTTTTAAGTATCTCAGTACAGAAAATATACATCACCGTCATCGTTATTTTTTTCCCTCGAGTCGTCAAGAACGAACAGAAAAAACTGTAGATTTTCAAAGATTTTCCCTTTAATACGTAATATTCGTTTAACAACAGTTCTACCCCTACGTATTATCGTTCTTCTTTTTATAGTATAGAACAAAAAGTCGAACAAGTGGAGAGGAAGAAAAAATTGTTTTTCTCAATAATCTTGCGCGTGAATTGCAACGCATGTTAACATTTTTTTAAGGATAAAAATCTATATCATCTGCTAATATATATCATAGTTGATATTAAAAACCAATGCGTGTCGATGATAAATTCAACTTCGTGAAATACCCAATTACCGCGCGTACCAACTTCCCTCTGCATACTTGATTCCTTATTCCAAGGAAAGGCAAACCTACTGCAAATTCTCGTGCGACTCCGATCGCCTTCGTAGATCATGTATATATAAATATGTACACCGTTTGAGCGAACGAATAGTAAACGTGAATCACAATGAATAAATGGAAATACGTGCGACTTTGTACGTATACGTATAAACGTGTATGTGTAAAATAGGGAAAGAAAGATGGTATAATGTCCATCGCCCGAGAATTTACAGCAGCCCAATCTGGCGCAAAAGATGTATAGGTATATACGAGTACAAGAGCAAGAGTATAGGAGGATCGTGTCGAGGAGTAGTAACGAAATAAGAAAGCCAGCGTATAGGTGTCTATATATAATAGAGATTCCGGGAGTTTCGCTCAGGTAATAAGGTGATAAGGTAGTAATATAGGAGAAGAAGGAGGACTGTGTGAGTGTCGTGTGAGCGGCGGCGGCGGCTGTGACTCAGTGGGGCCGGAGGCTCGCGATCTTGTTGTTGTAGTTGTAGCCGGCGCCGGCGCTGCCGCAGTAGTCGTAATCGTAGTCCCGCGCCGACGAGCCATAATGATGCGACTTGGGCGTCGAGCGGTGCTGCTGCTGCTGTTGCTCCCTGGAAGCGAATATCACGATTGATTAATTTGTTCGCTGAAAATGTTCGCTGAAAATGATGCAGTTACCAGTGCTGATCGGCAAAGTCGACCGAAGCCGGCAATCGCCTGGGTCAGGCGAGCTCGTTGCTGTCCGGGAAGTGATCGCGCGCGTCGAGGCAGCTGGCCAGGTCGAGAACGAGATGATGCAGCGAGGGGTGCTCCAGTACCTCGGTCTCGGGCAGAGGCGGATGACAGCGTGGCCTCTGCTGCCTGCCACGGAACGAGCGGTGCAGGTGCAGCACCACGTCGCAGAACACGTAACGCAGCAGCAGCAGCCGCAGGAAGTCGTCGCCGAAGAACTGCACCACGCTCGATTCTTCGAAAAATAGAGAATACGTTACACCTCGTCGTTCAGCCCCGCAAAGCGAAAGGTCAGTCTCGCGTACACAAACTTTTTTTTTCCTGTGTGTCAAAAGAAGCGGCGACTATGCACACACACACACACACACACACACATGTATAGTGTACACAGGGCCGCGGCGTAGGCGTAGGCTATTTTTAACAGGATCGTTTCCCAAGTTTAACAATATGGTCAGGTTCTCGCTCGCAGAGGAAAAGAAAAAAGGAGGCAAGTGGATGATAAAATATATTACCGCATCGTGATCTGAGAACGAGCCGGCTGGCCTCGATGAGGAACTGCTCGACGTAGCGCTGGCAGCGCTCCCAGTGGTGAATCGGCAGGCTGGCCACGTTGCAAATAAGGCAGAAGGCGGCTAATGGCGAGTGTAGGAAGAGGGTGAAGAGACTGCCGGCGTGGCGAAGATCGCGGAGTCCCGGCGGCGTGTCCTGAGGCGACATGAGCACCACGAGGGGCTGGCCGAAGTAGCGCGGTATCTGCTGGAACACGAAGCTGTTGTCCGAGTCGACGACGACGAAGAGCGGCTTCCGGGTGAAGGGGTAGAGGTCGCCCGGGTAGAGGCAGTGCGGCTCCTTGCCACCGGCGAGTCGCTGCTGCGGGGCGTGGGACTGGGAGCCCTTGTGCTCGGGCTCGCGCTTCGCCGAGGTCGAGACGCCGCCCAGGTCGTAGCCCACTGAAACGGTACAAGCGCAGGGGACACGGAAAAGGGGACATGAGTGCGCACCGCTTTCCAAGTACTAGCGTTTAGACAACCTCCAAACTCTATTATATATATATATATCAATAATCACAAGATGTACATTTGCATCCGTGCAGTGTCCAGCACTTTGAGCCTCAGCTATATATCGTATATCGATTACTCTCCGCACGCGCGCTAATACAATTATTCGGCCCGAATAAAAATACCCCAGCTGGCGTACGCTCGCCTCAATATTTCACGGATTTTAACGTTCGAAATAGCTGCGCGCGCGAATCCATACTAGTATTATTATTATAATATATCGCGATAGTGACTCGGCGGATCGCGTCCATCCGCTAACGCGCTTATAATCTTGACCCTGCTGACTGGCGGTTCGACCCCCCCCCCCCCACCCCCCCCGCACGCGTTATCATAATAATGATAATAATCCATGTCAAGGGAGCCCGCGTGATCGCGTTATAAAAGACATCGCGAAGCCCCTTTTGGCAAATATGCCAAATGCGATAGACGCGCCTGATGTATACGTATGCGAATGCGACGATCGGTTACCGCAATACTGCATCGATATCGCGCGGATTCCGGAGCGCGCTGACAAAGCCGACGCGCCGCCTAGCTCGATCCGGACAAATAATACAGCCACAACGTGCTCCGGAAAAATTCTGTTCTATTTCGCCAAAATATACAGAGAGATTTTCCCGGCTATAGATGAGCGGCTATTCTCCGCGTACAGACAGAAGTTATACTCACTTTCTTCGGGCCGCTTGACGGTGGAGAAGCAGCCGTCGGCGGAGAGGTAGAGCAGCAGCGCGCCGTTCGCCGGCAGCTCCTTGAAGCCGCTCGCAAGGAATACCTGCACCTGGCTGTAGGTCGGCTTGTAGAGCAGATACTTGTGCGGATTGTCGCGGCGCGGCGCCCCGTTCTCCGCCGGATACGGGCCCGGCCTGAAGGGCATACGGCCAGCCGGCGAGGCGTCGTGCAGGTGATTCGGGTCGTCCCGTGGCTCGCGCTCGAGAGTTTGCAGCATGCGGAACATGTCCATCGACAGCTCGCTGAACTTTACCTGCTCGCGCATATCACGGCTCATGTATCGAGGATCGATCGATCAATCGTATATTTATAGCATCTCGATTCGGCCATACCTGATCGGCGCAGTTGCCGACGATGAGGATCTCCTGCAGAGATAGGCACATGGGTGGCGAGCGCTCGACGGGCGGCGAGCTCAGCGGCCCGAGCCTGTGCGTCAGTACGACAGGTGTGTTCGACTCGGCGTGCAGGACCGCGACCGCCGACTCGGCCTTCACGAACGCCTTGATCTCGTCCAGCACGAGGTTCCACTCGACCTGGTCGTCCGGCTCGTACGTGCTACTGTAGTCGGCTATCTGCGCGTCCAGCTCCTGCACCAACTCGCGCACCAGCTTCATCTTGTTCAGCAGCAGGCAGACGACGATGAACCTCGCGTAGTACCTGTCGCCGCGGGCACGATCGACCGGTCAATTAAACGAGCTTCTCCTACGCTTATTCTACATCGGACAACGAGCTGCCCTGCACAGTACCTGAGCTTCTTCACCATGAGATCGCTCCTGTCCTCCTTGGCAGCCCGGCTGTAGTAAGCCCTGCCGCGTATCGCCGCGTAGAACGAGTAAGCCTCGTGGAGGTAGCTCGTCTCGCTCGTCCTCAGGTAGTAGTGGTAGTAGAGCTGGCCGATCTTGCTCGCGATCTCGCCGATCTGCCATCGCTTCAAGCCGTACTTGCTGTCGAGGATGGCCCTGCAATTCGATTCGCGTATCTCTCTCTCTCTCTCTACATCGATGGACGATTTATTTATACAAGTATAGGTACATTGAAATTAAATTCTATGGATGCGGAAAAAAATTGGAAAAAAAGCAGCAGCTCGGTGATGGCTCCGAGGGAGGAATAAACGAGGAAGCCCGCCGAGGAGAATCAATCTTCGAAATCTTAGACAGGAAGTAACGTGCGTCCTTTGCCAATGCGACGAGGGGGGAGAAGCCGGCGGCCGCCTGTGCGTGTCGTCGCCGCCGCCCCCGCCGACGACGACGACGACGACGACTTCTTGAGGGGCGAAGGGGGCTATACGCTTGTGTGGCTGCGTGGGTGTACATCGAGGCTGCTTCATCAGCGATTCAACGTGTGTCTTTGGCTGATGACGCGAGCCCGATAACTTTTTTCCATTTTTTCTTAATATAAAGCATATTTATTAAAAATCAGAGCAAAGGCAATCGTGAATAAATCGCGACAGCAAATATAATCGAGGAAAAACTTGCGGCTGAATTTCACATAAGCGACTGCACTATGAATTTTTTAAATCCCGGCGTACACGTTCTGTTTACTCGCGCTCAGTCGATAATTAACCGAGCGTTTCACAGCATGTGTATAACGACATGCATCATTTACAACATACTGCATATCAGACCATTGAAAATCGATAAAAATTGATATAACAAAAATGGTAAACAGGAAAAAATAAAAAAAAGTCTCGAGAAATTCATATCTCGCATTATCGTTAATTCTAAATCTTCGTTTGAAAAATTGAATAATATTTTACTAGTAATGACTTGGCTCACGCTAGCCGACAAAATCATGAAAGCTGCTTGCTATGCTATAGAGTCTTGAAAAACCAATTACGAATTTATAATTATATCGATTTTCAACGTCTCCTTGCAACTTAAGCAAGTATATTATACCGACTATTATTATACCAGACGCGAACTCGATTTGCGTATATACAAGATTCACAAAAATATTATTTCGATTGAAAAATTATTCAAGTTTCCTCGTTATTCAACTGAACTAAGTAATATTTAAAGTCCATATCTATTATTCCGACGCAGTTATAACAAACAAAACGAGAACGATTAAAAATGTTCGATTCATCGAGAGGCATGCTCTAAATAACGACTCGTTACAATTCTATTAACGTCAGCGCCATTTATCTAGATCACACACACACATACAACTCGATTCTTGTCAATATATTTAAATTAAACGTTCTCAACATCCCTTCGCAGCAGCATTATAAATACATATCGACACGTATATTTCCCATCTCGCGAAACTAGGTCTCCCCACTTCGTCGGACCTTTTTTCATAAACAAACAAGCCGACCAAGTGAAACAATTAAGAAAAGTTTGGTGCGGAGAAAGAGGAGAAAAAAGGCACATCCTCCTCTTGTATCCCGATCACATGGGATCGCTTGGCGCGAGCCAGGCGATCAGCAGCAGCCCTCGTCTATAACACAAAGACTCGTGACTGCTGCTCTATCCCCTCCCGCGGTGAGAACGAGGGTAGACCAAGTCAGAGAGAAAAAAGGCCGAGGAGGCAGCTTCCGTGTAGGAGAGTAGAAAAGTAGAGGAATAGTCGGTCTTTTTCTGTGTGCGGAAAGCGGGGGTGGCGACTGCTGAGCAATGGGTGCACGGCTGACATTGGGTCTATTTTCGGGGTTTTCAGCCAGATAAATTGAGAAGATTTTTCGCTGAAATACGAGCGCTTTTGGATACGCGCATAGCGGGGTGGGGTGCTTTGTTTTGGAGATGGGAGGTTAGGTTCCGAGGGGGTTGCTATTGACAAGTTTATATAGTATGTAGTTAAGATTATGAAAGCGCAGTTTACTACCATATACGCATGTACGAACTCACTCGCGGGCCTGCATCATTTCGATCTGTTAATTTCAAAAATATAACAATTTTGCTGGCACAAGGGAAAAATGAAAGGAAACCTCGGAAAAAATGTCGAGAATCAGCAGTTTCAAGATTAATAATTTTCAGCTCGGGCAACCAACCCCCTCCCAACAGCAGCAGCCTCTCCCGCAATATCTCTCTCTCTCAACAGCCTCGTTCGCGACACTAACCTCAACCCCGACTCTCTCTCTCTCTCTCACTTCATCCTCTCATCGTCGCGGTGGAAAAAGGGTCAGAATTCAAAACTCGCGCCTCGTGCAATCTATAAAAAGCTCGGCCGCAGCTCGCGTACATGCACTTTCTCTCTTTATCTCTTTCTGGCTTGCCTTAAATTAGCATATTTAAAACGTTTCTCTCGCTCGGAAAAAATTCATTCCTGCGCGTCTTTGGAGAAAAAAAACTCGCCCCTGTGCAAAGCACACGCGCTACTGCAGCAGCAGCAGCAGCAGCATACCGCAGAGAGAAAAAATCTCTGAGCCTACTCCCCTCGCCACAGACAATGCTCTGCCTCTGTTTTAGAGCGAAGAAAGAAGAGAGGGAGTAGAGATAGTAGGAGATAGTAGTAGTAGTAGTAGTAGCGCAGTGAAAGGGGAAATAAAAGAAGAAGAAGAAGAAGAAGAAGAAGAAGAGGAACAAGAGGAAGAATCGAGTCGTCGCGTCGTCGAATATACAAAAGGCTATGTATATACGCGTTGCTGTGTGTGTGTGTGTGTGTGTGTGTATGTGACTCACCGGTGCTGCTGCTGGAACTTCCAGAGCTTGGTGTAGATGTCGAAGGTCCGGCCAAAGTAGGCCTGCCACTGCTTATGCCCGTATTGGGGCAAGTCCCTAAGGCCGTTGAACAGCTGCTTGCTCTTCTCGAGCAGGTGGCAGAACTCGACGACGACTTTGCGCTCGTGCTCATCCATACCGGCCATCATGACCATGATGATTCTCGGCTGCTCCTCCTGGACAGCTGGTGCTGGTGCTGCTGCTGCTGCTGGTGCTGCTCAGGGCGGCCGCCGGAGCAGCCGTCCTCGGTCTGGGCCAGCTCGCCGGCTCAGCTCGACTCGAGGCTGCAGCAGCTCCTCGCAGCTACCGCCCGCATAGAGGGAGGGTATGTGGCTGTATATACGTATATGGGAGCTCGACGCTCGACGCGCTCCAGCACACTGTTTTCCAGCTCTCTCGCGCGACACGACACTGCACAACTCGCTGCGCTGACAGTCTTGCACTTTCGATCTGCGTTGATCTGCGAGGGAACTGCCTCTCCTCTCCTGACGTGTTCGCGTCGACTGATGTCTACTGCTGCTGCTGCTGCTGCTGCTGCTGCTGCTGCTGCTATATTTTCGTGTGTGCGCAACTACATACGCCAGGCAGGCAAGCAGGCAGGCAGGCAGGCAGGCAGGCAGGCAGGCAGGCAGGCAAGCAGGCAGGCCGCAGCAGAGGGAGCGTGTCGTTCCGTCTCGCTCTTCTGCACAAGGCTTTCGACCCCCTTATTCGAGCGCGGCGGCGCCGACTGCACGCGGCGCGCGCGAGTTAGAGACGAGCCCCTCGTACTCGTACTCGTCGTAGTCGAATCAATATGGCACGGAAGAACGGCCGACTAGGGGTGTGGGGCAGAGAGAGAGAGAGAGAGAGAGACACAGTCTGCAGGGTGGTGCTGCGGTATAGGACGGTGTACATATATACTAGGCTCGCCTGGACGATCGATAGTTTGCTGCTGCTGCTGCTGCTGCTGCTGCGAGTTGGTACGGCAGGGAGCGAGGGTGCGGCGGTGGGGAAGGTGGTGAGCCAAGTAGCTGAGGCTGGGTATAGGCGAATGGGGTTGCTGCATCCTGCTATAGTTTCGTAAGTCCGACGCTAGAGGGCGCTGCAGAAAACATTTTCCTGTCTTTTATCATTTTAATTTCTTCAACTGTCTTATAAACCTTCTTCGGTTATATCGTGTGTCAGCGGCCCAAGCGGTATACGTCCAGCGATGCAGTTTTGTCGTCGCACCGTCATCGGCCAGAGGCAAGCGGAATAAAATTATCGAGAATTTCGCTTAACAACGCGACAGGACTCGCCGTTACATGTATCGCCAACGTACCATATAGCCGCTCGTCCACATACACGCGTCGACGAAGATTAATTAAGCAGATAACGCGCTCGCGGCAACGACTGCCACCAGCGGAGAAATCACTTTTACTACATCGCTGCCGAGCTTAAAAGGGAGAGTGGCGTAATTTTTGGAAAATAATTCGACGCTGAATGCGCGCGGCTCTAACGATTTTTGACAGGGAAAAAGGAAGAGGAGGGGCAGGAGGCTGAGTAATGACTCGCTGATATGTGCAATTGAAACGGTATCAGACGCCGGTAGAGCTGACGTTGGACCGACGCGCGACTGTGCGGACTGATAAGTCCGCAAGCTGATATATACGCAGCTACTCGTTGAATTGGCATTATCGGTAATGCTGTATACGCATATATAGCGCGAATGCAGAAATGCCAATAATTCATCTCGAATTGTGTAGCTTAAGCGGTTTAGCTAAATAAATTGAAGATATAAAAACATAAAATAAAGCAACCCTTATAGGCAGTATAAGAGGAGATACAGGGAAGGTATGTAAAGTCCCATGGAACGGGTCGTCGCGTCGTATCGGCTGTCGCCTCATCTACAAGTCAATCAGGTTCGCGTGCCGCGGCTCGCCGTTGCGAGTAGCTCGCAGCTGAATCTGGGCTATATACATATACGAGTAGTACCGCCGCTCTGCGCGGGGAGTTGCAGCGGTGGCGCTCATTAGTGACTTTACAACTTTGCGAAAATTTCGCGGCTCTACACGCCCTTCCGTTAACACAATTGTTATATACGCACCCGCCTCTCTAATAAATTGTAAGAAGAAAATTATTCTTCTTCTTAAAAGCCATATACAACTATATACGTATATGTGCTGTCTACCGAAATCCAAGGCGATAAATAACTCGCCTCAACTCCGACGTTTAGCTCCCTATTCCAGCATGCGCAGATCCGAATCTCCATAGACATAGAGCCTAATCGAAAGTTATTATTTAGTACTCGAAATCCTGCATGCGCGCAGGTATATATACGCATAAGACTGGCACTTCGAGCCGAGTTCGCACGCCTCCTTACGTACACGTACGTACATAGCATACCGCGAGTATGCAAGTCTAATGCACGCGTACGTGTATAATACACGTATAGGAGGGCCTGCATGTATACACGAGAGGGAAAACGCCATGCATATATGAATGGCTAAGAGAATCTGCCGCGCGCACGAGAGATTGGCGGAAGATAATCTCAGCTGTCGGCCATTGGTATATATATATATATATATCGGTATGTGCGCCATATGTACGAACGTACGGTGTATGTGTGGTATGGGCTGTAAACTAGCATGTATATACGCGCGAATCGAACACGGACAATTCTGCAGGCCCTTCGCAGCCTCGATTATCCTGCGCGCGCTCTCTATCTGCAACAATAATTCAGATTGCAGCGCTGATATAGGGTTGCTGCACGTACATACGGCACACACACATATATATATATATATTGAGCTTGTGGTTCGTGGCTTTGTGCAGGTAACAGGCCAAAAATATTATGGTATATTGATATAAGTAAAGCGGTATATAGAGCTTATTACAAATATTCCATTTTCCCATGAATTTGAGGAACACAATTTTTTTCGAATCTATACACCCTCGCAATCGTGTGAAAATACACGATCGAGCCAAGTCTCTCTTTCTCATACTTACTCTCCTGACTCAGCCGAACTAGCGCCAGTAGTCCGATAAATGGGGGTCTACTCGCATGCACACACACGAGCGCGCGCGCGCACACACACGTCTACCGCGTATTCATCCACAAAATACTATATATGTATATAGCTGCAGGACAACCAAGTTGCCGCGGGTATATATAGCTATACACACCAGGGCGCAGTTAACGCGCGGCACGACCCGAACGATCATATCGGCTCGTTAACTGATATTAATAGCGGGGCGCGGTGTATGCGCTCCGGGTATACATGTATACATGTACGTATACAGATATAGAGAGGCACGTGTGAGTTGCCTGGACTGGCAGTCTGCCCTAATTCTATAGCAAATTAAATCACGCGATAGCGTTGTGCGGCAACTTTTTTGAGATGGGTTGGGTTGGCCGGTGATTGGTTTGCGATCGGACGATAATATTGTTATAGATGATACGGTTAGATTTACAATTTTTTGATATTTTTGAAATTTCGGAAAAAATACAGTGAGTTGAGTTCAACCAGAATGTGCAAAGGTTATGATTGTCTATGAAGCTTTTGTACTTTCGTTTGGTATAGATAACATCGATTACTATAATCAATAATCTGACTTGTATACGAGTACAACAACAATCAATAATCAAAGCTATATAAATTTCTTAACATTTTTTTTCAAGAGGTTGCACAAACATTACAAAGGTTTGTCACAAACATCACCAAACACACTTTCACCACGATTTTCTCACGACAAATAAAAAGCTGTGGGTAAAATTCAATTTAAGTTGATTTGCAGCGTGGAAAATGACGGATGAGCCGAGCACGAATTGAGCTCTCGCAAATCCAATGTAAGCTCGCAATAATCCAGCGAGTAAGCCGAAGTTGCTCCAAGACCGCGAAATCTTGGCTAAACGGTGCATGAATCAAGCCGGCGGGCCAACATAGAGCCATAGCTCAGCGCTGGCAAATAAATTATCCTAATAGAAAGAGAGAGAGGGGGGGGGGAATTCATGCATCGCCATTAGCTCGAAAATCGCGTGCAAAAGAACATAAGGATGCGCGGCAGGTCCGCCGATGGCGCAGTTAATCTATCCGAATGCAGCGCGCCGCGCGCGAGCAGTCCGTATAGTAGCCAGAGAGAAGATGTTCGGCTTCGAAAGTTTATAACGCTGCCAGAAAAGACATGTGAACAAACTCTCGGCTGACAGCGGTATGCTGCGCGCTATTCTCGCTTAATGTTCTTGCGAACCTGTTGAATGCGCGAGCGAGCCTTGAATGCGCTCGGCTTTCGTGACAAATGGTGATTACACTTATTCCGCGGATAAATTCTGGACTTTTATTTTCCGTAGATGTTCTTTTGAGCGGTGCGCATTATATTGCCATCGCTGCTTATCGGACGGTTCGATTTCGCGAGTGAGGGACAATAAAACTCGACACGTCGCATGAATCGAGCATATAATACGTTAATATAGTAAATGGTTGAAAGAAAAAAATCTCGCGTGTCACGTACCTATCGCAAGCTCCCCCATGCAAGAATCGCCTAAAAAGCTTCCCAAGCAAGATTTATCCAGCTGGAATATTCGCAAAGGCGAGGAGCTCCCAGTTCGGAATAAAGTTTACACTAGCAATGGCAACCTATCTCTCTCTCTCTATCTCTCTCTCCCTGTGCAGCGGGCCAGAGAACCGAGACGGAGGAGAAAGTCGGAGAGGCTAGGAGCGAGTTTTGATATTTCCTCCCTCGCCATTAGCCGACTGGTAAAAGTGAGCTGCGCCGCGGCTCAGGAAGCTCTAACTCACCGACGAAAGGGGCAGCAACCAGCCGACGACGACAACGACGACGCAGCGATGTCTGCCTGCGCGCTATTAACATTAACCGAGCGTACACAACGGGGTATTTTCCGATATGGAGTTTGAGAGGAGGGAAGCTTTCGCGCGCTCGGAGATCTTTTTTGCTCCAAGAAGACGTAATCTCATAACGCTCGATAATACTTCAAGCTAATTGCTGCGTATACTCGCATATTCGCGCTCTGGACTCTAACTAGGCAACGACATTATACGACCCAGCCATACGTATATACGTACGCTGCTTCTATGCAGAGAGCGAAAGAGAAGATAATATCCAGAAGCAGTCGCTTCTGATGCAGCGGCCGGGCTATTGACTAGCGATTCTTCCGCGAGATTTAACTTCCGGCTAGGTCTACGAACGAAGTGCTCAACGATGCGTAAGGTAGACGGCCTTCCGATATCTCATCTGAGCAATTAAGCGCTGCCCGACGTGTGCCGCTGCTATCGATCGCTGTCCACGCGGTACACGGCCTTACCGATGCGTGGAGACTCTCGCGCGGAGACGACGAGTTAGGATTGCTCGACTTTTGTATTTGCGTACGGTGCGGAAACAAGTTTACCCGTCCAAATTGGTTAGCCATCCACCGTAGTCTACGTGTCATTTTCTATATGAAAAACAGAAACAATTAACTCATTCTTCCAGCACACTTAGCTGCACTCACCCCCTTGGCCTGAGAAAAAAACATCACCCGCCGGCGGGAGATAAAGCTCGCAAGCTCAGAAGCCTCTCTCTCTCCCTCCAAAGGAAGACAAAGCCGCGCAGCGCGAGCGGGGGTTTCGGGAAGATCCACCCTGCGGATGATCCCGCCTCCGCAATTCTCTCTCTCTCTCTCTCTCTGTCTCTCTCCTGGTCTAGTGAACCGATGGCGACGAGGGGGCGCAGCCCGCGCTCGCCCCCACCACGAAAGCTCCGACGCGCAGGCTCCGATAGCCAGCCAATCGCCGGACCGCCGACTGATAACGCCGTCGCGCTGCTCCTCTGCCAAACGTGTCGCCGCTATACTCTGTGCTGCTCTTCTTCCTGCGCCCGGCGGATGCCAGCTCTCGTGTCCAGTTCGAAGCTTCACGGCGTCCAGCTTACTTTCTCTGGACTCGGAAGTTTTTTCTTTCGGTACCTTTTTTTCCTCTGCCGATTCTGTGCGAGTGTCCTCTACTGCACGCGCTTCGCGGTTCCGAGTGGTGCGCGTTTCCACATTACGCTTTCTACGGTGATATAGTATATATTAAACATATCGTACATAGCCGGATGCGGCGAGTGCTTGATTCGTGAAACCCATACTCACCGGCATCGTCCTCGTCATCCTCATCGCCATCGTCATCGTCAGAGGAATTCGGATTTTTCAAGAGTGTGCGAAACACGAGGGAGTCACGGACAGCAGTCACGGAAGGAAGCTTCCCCGTTCTGACGGTAAATCTACAAATTTTAGCGTTAGATTTATGTATATACCTATGCTTACGTGATGTACGATCGTTAATACAAACAGTGAGATGTACGAAGCGGTCGTACCAATGTATAAATCATTTCGCACGTCCAGGATTATGATTAGTGTCGTTACCTTCTAATATCGGCTCTTCGCTTGTATACGTTATTTACTATATTATAGAATATAGAATGTACATGTTGTGAAAAAAATGTAATACGATTGTAGAAAAAAAACCCTTGCTCTCGAGAATGTTTTCCCGCGCAACGTATACGCACAAGACCGCGGCTCGCGTTATCTAGGTCTCGAAAAGCAAATCGGATCCAAGCGCGTCGCCGGCGCGTGTATACGCACACGCAAATTGTAAAATAAGTGGTAATAAACGAGCAGCGCGTTACGGATAATTTGGCGCATAGTATCGCTGCCACTGCAGCTGCGACGCGGCGCGCGAGCGAGCAATGTCGACGAGTGTATGTAGAATGCATATATATGTCTATATACCGCGCGATGCTAGAGCTCAATTTCGCCGTAATGGACCGGCGAACGATGGTGTATCATTTTTTTAATTTGCTCCGAAATGTCGCAAGTATAATAATGAATGATTCCATAAGCGCAAAGAGTATAGTTTAGCCCCTCAAAAACGGCCCAGCCGAGCGCGTAAAAAGCCGCGTAATGGCCGAGAGTAGAAAAAAGCTCGCGCGTAAAGCAGCGTAAAAAAAGTGCGAGACAACGGGGCTCGGCGTAGCATAGCCGCACGTGTACGCGAGTCTCATACCCGACGTCGAGACTTTTTCCTCCTCGCGGGCCGCGGGGCGAGTCGTATATAATGCCGCGGAGCTTTCGAAGCCGCGCCAAGCTTGCATAGAAAGTTGGGAAATTATTGGAATTTTTAATACGATTGGCGGTCGCGTTGAGCATCAGCTATATATAAACACAAGTTTTTATGCAGATCTAGAAGATGTAAAATTGAAATTAATTGCCTCGGCTTGGGGGCCTGGGAAATTAATGAGCCAAGTTGCGCGGGCGAATATCAGAACCGGGGCTGCTATTTAAACTGTGCGCGATGGGCGAGTTAAATTTTGACACTTTATGATAAATTTCGCGTTTGCCTGGACGCGATTCATTATGTTATCGCGAGGAAAAACTTTTCGCGTAGAGTTTCTACATAATATAATAATCGCGAAGGAAGCTGAGTTTGGGCTTTTGATGTCGAGACAGAGATGCATTCAATTTTGAAGGGACGGTAAATATTTGAGAATTCTCTTCCTGCAGGTCTGTGCCAGTAAAATTACATAATATATAACGTTGCCATTTCAATTTCCGGCCTCAGATTCGAGATAATCGTCTTCGATTAATGCTCCGGTCAATCTTGCGAGTCAGTTTTTTTGGCATATATCTGATCCTTTGACATTATTGATTCTTCGCTATAGGATGGAATAACGAAAATTTGTCTAGACTTGAAATTGTGGAAAAGCGAGTCTTCCCGCAACTATATGTATCTGCATAAATATGTGTGTACAACGCACACCTTACTCGTATATCCGACGAACGACAGTCCACGTCGCTGCATTTAAATAGCGCGCTCGCTCCATGCATGCGAGCAGCCGCGAGTCAGCTCTCTTCTACATCAACACGATATATACATATATACATGTAAAGTCTCTAGACTATAGGTGTGCGTACATGTATGTATATATATATACACATATAGATGCATAGAGACGGAGAGACGGAGAGACGGAGAGGTGGAGAGAGAGAGAGAGAGAGAGAGAAAGAGTGAGCGGCGGCAGAGAGCGAGGGGTTTCCGGCGAGCGTTAACAGAGTAACAGAGTGATGTAATGAGGCCCGGAAGCAAGCAATTTGCTGCCGCTGCTACTGCTGGCCGCGAGACTGCGTCGGCAGTTGCGCGAGTAGATGGCCAACCTGTACGCGTATACTATCCGTACTGGCCGTCATTTTTCTTCGCGACGCACTGTCTGCAGATTCATACGTATATATACATACGAGTGTCTCCTCTGCTAGCTCTGTCACCATATTTTCGTGGATCCGCGTCGTTGGGCTTCCCAGGTTCCAGCTGCTGGTCCGCTGAGACTGGATCGAGATTCAACGCAGGTATAGCGACGAGTGCGGAGGTGCTAGACTAGTGTATGTGTGCGGACGTTATGGAAGCGAAGATCTTGTGATTCGTAGCAGACCCGTGTACTCGTATAATCCTTTCGTTAACCTCTTGCTACATATCGCTCGACGAGCAATAATAGTCAAATTAAAATTCTGCCATTGTTGGAAGAAAATTTAAACGGCGATTAAACAAGCACGTTTGACAAATTACATATCGGATGTCGGCTTTTAACTAAGGATAAACAATCGCGGCACTACTGCCCGCTTTCATAAAGCAGTCGGCAAATGACATAATTACTCGTTGAGAACGCGCGCGATTAAGGCTATTGATTAGGTAACGTTGTTTTTTATCCTGTGAAGTTGAGCGAACAGTAGAGAGCCTCCGAATAAAATGTCGCTATAGTATATGCAAAACAGGGAGACCTTGGAAATCCGATCAAAATTTTCACAATCGGAATTATTAAAAAATGGTTATCAAGATCATACAAGGTCCAAGAATGTTCTTACCGTACTACCCGGAAGGTATTCCGGGCTCATTAGCATTTAAACGTCAGACAGTAGAGCGAGTGTCCGAGAATGATACCGTCCGCGGGGAACTGGCCGCGCAGCAGTTAGTCGCGTTTCTTCGCGAACGAGGCTGTTTCAAACTCACGTGGTATATCTCCCTCTCACTCCCCGAGTCCAATGATACAATTACGCGCACTCAAATGCATGCAGCCGCTCAAGCTCAAGCTCGATCCGCGAATGTGATCGCAGCTGAAAATGAAGGAGTACGAGCGTGGGTGGATTCTTAATATCGCATATAATGTCAAATTGATCGGTTATTGAATTTCAGGGGCGCTTTGGTGATGTACGACAGCGCTAGCTGTTCGTACGCAGGTGCGCTCGACCTCAAGGGACCCACATCGGGGGGCGGAGGAGGCGCCGGCGGCGGCGGCGGAGGCGGCTCGACGGGAGCCGCCTCCAACAACGGCGGAGGCTCCGGCCAGGCTTCCAACAACAGCATCCTCGGCGGCGCCAACAACAACAACAACGTGACGGGGGCTGGCGTCAAGCAGGAGAACTGGCCGTACCGGGGCCTCAGCTGTGGCAGTACCTTCCAGCAGCTGAAGCAGAGCGTCGAGAAGGCCAAACAGGCCCTAGCCGACAGGGGAGGCTATCTGGCCGGGGCGTTCTCGCCGCCGCCTAGAGCTAATCCCTCGGCTATATCGCCCACCGCTGCCATCACAGGTGAGTGCAAAGTATATATTCAAATATGAAAATCGCCCCGATGAATGCGAGAATAAGGACGTGCACGATCGCGACCTCGAAACGACGATAATTTGTCAGCGCGTCGGCCAAAGAAAGAAAAACTTGACAAGGAGCGAGAGCGTCGATACTGCGCGCAACATCCGAGAGTTTATATATATATATATGCCGCCTCGATGTCACCGATTTCCGATTGTCCTTTTTTTCTTTTTTTTAAGCAAAGCTGCGCATCCCGCAACTCCTTCCTTTTCTCTCCTCTTACCAGGTAGCGACCGAGAGAGGACATTAATTACTCTCCCGGCGGCGACCGGCGTGTAAATCACGTTATCGGTCCGGCGTTCGACCGCCCCGTGCTGGACGCGATGTGTGTGTGTGTGTGTGTGTACTGCGTTTGTCGCTATCTCGCGAGAGCGAACGCAAACTCGAAACCGCGCGCGCGGGATTGGCTTGCGTGTGCGGCGGTGTGTAGAGAACGGGAATAGATTATGCGAAGAGCTATTGCAGGTGGATATCGATGAAAAATTTCTTGGTCACGGCAGTATCCGATCGGTTTTGGATTAATATTTCACTTTGAAGATTCGTTAACGATTCATTTGCAGCGATCATTCGGCGAACGAAAAAGGCACGTCGATCTCGTATGGACAAAAGAGTTGTAAAAGGAGAAGTTATGCGGCGTATAATGAGCGATTCGTGTATATATATTCCGATCGAATTCTGCAACATCCAGCGGAGCGACAAATCACTTTGTCGCGAGACGCGAGTGGCGCATCGCAATTTAAAAGTCAAAAATCTCGAATCGAGGAAAATCGAAACGCATCTCCTGCGGAACATATTGATTTGCAAAAGAGTAATAACGCTTTGAATAATCAATAGAGCGCGCGGATCGCGTCCATTTGGTCTGTGCGGTGCACATACGTATATATATATACGTTCTTCTGCCGCAGCATCAGAGGCGAAATTCTCTCGTGAAACGGACAGTATAACGCGGAAAGCACCGCCGTTCCCATTGTCCCGCGACGTATATATAAAACGGACCTCGCGATGAATAAAGCATTGAACCGCGCCGAGGCAGAAAAACAATCTCGCCCCGCCGGCACGGCAGCGAGGGGGAGGTCAACGTCGCGTAGCGAAAACTTGAAAATATATACCGTTTCTTCAATCTGCTGCGCTTCGATTAAGGCTTTTTGCTGCTGCGGTTATGTAGTTTTGCCGGGGAAAGTTATGATGGCTCTATATGCCCGCCGGCGGTATTTTCAAAGGGAAAAACGACGTTAGCTTCGCGGATTATGGCTCTAGATGGCGTATTTCGCCAAAAAAGCTCGAAAGCTCCGGGCCAATGGCATCGTTGTTATAGAAATTCTACAGCGAGAGAAAGCTCGACAGACCCAGAAACAGAGCTTTCCCGCGAAAGCTTCGCTACGCTCGAGAGATAACCGATAAAACGGCAAGATGGTGGGTTCAGAGAACCCTCTCTGGCGCGTCGATGATGGCGGCCAGCAGCAGCAGCAGCACCACTACCACGGCATCCGACGAGGCTAGAGCGAGAAGGTGGGTTTACTGCTAACTGGGGGGGCTTAGCCCCCGAGAGAGAGAGAGAGAGAGCTTGAGGGAGACGTACACGTATACACATAGCAGAGCATAGCAGAGCAGAGCAGAGCAGAGCAGAGCTGGCTCCGGTATCCATGACGACAGACCCGGCCCCGACTCGCGCCACCCTCCGCGCGCTTTGTCTGCAGAGAGCGAGAGGGAGATTCCGGATATGCTTCCTTCGCAGTATCATCCCTCCTCTCCGTCTTTCCGGTCCCAGCTCGCGGCATCCCTATCTCTCGCTCTCGCTCTCGCTTTTTTTTCACTCTTTTTCACTCCGGCTGATCCTGCAGCCTCTTCGTCTTTCCGCTGCTGCCGCTGCGAGAGGGAGAGAGGAGGATGTGCACCTAGTTAGAGCCGCGCGGCAAAGCGACCCCCTTTTCTGCCATATCTCGCGACTCTATATAGGTGTGCAGTACAACCTTGCAGACACTCGTGGCCCGTTATATAGCCACCTATCTTTAACGTCGCGAGGATACCGATGTGGGTATGTAGGGGAGGCTGGACGATAGATCGATCCGAGGAATTTTAATGCGACATTATATCATCCGCCGGGGACGCTCATCTTCGCGACTACGTCATTCAGCTTTCTTTCGTACAACTCTGAGATTTACTCGCCATAGAATCGTTTGTTCGATCGACTGACGTCGAAAGCAACAGTAGTCCGCTAGTGTGGGTACATGTTTGTTTTCTTAATAGACGTTTGCTTGGAGTACACAGACATCCGATAGCTCGATGTGTACCTTGTATTATACGTTGGCAAAGTAAAACTTTTACTTTATATTGTTTCTTGTAATAAGTAACATTGACTTGTTCGGCCATAATATTCATGTATACATAATTATTATCTCCTTCTCTAAAAGAGTTTAGCTTTCACCCGCATCGAATAGAATTACACATAATAATCACATCAGCCCGCAAAATTGACTTTAATATTCACACCAGCCGAAGCTCTCAGCGAAAACGATACCGATTCGTTCCGACCGTCCCCCAAAACTAACTCGCGCACACGCACGATCACGTGCGATTCGATACGGTGTCGAGGTCGTTGTATAGCTCATCTCGGCTCGCAGACACAAAAAGAAAAAATTGACGCTCGCCACACATCTCATCGTGATTCTGGGAGTCTATCAAGCAAACAATGTCCGACTATATATACATATAAACTTGCCGAGTATTGTGTTACGACTTTATTATACATCGGGGAGCTTCCCCTTGAATTCCCACGGGATCTTTGTAACGAGCGAAGAAGAGTCCGACTAGACGCGTGCAGTTGGCTATTCACCGGTTCGTCACAGGTAAGGGACTTTTGCACGCGTCATTATTTCGATATAGATGAGTGTCGATGGGAACGGACTCGCGGGTTGCGTTGAATTTTCCTGCAAAATTGCTTAAAGAAAAAGTGCCTCTCGCAGCCCCGAGTAGCAGAGTCGGTCGGTTGAGAAGAGTAGAAGCGTAAAAGAGGAAAGAATCCCCGGTACGCGCGCAATTACACACGGAATGCCGCATATATAATACGATAAACGATGCTATACAGTTCTATACTGCTGTTGCTCTAGTCAAGGCCCGACGCGCTGATAATTGCCGGTATCGGTTAACCCGGGGGTTGGCCGCGGGGGGCTTCTCGCCTTTTTTGCTGCTCCCTTCGCGCTCTCCCACGTATACATACATCAGCTCGCGCACACGCTATAGTATAGACGCACAAAAGGCGACGCGCCCCCTTCGTGCTTCCGGATCTCGGCTCTAGGTGCTAGCTGGCAGTTCGTGGATGGGAGACGATAGAGCGAGGCTTGTTTTTTGCCCGCTTTCTTTTTCTCGCTTATATGTGAAAAATCTGAATTTGCATAAAGTAGCAAAATCATATAATCCAAGGAAAAACGGCCATCGACACTTTGAGGAAAAGAGCATTAACCCCCGCTGTCTCTTTCTCTCGGCAAATTCATCGAGGCGTATCGCGCCTCCATATATATATAATGGTATCTTGGTACTGGGAAAACGCGACCCCCAGTACAGCCTCGCAATACAGCCTGGCCGACTGCCGTGACTAATCATGATAGTTCCGTTCGGTAACGGCGGGGACACGCGACTCTCTCGGTTCCGCTTCCGGCGCGTGCTTCGCCCTGCTCCACTGGCTCCCTCTCGATCCCTCTTTGTCTATTTATTTTTTTCTTCGCTGGAGATCGAAGAGACGGCTGCGGATTATTCTTATGCGCGCATTGTGTGTTTATAGCTTTGTCTGTACATATATATATATGTATATATAGGTACCCTTTTTTATGGGATGCACGCGCGCGGTGATGCTGGTAAAGGTGATAAATCATGCAGTCAGCTGCTGGCCTGGGATCGTGGGTAACGTTTTGGAGCTACTGGACTGCGAAGGGGGCTGGCCGCGGTGTATAGGGATAAGCCAATTAAATCAATGTTTCAGGGATGTGCATCGAGTTTGTGCATTGTATAAATATTTTGCTTTGCTGCAGCGAATAAAATTCCTTCGATGATAATGCGTCCCTCTCACCTCGATTTTTCAACGTCTTATTCTCTCATATGCGTGGAGCCCCTCACCGCCTCTCGATCGTCGTCTCTCTTGCTGATGCGGCATTGTCTCGCGCATCCCCTGCGCAGTCGTCCTCGGCGGCAACAACGAGAAAGACCGAGCAATTATAGCGCGCGAGGGCACAATGCCATCGTTGTGTCGGAAAGAAACGCCGCCGTGTCGTGTAATATACCCTATATGTGCATGGTATATATATATATATATATATATATGAATACGAAACGGGGGTGCGGCAGCTCGAAAATATTCATGTATTACTATCGGCTCCGCATATCTCGGTGCTGCAGAGTGCACGCGCCACTCGTCTATGCAGTATACCTATATACACACACATATATATGTATACATATACGCGGAGAGAGGCCGATGTCGGCGGCGGTGTAATGCGATCGTTTTCGATCGCTATCGGACCGCTCGATCTATATATATTCGCCGGATTTATTCGCTGTCGCGGGGGCGGGATATCTGCGCGGCGGTATAGCATACATTATATATATATACTGCATTTTTGGGCTATATTTCTGTGCATCCTTGTGTAATTGAGTCATGCGCGCATGCATATTTACTTCTATTTATTAAAAGTATGAGTATATATCTTCTTTGGGAGTTTAGAATAGCACAATCCAATTAATCCTTATCACTATGGAATCTACAATATTCCATATGTATACACACGTCGATTGTCGTTGACGATAATAATGCGAACGGGCAAAAAGAGACTCACCTCCGCTGGATCACGTGCCAGTCTCATATATATATATATATATATATATATATATATATATATATATATATATATATATATATATATATGTCTAACTTGGCATCTATAGCTCGCGTCGCCTCTAATACTCCTCTCTACTACTGCTGCGCACGAATCATTATTCATCCTCGCGCGCCAGCCCTTTTTCCGCGCCCTCCACAGACGAGAAATAACCTCGTTAAAGCTGCTAACTGGACTAGTGCGCGGGGGTGGGCGATGACTGGTGAATTGCCCCGTTAAAAATATTGAAGTAGAGGGTCGAGCTAATACGCATCGAGACTACTTTCAGTTTCTCTTATCTCAGTTATATGCGCGTATGTTATATACGGCTCGGATATAAATATTAATCGATCTGCGCGCGTGGCGGCAATCGAGGTGTGATGGAGGCTTTTTAAATCGGACGAGTGGCCTCTGCTGCGCTGCGTATTATACTTGCTATATGTATTATGGACTGCGTGCGCGAGGGACGTTGATTGAATTGATTGCGGGGATGCGCGCGATAGTTCAGCTGTCGGGTTGAATTTACTTTTGAGAGATTTAACGCTCTTCCGCGTGACCGTGCGTTTTTACATGCGGCCGCGGTTGAGCGCATTTTTTATTCGACCTTTTTTGTAATTTTTGAAAAATCAATCGCCCATGCAAAACTCTAGCCTTGGAATATCCGGACGAATGAAAAATGAGCGCCGGCGATTACGCGCGGGCTAAAAAGCGCTCTCTTCTTAAAGCCGTAGCGAAATGCCTCGCAGATGCAGCTCGGGCAATTTCGAGCGGCAGTAAATCTCGTGGCCGGGCGACGATAAGGGTTATATACTCAGCTGCGGGGGAGAACCTCGTGCGCGTTAACGATCATCGGTTAGGAAGATCCTGATAGCGCGACTCGGCTGGTTCAGAGTTTAGCGGCCGGTGAACCAACGGATCGATACGGGGATGGAGCGAGGCGAGGGGTTGGAAAATCGAGGCTGACTCGAGCTTCGTCGGGCTCGGGATAGGTGGCGCGAGCTAGTTGCATGCCTTTTTCCAACTCAGCTGCTGTCGAGTAATATACACAGCTATATATAGTTGTTGAATTTTTTAATTTACATTATGATTTTTAACATTTAGTTTATAATCTATTTTTTGGAATGTCGGCATCATCATCATCATCATCATCGTGATCATCATCGTATTTTGACAGAAATATTTTTTTTTACCAACCACAACAAGCGAGCGAGCTATCAATCAATCAATCGCGCTGCCTGTCAAAACTCAATCTCCAAGCTACCATACTAGTTCTCCCAGTGTCGCCGCCGCTACGTTAATCGATGACTCGACGACAATCCATATGTATACCATAAAAGTCGAGTAAGGGGGAGAGTCATTAGCCGGTTAATCATGTGTGCGAGCTTAATGTTGCGTCAACGCCACGGGAGTGACTCGCCAACAGAGGCAGGAGTGAGCGTGTCTAGTCTCCCAGGACAAAGTTATATGGCTCTCCGATGCTCGGTGTCATCCTCTATCTCTCTCACTCTGCCGTCAGCTCCCTCGTGGCCTTTGTGCGAGTATTTTTTTCGCCGTTTCCTCGCCGGCTGGGATGTTTATGCACGCGGCGCATCACACACGTCGTTGATTCGTTTATTGCGACGATGCCTATATGGACTATTATGGACGGCAGAGTGAGAGAGAGAAAGCCAGAGAAAGAGAGACGGAGAGAGAATAATGGTTGTAGTGACAAGGAGGAAATTTATGGCGGATGATAATTCTTGGATAGGACGGGCTTTTTTCCTATGGGGTTGGGGGTGCGGGTTTCTCAGGCGGTGCGTGAGAAAGCGGCTGGATCAAGTCGTCAACTCTTTCTGGAGATGAAAGTTTAAAGCATTTTATTGTAACATTTTTGCCGAATCGAGTGCAAATATTCTGTACAAAAAACAAGCAATATATAGCTGCGAATTCGAAAGCGAGAAAAGAAACGCGCGCTATTATTACATCATCATCCAGCCGCAAAAATAGCGGGAGGGAGAAGGAGGCGTGAGCCGACAAAAAGGCGAGAGAATTTCCTGAAAATCCTTTCTGAGGGCCTGATTGCCATCATTATCTTGGAGTAGGCCGTGGAGTAGCGGCGACAGCCCAGGGGGAGCTTCGCGCGCAGTATGCTATATACATAGTGTTGTGTCGTTCACTCGCAGGCGACTGAGCCAGGATATGCGTGCAGTGTAGAGATATTTTTATTCTTACCTGCTATAATGCTATTTCTATGCTCGATAATTGGATAGAGGAAACTTTTATTTTATGCGCGTATATATACAATGTATAAGACTGTTAAGTAGATACGCGCGAGTTTGGTCGGGCGAAGGTTCAAGTCTAAAACCTGCACTATAAATAACAAAATCACTGGAAAAGCCCGAACAATAAAGCAGAAAATCCGCGGCTTAACCTCAAAAGACAGTCAACAGAAGAGACCGCACGGAGAGATTTTGCTGCAAGTCCTATATAGGTATACACATGAGAACACAGAGAGCGAGCGTAGGGAGGACAATCAGCGGTATTCAGGTCTCTCGCTTCTCTGGCTCGCTGTTGGACGTACGGAAAAGCCCGGGCGGCGGCGCAATTCCTCTTTCTCTCTCTCTCTCTCTCTCTCTTTCTCTCTCTCTCTCTCATCGTTATAATAGTTGCGGCTCTTTGTCATCTCTTTCGCGCGCGACTTTCTGCCGCTGCTTCTTTCGCGCCGTGTTACGCGCGTGTATGTCTGTGCGGTGGAATCGATCCCAAACCGCTTGTCGATGAGCTTTTTTTCAAATAGCTATTTTTTCGCGAGGATTGTCGGCGCAGTAGACGAAGATAATTTGCGGAAGATTGAACTGATAATGATTGCTCTATATATCTAACTAAATGTGCTTTCTATATTGATCTTTCCGTAGAGCGACTATATGAGGAAATCCATGAAAAAACGTTTAGTTATAAATCGTTATTTTCCCCTTCGTTCGATCGCAGAAAACTTTGAGTCCGAGCGAGCATTTTTAATGATCTGTATTGCGTATAATTTTTATTTACCTCATAGAATACGTTGTGTCGATACATTAATAGTATAATAAATATAAGTTAAGGTGATCGAGTGCGCTAACTAAATGCGTTTTTCATGGATTCCCCATATACGCTTTCAATTATGTGATAAAACTCCGAATGCTATTCGATGCGAGAATATTGCAAAGCCGCGAAATCTCTCCAGTAGTAGACCCGCACCGATTGCACATCACACCTAGATAGACACATATATATCGGGAAAGAAAGCAAAGAAGGGTAATATAGCGAGGCTCGCGGCATAGGTGCGATAGATGTGGCACAGTAGTGCAGCTCTTCCTCTCGGCCTCTCGCGGCCTCTCTCAGTCCTCCTCCTCCTCCTCGTATAGGTACTCCGGTGCAGGCAGAGAACGTCGCTGCGGCGGCTGATCGATGTGTCGCCATGACGACGCTTCCGCCGCCAGTCATCCAGCCGCCCCCGTCTAGCTCTCTCACTCTGCTACTGCAACAGCGTTACGTTACCTCCGCTCGACCGCGCGAATCCTGTGTATACCAGCTCTCTTGCCTGCGCCGATCCTCTACACCGAGGCTCGGAGCTCCTCACGTGTGGGAGGTTTTTCCGATTAAATCTTACGTCGGTGTCGATAAGCTCGCAAGCAAGTGAAGTAACTATTATATATATATATATATATATATATATATATATATATATATATATATATATATATATATATAACTGTAAGCCTCGCTCTCGAGGCGATTGCGACTATGGATATATAGGCATAACTATCGCATCAGAGCTGGCACTAAGCGACGTGGTCGTTAGTGACGTTGATAAAGAGCTTAATTACACACGGTGTAATTACCGCGCACTCTGACCTAGTCTTATTATATAGCCCGAGTAGAGAGCATGTGCAGCTGCGCTCATAAATGGATTTCAGATGCTCCGCGCGTTATAAGCGCGTATATATAATAATAATAATATATATGCATACGCAGATGAGACTTCGAAATAAAGGCTAAAGCCACGGGAATCTCTGCGGAGACACGCACACTCTCTCCGCGCTCACACCCACGCGACGCGAATAATCGCTTATTGATTAACTGTTTGACTGGCGCGCAAGTCGAGTTAACTACGGCTAATCTCTGATTTGTAACGCCCTGCAGACTAGCTGCACACATGCGGAGAATCTCTATCGCTCTTATCCTCCGTAATTCGCACCCCTCTCTCGCGCGCGCAGCCCCGTAGTTTTCGCCCCCTGCGCTAACACGGAATTAATATCTCGCGAGTTAGCAGAGCCCGAGGCTTCCAGCACCCTCCCACCCTCTGCGAGCGCCCCAGAACGGAAATGAGCGCGCGGATGCCGCTGCTCTCCCGCAGTCGAGGGAGAGAGGCTTTTCGCTATATATATACATATATATAGCTCGAGCTGCGGGTTGGTTCGCTCTTGAGCGAACTTTGCTGCTGGGGAGGAGGAGTAGTGGAAGCTTGCTGCTGGTACTTGCATTTACTTTTCGCGCGTATTTTTCGCTTTGCTGAGAGAGAGAGAGAGAGAGAATTGGATAGCCGACTCTTCATTTCGGAGCAGAAGAGCCACTGGAAATCGTTGGACGCGCTATGGAAAATGTTTGCTACTATATAGTGTGCAGCCTGCAGTGTATACCGCGCGGTAAATCCGATCGATAAGACAAAAAAACGTGGGGTGAAACATTTTGCGAAAATATAAATAGTTTCGATACAATTTAGGCCCGAATCAGTAGCAATCTCCTGAGCCAGCCTCAGACTGCGGCACTCAATAATTACGTCTTAAACTAATACAGGAGCGTTTCCGGCTGCGTAGTATAGCTCTCGAGAGTGAGAGCGAAGACGACGCGTCGTTGGTTCATTTCCATCCGTAGCCACCGCCATCTACTTCCGCAGATTCCAAATATGTCGCCATACGAAAGAGAGAGTGAGCGCGGGGGAGAATTTATATTTGTCGCTGCTCCAGCTTCCGCAGTCGCGGTTTTACGATTGATAGAGATGATATTGAATTTGTTTTGCCTCCGCGCCTTTTTCCCTCACTCTATCTCTCACGCGGTTTCTAGACACAGCCACGAATATATTCAATTTTCCATGATCGAAACTCTAAAATATGCTAGCATTGAAATGGAGAAGGAAAAACGTATGTATATATAGGTGGTTCTCTGTCAATTATAAGGTGAATATTTTTCACAAAAAAACAGATATATTATCTTTTTTTTTTGTAAAATTGTATTAACTTTTCATTAAAAATACTTTTACATATAAGTCATAATTATAATTAAAATTAAGGTCTGACAAGGCTTGATTATCCGGATCAACAGTGAAAAATTCATGAAGAGAGCTTTTTTTCATTACAAAAGTGTCTGTATTAGCCCCAGAATGGCAATCGATAGTTTTATAACCTCAAAAAATGCATCAAATTTCAAGTCTTAAAAAGGGCATCTACGGGTTTCAAAAGAATCTGATTAAATTCTATGAACAATTTTAAGACAAAAAGAACTTAGAACTTATTGGTATTTTGCTTCCTTGCCGAGCTAAAAATCTATAAACATCGCGCTTATATGAGCAGTAATTTTGTAACCAAATTTGAAGTTTTCATCGATTTTTAGCTCGGCAATAAGTACATTTACCGTGGGTTGCGGATAAAAAAATGTTCACGTTTGAGTTGACAGAGAACCACCCAGATACATAGATTGTGAAGCCAGTGCCTGCATCTCGGCGAGAAAAGATGCGAGACGGCAGTGAAGGCTCTAACAGGGGCCATTTGGCATTTTAAAAGGACAATTCTGCGCTCTGACATGTTTACGCGCGGGCGACAGTAGTTTGCTGCGCTCGGCACTCGGCACACACTCGCAATTGATTCTCAGGACGTCCCGACGATTACCATATACTCGTGTCGGTACATGCGCACAGCCGACGATGCGGATGAGCTATTTGCTTAGGTGAGCCGGAGTTTCTTGGTTTGGTGTGTCTCGCTTGGCTATTATTTGCATAGGCTATAAAAAGACCCGCAGCGCGCGCACATTTAAAATTTCATTGCTCAGTGCGAGCTTGAGAGAATTCAGTTATATTATACAAGCTTATAATGAAAAATCGCGACTCTTGATTGGAAATTTCTGTCAGCTAATATATGTATTCGTATTCCATTTGTGCATCGCGCGCATTATATATATATGTACATAGAATGGGAAGCGAGAGAATTCGCGTGATTTCCAAGCTCCGCGCAGCGCACACGAGTTCAGTGTCTCGATCGATCGTGTGCGCGTACTTATATGTGTGACTTCGTGATCACGTCTTGCCGGAGTTGTGGCGTACGCCGCGCGTCGCCTATTATGATTGTAATTGCGCGAGGGAAAATGGACGATGTTGCTCCCGAAGTGCATGAAAGAAGTTACACGGAAATGAAACATATTCATGTTACACGCGACTAAAGAGTATAGCTATACAGACACATATACGTATATCTGCTGAAAAAAATTGCTAGCGTATGTATATAAGAATTGAAGTTTAATAAGACGTACCTATATGTAAGAAAAGAACGAAATTAATCTTCGCGCGGGTATAAAAGCGGCGAAGGATGATGCATTCGAAATAAGCCCGAAAGTAAATATGCAAATTTCGCGCGCGATAATTAGCCCAGGGTGGACTGCACGAGTGCCGTGCCGCGCGCCTCTCGACATCAGTGCGTACATTATACTATGTGTGTAGTGTATATAGATATATAATGTAGCCTCCGCATCGCGAACTTGTCGGGGATGTTCTCCGCGACTCCTTTGTTTGAGGCTACGTCTGCGTTCTTCCGTAACGTAATTAATGGCCGTTTCGGACTATACTACTCTTTTCTTCAGTGCGCGCGCGCGCCCGCGCGAGCGAGGAGATAAACTTCTCGGCGAGCGAGGGGCTGTAAGTGGTATATATATACCGGAGTCAGCCGCAAATCCACTTCTGAACCGAGACTCGAATTCTAAAGATTCGAGAGGCCGCGCGGAATCTTGTGTGTGTATCGAGCCTCTTCGTTGGGCGAGAAGATGGCTAAATTAATGGCACTGCAGAAACGTGCTCGATTACCGCGCGAGATTGGCCAGGAATACGAAAAATATGCATCGGTATAACCAAATTCATGCGAATACACTGCAATTTACCGCATCTCTTATTTCGACATACTACCATGAAACGAATTTCTGATAGCTCGTATGTTTTTTTTAAATTTTCACCAGAAATTCTACCCTCTATATACATTATAGCGCGGGAATGACGCGCTCGGGGGCCTAGAAAAAGATATGGGCGTGGACCTCCGCAGCATCCCATCGCCCTCTCCCCCTCTTTCTCTCTATCTCTCTCTCTCTCTCTCTCTCTCTTGCACTTAAACCTCGACTGCTATCCCAGTCGAACAAAGTGCGCACATCGTCGGCTCTTATCGCGTTATGGCCCGTGCGCTCTGTGCCCGCGCTTGTAACTTCGGACTGATGTGTCGCGTATGTATGTATGTATGTATATATATACCGCATCCCCCGCACCGAATACGTACCCACAGCACAATGGCTTCGGCCTGTCATGTTTCATGCAGCCAAGTACACAATGATACCCTCGTGGAAATACTTGGGGCTTGTGGACGACTTTAATACGGCGTATCTGTCGAGATAATGCGCTCGGTCGCTCGCGCGCATGTATACACGCATATATATATAACACACGTCTTATTGTTTCGAGGGTAAGATTGCCAGCTGTATTCGTGGTTTTTACTTTTGATGAAAGTTCAGAGAGAGAGAGAGAGAGAGAGAGAGAGAGAGAGAGAGAGAGAGAGAAAGTCGCGAAGGCTATTAATCTCCCCCTCGATTATGCGCTATATCCTGCGCGAGGATGGATAATAGAGTTGAGCGATTGTTCTTTCTTCCTTTCTTTCTTTTTTTTACAGGGCCGAGGGTTGGAGCTTTGTAATAAGTGCTGGATGATGTCGAGGCGGAATGAGATTTTTTAGGGAGTTTAGAGGGCTTGCGATTTCGCGAAGTTGCGGAATTGTTGTATACAGTAAAAATATTATATTTCATTTTCTGCCGTATCGGTGCACGTTACCCCTAGCTGCGATCTACTTCCAAATCCGCGCGCAACTACACAATCTCGAACAAGATAAAGGCCATTCACGGCGATACTGCAACAGCCGAGCTTATCTCGAAAGAAAAGCCCAAAGCACTCGCGCGAACAGAGACATCTCCTGCAGGCGACCCCACGGCGATCGAATTTCATCGTCCCACATCCCGTCCCCGAAAATCAGAGCATCAGCGCGTCAGTAAGTCAAACGAGCGTTTTATTGTCTCTCCAGCATTATATACCTTGACTCTCTCTCTCTCTCTTTCTCTCTCAGGGCGTGATTTATGCGTGGCACGCTTCTTCGACTCTGCCACCGGTGAAAAATAATCTCCCGATGCACTCGCGTTGAGAGCGCGATAATTACGTAATTCCCATGTAAGGGGGGAGAAGGTGTCCCGCTGGGCGCCACTCGAGAGAAGAAGCGTATGCTCGATGTCGCAGGAGGGGAATGATGGCTTTTTGACGATTTATTTTGCCGATGGACCGGTCGAGCGTGAAAATCATGACGCGGAGGTGAGCACGGGACTTTGCTAGTTTGTGTGGGAAAGTGGAAGAAAGGCTGAAAGAGAGAGAATGTTGAGGTGATTTAGTGTTTGGCATACTTTGGTTATATGGGGGTGTATACTGTCTTCATTCGCAGTTGGGCCAACTAGGATCCTCTGTTTGTTGCAATGAATGCGTCAAATTTCAATAAAACTAGCATAAAGACAAGTATACGATTGAGATGGGCGATGGATAACTTTTTCAAATCCAGAAAAATCGACTCGAAAACAACTCTCCTAATTTCGACAAAGCCGAAAACTCTCGAGCAGTCGATAATCTCCATGAACGAGCAATCAACCCCCGACGCGGCAAAAGAAAAAAAAAGACAGCAGCATATACCCCGACAGCCGTGACCGATCACTGCACGCGACCGGCACGCGACTGCGCGCGTCCACCCCTCTGTCGACGCATTTAACGCGCGATCGCTCTCGAGTGTGTCCGTATATATATATGTATATATACTCGCGCTATACTACATATAGACACACGCACATAAATCCCTGCCGAAATTTACTCGGAGGTGCGTAATATAGCGAGCGTACACGTCAGTGCGCCGCGATCATTGAAGTTCACGTAAACAGAGAGACCATATATATAATAGGTGGTCTCTGGAGAGCGCAGGGGTTCGCTTCGTATATTATAGGTGTGTGGGAATATTTCTGGTCGAGGGGGAGGTGGCAAGGTGTCATTGTATTATTTAATAGGCATTATTGGCTGATTAGCTGCTACTTGTTTTAGGGAGTCGCCTTCTGTTGTAGCTGCTGATAAGTTTTAGTTGCTACGCTGTATATCATTATATCGTCGAATCTAGTAGAGATCAGCATGTTTGAGACAAAGGCAATATTATACCAAGATACCTCCGTTATTGTTTACTAGAATAATTCAACGATGCGCATATGCAGACGCGATTCCAGAAAATCTCAGTCTACTGGAGCGCGAAATCAATGCTTTCACTCCAGCAACTCGATCAGTATTTCCTCAAAAGCTCAATTTATCTCAAATCTCCCAAAGCTTTGGCTATAAATGCAAAGAATATTAAAAAGCACAACAACAAACAATAAGGAACGAGGCGTCGTTCCTTCGACACCTCCTCAACTCCATCAACCAACAAGCAAAGAGCCCTTATATCCACACACACACACACACACACATACACACACACACACACACACACACACACCCACACGCAGCCAACTCGAATCCAGATCGACGCTTTCGATCACAGCATAGTAGCACACGGGAGGGTCTCGGGTATACTGCCACTTGAGTCGTCGAGTGTAATTCCGAGCTTGGCGCAATATAATCGGCCCAGCGTGAATCACGGGGCTAAATTAATGCGAGCAGTATGCGTCTGTGTGCGTGCGCGTATATTATACATATAGTATTTATAGATATATATGCGAGCTCTAGAGTATAAGGGTTACATTATACGCGCCGCGTGCGGCCAAAAGTACCTCCTCGTCGTCGACGACCACTTGCCAGTCGTGTGCAGTCTCATGCGCTACTGGTGCGAGACTTTTTCATCGCGGGCTAGATTGTACTTTTAAGCTGTGCTTTGTTCCGGAGAAATTCGGTTATTATAATACTACTGCGATGATGCGCATAGCTTACTCTCCGAGTATATTCTCTGATTTTCGCACGAGATACGAGGAATGGTTAATTATACTGCGCACTAATTCGGACAGGAACAAACAAAATAAACGTCAAAGTGTCTGCGATAAAATTATTCTCACATTACCCAAGAGTATATGTAGTATATAAAGTATATCGTGTTCCCGGAAGCTCCTAAAAGACGCCGTAAAAGTCGGCATGGATGTTTAAAAAATATTTTCGAGTTCACCGCGCGGCCTACGCTCGCCAGTAAAAATGCAAAGGGTGCCAATAAAGTCTCCGCGAAGCAGTTCTGAGCGTGAAAAGTTCGCGCACGCCCTCGACTTCCTCCTTCCGTGACACGAGAGAAATCGAAGCTCGTTATACCTGCGGCGCGGCGAGCAACGTAAGGAGCCAGCACCTGTCGCTGTTATAATATGTAGAGAGGAATTTTTTTCATTTTTGCGAGAGGAGAAAAGTAAATGTCGGTATGCGGAACGAGTCTGTACTTCAGGATAAATATATAAGATTCAGATTTAATACTTGAAAAGAATAGTGCTTCAAAGCCGAGGAAAACTATTTCAACCCCCGTTCTTCCTTCCTTCCTTCCTCCCTCCCTTCCTCCTTCCCAACACCCAAGCCCAAGGCTCTCCCATCTTCTATATACACAGAGCGGGTGCGAGAAAAACCAGAGCTCGGTATCCTGCCCCCGCGCAGCGGCACCTCATTCCCTGCCTCGTCCTCATCGCAAAAGCGGCCAAATTAAAACAATTTCCTGCGGCCTCGACTGCACAGCTCCAGCTCTCGCCTAAAAGGAGCTCGGGCGCGAAAGCTTTCCCGTTCTGCGCAGCTGCCATCGTATAGCTCGACGGTGAGACCGCGAGTAGGAAGCCTCCTCTTCCCCGTAGGATTTCCGAGTAGTGCGTAGCAGTCGTCGTCGTCGTCGTCGTCGTCGTCGTAGTCGTTGTCGTCGTCATCCTCGTCGTCGTCAGAAGCTGCATGTATGCGCAGGCCGATGCGCATGCGCACGCTCCGCCCACCGCGAGAGACGAGGGTTCGTGGGCGGGACGGCGCTATCTACCCTCTCTCGCGTGACTGAGATTTTGCTGCGTGGGAGAGAATTCGTCTGCTAGGGGATACTGTGTACTGTGCGCGTTCTATGTGTACAGTTTGCATATATACACGTATATAGAGATATTCGGCGATAGCGAAGCGCGTCGTCTGCTGGAGCTAGAGGGCGTAGCGAGTTATCGTCTGCTAGGGTAGAGGGCGTAGCCAAGGGAGAAAGAGAGATAGAAGGCGAACTGCTCTCGGTTGCTCGTGTGGGTATCACACTGTGTCGATGCTGGTCTGCGAGTGTGGTCGTGCGGATGAGCGCGCGAGAGAGAGAGACTTTTTGAAATTCGCGGCGGAGAGGCGACTTCCAGTAGCACGAAAAGTGCAGACCGAGAATGATCGTTTCTCGCGGTGGCGAAGCAACGTTCGATTGAATTGGTGCGCGTAACCGCTGGAGGACATCATTTGCATTATCGACAGACTATGAGGTGCGCGAGTGTTGTTGTTGAGATTTTCAAGGGATAGAGAGAAATATAAGTAGAGCGAGAGAGTAAGAGCTGAGCGAGCGAGAAAGTTGGGAGCGAGGATCGTGTCCTCCGCAAAGACGGAGGCCGTCCTCGAGGATAGGACCCCGAGTTGCGGTCCGCAAGCTATGCTGGACCTCAAGGCCAGCGGCACCACGGCCGCCGAGTTACCGCGCACCACAGCCTTCACCAATCTCTCCATGCTTTTCGCCGGTATGTTTTATTCTTCACACTTTCACTCTCTTTTATATCAAACTTTTTTTATAAACTAGTTTTTATTCTATTCTTTTACTTATTCTCCTCTTGATTAGGTCACATGACAGTGCATTATGATATTATGATATTATGATATGTAATTCTTTAACATCCCGCAGTCGAAATTATATAACACATCAGGTTGAACAACAATCGTAAATTCAAGACAAAGAAACCAAGCACCAAAGATAAAAGACTGGCAAACCTCCTCGAATTCCAAAGAAAACAAGCATAGCGATCGGCTCTTAATCCACGCAGCCCCCCCTTGAACCTCACGAGGCACTCGACACAGTAGCCGTATATATAGTATCCATTTCCAGGGAAAACCCAACGCATAGTCGTGATCATCATCGTCGACGATCCGAATGATCGTCAAAGTCGTGCATTTAACACGCGGAAACGTGAAATCCGAGGCTTCATTAATGGACCATTCGCCGACGTGGGGCGAAAGAGCCGTGTTTGCTCTTTCTCTCCAGGCGACGGCCGACGGCTCCTGTGGATATACGTTCGGCGCAAACACCGAGCCGCTTTCCTGGCAATAACTGCCAAATGAAAATATATCTGTCGGCAAACACTGTCCCGTCGGACTTCTTTCTTCGCGGGGGTGGCAACAGTCTAGAGAAAGGGTAGTAGGTGATCAATACGGTCGCGCAATTTCTTAACAATTCCGAATCAGTGCTCCAATTTTCTCCAATCGACCCTGAAAAATTCGAGTCGAGCATCCCGCCTCATATGTTATATGTACATATACATCCGTCGGGGAAGGAAATCGCTGAAGCGTGGACAATAAAAAAAAATCGCCCCGCGAAGGCTCCTTGATTTTTACGACTGCGCGCGTGTCCAGCCCCTCGCTAAGAAACATATTGACCTGGGCTCTCTGTTGACACTGCCGATTAACGTGAGATTTCTCTCGCTCATGGATATATATGTATATATATGGTATTTGCCTAGGATTTCTGTTACACGCGCCAGCTAGCCCCAAGGCACTGAATTATTCATTGTTGGATAAGAAATGTTGCCGAATTGCGTTGCTGTATTGATATATATGGCGTGCGAGAATAGTTAGTTATTTAGTTTTAACGATGACCATCTACGCAAATATACTGTGATGATAAACTCTATATTATATACACTGCACCCGCGTGCGATTATAAATCTTGTATAGCGTGAGAAATGATTAAGGCACTAATAACCACGATGACACCCCAGAAATCTTCTCTACAGACTTAATTAACGCCCTACGCTTTTTTTTGTCTTACAGATGCCAGTAGTTCGTACAAGGGTGGCTGGAGCCACGCCGCGTCGCCAGCCCCAGGACAGGGTGAGTTAACGCTTACTTTATGATCTATTCTTTAAATTTTTTTGCTATACATAAAAGAACGAGTAATTAGCGATAAACACTGAGCTTCAAATGGCAGAGTAAAAAAGCTCGTTACGTTAGTCGCATTTCCCCGATACTTCAAGTAGGCTATAGGATTGAAAAGACAAGAGCGATTTGATTTGATGAGTAAACGCACTGCTTCTCCGTTATCTATAATATATAGCATAAGACCTCGCGCGATACCTCTGAAACGTCAACCAAAGCAAACATCAAACAGCTCCGATCACAGCCCAGCCGCGCGAGAAAATCCTCTCCAAGCATCCCTCTCGCAGAGCCGCAGCATCAAATTGAAAGCCCTCGCAGCAGCGGAAAAGCGCGAGTGCGCTTTGGCCTCAAAAGAACCTCCTCAGGCGTAGCACCTACACTCGCGTACACGCGTACATATATATATATATATATATATGTATATGTCCTGCAGAGGTGCAAAAAGGGGGACGTCGCGCGCTTTGTGGCGCGTTGAACCGAGTCGTGCGGCCCCTTTGTGCACCAACGAGAGAGAGAGAGAGAGAGAGAGAGAGAGAGAGAGAGAGAGAGAGAGAGAGAGAGAGAGAGAGAGAGAGCCCCTGGGGCTGCTGCGTGGAACAATGATTGCGCGAGAGAAGAGTGCCGCGGGCGGCTTGTTATAAACGCCGGAGCTTTGCTTTGCACAGATCTCTTGATTTCCAGCCTCGCCACTGCTGCTCGAGATTCAATATCGTTGGCTGGTTGGTGCGCTGTGGTGGGATGCAGTGGGTCGCTGGTATGTACTTTTTAGAGGATCAACTGGTTGAGAAGTGATTTTTTAAGGGAGTCAGAAGTGTGTTTGTTTGCAAAATTTTAACGCGTTTTGCCTTTGCAATGAAAAATTTCTTACCGCTAGAGGGCGTTCAGTTCGCAGAATCCAAGAAATATTTTGGCCACAGTTTACCATGCAAGTTTTGCCTGCACCTATTAGGCGTGACACACCGCATACAGCTATTTAATATTCAAGCCCGTGCGGTCTCCTCGACAACATAATACATTCTGGTTACTCGTGGGCTTTCCACACCTCCTGCTCTCACTTCTCCTGCAGTTGTCTTTGTACAAGCTCCTTCTAGCCCAGGGCGTATGCGCTGCAAGTGACAAGTCAGGGCGCGAAAAGCGATACGGCTAGCTACTGACCGCCGGCGCATTGCCGGCCCGTGAAATTGAAATTACAAAGGACTACTTTATACGCCCGCGCACACAATGTGATGAAACTTGCGGTTGGTTGTGCGTATACACGCGTTTTTCCCTTTGATCTCGCAGCGGTTGCCTCGTCGGGGTGTATGGGCTGCTCAATGAAAATGTTTTCGTTTCATCGGGATGTGCGGGGTGTCTTTTAGTAATCCGGCGGATTTATTAGATCGATTACTTTTGGAAATGTTAGACATCGATTAATGATTTTTTCTATAAATCTGATAAAGTATAGGCCTCAGATTTTTCGAGATTCGTCAATCAAGGTTACGCCAAAAGAAAACGCAGACCTCGAAAGAACCCGCTCTTACAGAATCATCCCACTCCAAATTTAAGTCACACAAAGCTCCGACTCCCCGAATCATCACGAGCGAAACAAAGGGCCACAATCGCCGCGCCGGTTCGAAATCCAGTTCTCTGGCTTCACCGTCACTGCACTCGACTCCCCGCTGCGCGAGTCTCACGGCGGGGCGTATATATATATATATATATATAGTATAGAAAGTCACGCGACTCTCTCTTTCTCTCTCCCACACGCACCTTTCGCGGCCTACTTCGACTTTCTTTTTCACGATCTCGCGGGGGTGCATAATGCGGCCCACGTGTCAGCCAAGTTCGTCGATTCTATATATATAACCAGCTGCGGGAATTGCAGCGAGAGGTTCTGATGATGGCCTTGCGCGAGTGCTCTTGAAAATCGAGGAGGCCAATTTAGCATCGCGCCTGGGTATATAGTGTTTTTCGGCGAGTTTGGGAATCCTTGAACTTGCTGTATCTCGAGCGCTATCTAAATTAACTAAGGGCCAAAGCATACGCAATCTTTGCAGAAAAACCGCACACAAGTTGACGTAGCACGCGCGCTAGATTTCGGATCTCTCGGAAATATCTGACCATTCGTCCAGCTCCTCCACTACTCGCGGCGCTCTTTCCTTTCCTCTCGGCGCCTCCTCTTTCCTTCCTTCCTTCCTTCCTTCCTTCCTTCCTTCCTTCCTTCCTTCCTTCCTTCCTTCCCGCGAACACCGGCTATGGTAATTACCTGCCTCGGCCGCCACCGCCTGGCGTGACGATCTATACGCGCGTATACCGCATACAGGTGGCGCTGGGGTAGCATATAATATATATAGACTCGCGCACCTGACTACTTATACACTAGTATATAGGCACCCCGTGCAGGGGACTAGGGTACTTATATATAAAAAAAGTGTAGGTATATATACCTGTACAGTATACGCGCGAGCTGGTCGCACGCGCCGATTATTCAGATTAAAGGTCAGTTTGGAAGTCGAGTGCAGGCTTGCACGCGGGGAGTTACAGAGGTGTGGGAAAAGGCAATTTTCGGGTTTTAGCGGATTTTAATGACGACTGAGGGCTTGTGTATGGATTTTGCTGGTTTTACAGAGCAATTGGCCGAGGTGCGCGAGCTTTGTTTTTCAAGAGAAAACGCGATTGGTTAGCTTTCTCCTGAATATAATATACTCGTTATCGATCGAAAGAGAAATACGTTGAAATTTTTCACGTGAAAATTCAAAATATGTATCAGCCAGACAATAATATCCCATCGTAGAATAAGCATCGCGCAATCGGGCGCAATCGTCCGAGAAGACAGGCGCACCACCACCACCACCACCACCACCACCGAAAGAATAAGAAATAATCGACGCATCTCGCGCTACCCTCCAGTGGTACATACGTATGCGGCAGCAGCATATTGCCAGTCGCCCCGCGGGACGTATTATGTCTTCGGCAGTACATACACGGCCACGTGCCTATGCGTGACACGTTCACGCATCGCCGCTCCCCCCGATTCTCCCTCTCTTTCTCTCTATATATCGCTTCCTATTCATCTCTTGCTGGCTTTTTCCGAACGCCACTTTTTGCCTCGATGTGCGCTAGGGTGACTACATATATATATATATAGGTATTATACTGTGCGCTTGTGCGTGGGTGTGTGTCGGGTATCGCATAGGCACTCGAGAACGCTCGACGGGGCCGATTTCGCGCTCGAGAGATCGGCCGACGATGTGTCTGAGCTTTTTCAATCGAACGCGCGGATATAGTTACTTATACATGGATTTTAAAACCGTGCATGCAGGCTATACTTACGCGTATTATAGCGCCGCTGTTGGGTGTAATTAGAGCGCGAGTGCGACTACTGGCTGGTTTTGGAAAAATTTATGCGACGAGAGGCAGCTGCGGAAAATTTTATTCATTTATTCACGAGCGGTGATATAACTGATCATTGCCCCTTTCGGGAGAGACGTGACTCACGTAGTTGCTCATAACTGCTGCGTAGTGCGCGATTGTTTTATACTTTTGATTTTTAATGACACAGCGAGAACGCGATTGGCTCATTGCAAAATTTCGACTCGCCATTTAAACAGCACGCGTCTCCTGCGCTATATAGAAAAACGAGCCATAGCTCGATATAACCCATTAAAATCCATTAAACCTCAGCCCCGAACGAGAACGGCCTGGCAGAGTCGCATATATATACAACTCCCCCAAGAAGTCCCACGAGCGTATCGAGCCGAGACCTTTGAAATCTCAGCCACGTATCTCTGATGCTATACCCCCAGACGACGTCACGGAAGGCGGTTTCGGCGTCGCGCGGAAATGCTCCCCTCGCTTCCGGAGCCCACGAATATAAGAAAAGCAAAGCCGACTGGGACGTGTACGCTGCCCGCACGTGCCGCGTATATACCGTCGCAGATGTATATACGCATAAAACAATGGGCCGCACGCGTGCAGGTAAGAGCGATATAATAATAGCAACTTATCGATCTAATGGCTCAATTATAAATTGCTTTTGTGCTGCTGCTGCTGCTGCTGCTGTTACTACTTCGAGTTTTACCATTTTCAGGCGAGATTTTAAAGTGGTATGCCGTTGTATCGTAGACGAGGGAGACGCGGTGTGGGGGATTTAGGATTTATGGCTGATGGGGGTTAACGAGAGTGTGATGAATTTGTAATGGGCTCTGGGTATAGCAAAGTTGATTATGGTCTCGCGCGTATACTATATAAGGGAGATGTGAATTTGATTTGATGTGATTTGCTTTCGAGTGACTATCAACAGCTTGCTTCATCGTCTAGAATCGTACGTGTATCAAATCGATCGATTATATGCATAAATTTATCAGTCAATATTTAACGGCGGATTTGCAAAACTATATACACATTCCAAGCGACATAATGTTTCTCACGGGCCAGCTACATACTGCTGCACCCTCTATACATTTGATTTTTACTCCAAAAACAAGCCAATTTGCTCTGGAAATCAATTGCCGAAAGACGCGATAGCGTATATATACAGAAGAAACTCTAGTTTCGACAGATGCCGAGCTTAAGTAGCAGTTGGCGCTCGGCTATGTTAAGCAATTCGATTTGCCGGGGCTGATTGGAGCTGAAGCAAAGGACATGGGCTAGACTGTATAAGCGAAGGGTATATACAGAGACAGAGGAATTCGAGGGTCCGCTATTTCTCTCTCTCTCTCTCTCTCTCTCTCTCTCTCTCTCTCCCTCTCTCTCTCGGCGTTAGCACCGCAATCAGCACTGCCGCGGGGTTTATTTTTCGCCTTTTTCGACCCTTTGTGCATTATCTTCTTTCGCTATATACTGTAGACTGTGACTACTGGCGCTTCTTGGGATTCTTTACTTTTTTGATGTTTCGAAACGTTGCGCGCGGGTGCGTCAACCGTCATTGTTATTTGGAAAATGATAAAAAAAAATTGCAAATCTACAAAGAGGCTCTTCAATCGTCGCTTTCTCTCACTCTCCTTCTATTATTGCACACGTCGTATTCACGAGCAATTACGCGAGGCGGGGTAATCCCGTTACAGCCTGGCGCGTTGTTCCTTCTTCTTTTCCTCTATATATACTATGCACGCTTGAACAGGGCCGGAGAAGGAGAGGATCAAAGGAGCCGCCATTCCGCACCGCTGCGCTCTTCAGACGCGCACAATGCGAATCTCGACGAGATCGGGGTGCTACTGGCTGGTAAACTTGTGCCACTTTTTGACTTTCAAACTCACTCGCTCGCGCAGACTGCTTCTTCTTTTTCTTTTTCTTCTTCTACTTCTTCGGTTCGCTATTCTTTTTCTTTTTTCTACCGTAGAGTCGCGCGCAATTTGCCCTCTCGCCTAAGTTTTCCGCCGTTTTCTCTTTTAGCGAGACATTTTTTCGAGGGTCGACTGCGAGGGTGGGCTGCGACGGGGTTTATCGAGTGGCGTTTGAATTTTCTCAAAAGTAGTCTTTATATTGTGTCGCGTGTGTGCTACACTTGTTTATGCTCGATGGCAATAAAGGCAGTTTTTTATATCTTCGAACTATATAACAGTCTATATTGCATTTTAGAAAGTTATATTAACCCATTAAGGAAATCGTAGATCGTGTGCTAGCTGCTTTGGACATAATATATTATATACATATCCTGTATCGACGATACACTCCGCAGTTTTTAACGTATACATTGTGCACGCGAATTGCGAGGTGGGAAGTGGAAAAGCGTCCATGCGCCACCTATCGGCGCTAGCCTCATGGGAGCGCCTCTATATCTATATTATATATAGCGCTGATTTCGCATGTCTCTTTTTTCACTCCGCGTGATCAAGACTCGACTTCTATACTGTATCCGAGGAAGTGCGAGCGCTAAGAGCCATGATGTTTGCCTACACGGAAATCCTCTCTGGCGGATTCGCGCGCTCGAGCGCGAGCAGTTCCGGACTGGCTCTCGCTTTTTCGCTTCGTCTTTCTCAAGCCGAGGCTCTCTCCGTCGACGGTCTATACCCTCGCACACACACATACTTGTACGTGTGGACTTGCGACGCTTAACCTCGGCTGGACGATCTGGCCTGATTGCGGCGCTCGACTGGCGATCGAATTTCTAGGCGCAGAAAGACGTTTATATAAAGGGAGTTTAAGAAAACAGCAAATATTCCGTGGAAGATTTTTTGTCTGAAAAATGTTTATAATTTCATTCAATATGATATACCATATTTTTTATTAAAAAAAGCGATGACTCGATGTCAATATCCGCGCGTGTATTTGCACAAGACGCGATCAAACACACTGCGTCCTTTTCTCATGGCTACTTGTTTTTCTGTTTGTTTAGGATATGGAAGCAGCCTGTCGAAGTCGGCGCTGGACTCGCACTCGCACCTCAGGCAGCCTGGTATGTAGTAGGTAGATACATATTTTTTCAACGTCCGAGCAAAAGCTTCGATCGTATATGACGAGCCAAAAATCAAAGCACACCGCGCGATCATTCCCACGAGAATATAATAATATACAGTGTAAAAGTCAGCGGGACGTAATGGTTAGTCGATGAGCAGTGATGCGTATAACATACACGCCACGCGCATGAATACCATAAGATTATTCGAGCCGCTAATCGGCCAGCCCGGCCGACGGCCTGATTCTCTCTCGACACGCCCAAAAATTACTTCTAACGGCTGCAGCTGCTCCGCGCGTATGTGTGTGTGTATACACTTATGGCTGATTACGTGTATGTGAGTTTCTTTAAAGTTGCCCTTTTCACGTGTGGATGCGTCATGTTTCGGATTTGAGGGTAGACTAAGGTGCAGGTCATTAGGGAATCAACATAGGAAGTGTTACAGTATTATATACTCAAATTGATGAAGTTATATAAACTCTTTGAAGAAACATAATTATCGAGTATCAAAGTTGAAAAAATAGCTGCGCAACTATTCAGCATTGTTTACGCGAGTCTGCACGTCTATAGTAACTGCAATATCCACGTACGCGCTTCCCTTGCCAGCTGGATAAATGGATGTACCGCGCCCCTCGACCCATTATTAACTCGCGTAAGCGAATTACCGTTCGATCGAGAGCCGATCACTGCTGCTGCTGCTGCTGCTGCTGCTGCTGCTGCTGCTGCTGCGAGCAATCGTATGTGTATATATACGGGGAAACGAGTCCGGGGTTCAAATGACCTTTGAGGTCCGGTGTGCCAAGACAGAGACAGAGGGGGTTGGTTAACGAAATGTTAGTTACCGATACTTAGTTTATAGTTCGCGTGCTTTTGGAAAAACAGTTCTATTTATATATACTGTGTATCAAGTTTGATTGCGATATTACCTCACCCCCGAATCGCACGCATAATCGCTTCACGAGAATCGTCGCTGATTTCGAGCTTCTTTCGCCCTCTCGTATACATCAGATGAGTCTTCTTTGTGTCAGGACGGCCTATTTATCCGCGCGCGCACACCATATAAGCGAGGCAACGGGAGAGTAAAAAGCCTCGATGGCCCTTTTTACGAGTCCTTTGAATCTGAATCATAACGATACGGGCATAGCAGGGAGTGAGATGTCGTTGTGCATCGATTTTTTTCATAACCTCGTTAGGACCGATATTGTTTCGTGCGGAACAACTAGTTTGGTTTTTCTGGGTGTATTCCATTATATATTGTCTCTGCATAGTTATTAAAATAAGCCCTATATTGGCAGAGAAAGCTTTAGATACATCAGCGAAGACATTTCTTCTTTTTGCAGAATAAAAATTTCTTGGCTACGATTCAACGATCTGAACAACCCAAAGTTTTATGTATATAATAGCTTTTTAATAAATCTCGTACGAAAGTAGCATAGAAAAAAAATGGTCGAATTACCCGTCAGTACGAAAGTCTGTATACGACTATATATAGGTATACCCTCGAAGCAAGCCCAAGTAGCTCCGTCAGAATAGAAAGAAGCAGAAAATTTCGCCTCGACGTTTCCGCTCGACTGTCACTACGGCAGCGCTCAACAGCAGTCGGGCCACACATACACCTATTTATTACTCGCTTGTTTCTCCGTCTCTCCTCAGCAGTATAACAGCGGCTATACACAGTCCCTCCAATCCGTGCAGCAGCGCGAATCGACTTCAGTCCCCTTAAAAGGGCTTTACAATGCGTCATCACCGTCGGCTGGAGTGTCCTCTCTCTCTCTCTCTCTCTCTCTCTCTCTCTCTCTCTCTCTCTCTCTCTCTCTCTCTCTCTCTCTCACTTTTGCACAAAGGATATAATCGCAGCTACCCTACAATAGAATACGAGTTCGTTTGGATCACAATAATTTTCAAGCGCAGCCCTTCTATACCGCCGCTCTTTTTTTCGCTTCTCTCTCGCTCACTCCTGTGCGCCAACGCTAAATACCCTCTCTCGGTCGTAAGTCTCCGCGGACGGTTATGCCTTTAATTGCAAGCTCGTCTTCTATTGCTGCGATATATATATATATATATATATATATATATATATATATATATATATATATATATACGCTCCTCTATATAGGAGGGAAAGCATCGCCGCTAATTTTTCCGCGGGAAATTAGTACACTTTTGTGCAGCGGAGGCTTCTTTGGAGAGCTTCCCATCCCTCCGATTTTCAAACGCCACCGAGCTGCTTGCTGCTCGGAGATTTTCATGGAAAAACATCGATAGGTCGCGTTTATTTAAACTATATAGCCAAACACAAAGAATTTATAGAACTTATATCGTTGATAAAATAACAACTGCCGCAAGACGAAAGGAGCTAAAATCCTGTTGGACATTTCATTGATTTCAGATCCGTATCAGATGTTCGGAGCGACAAGCAGCCGTCTGGCGAGTTCGGGCTCAGGCCAGATCCAGCTCTGGCAATTTCTGCTGGAGCTGCTGTCGGACTCGAGCAACGCCGCCTGCATCACGTGGGAGGGAACGAACGGCGAGTTCAAGCTGACCGACCCAGACGAGGTGGCGAGGCGATGGGGCGAGCGCAAGTCCAAGCCTAACATGAACTACGATAAACTGTCCAGAGCGTTAAGGTGAGCTTCATTCTTATACATACACAAACTCGTAGACCGAGAAGAAACTTTCTGAAAGGTTCATCTTCTTCTTAAAAAGCGTCAGTGCTTTTCGAAGCTCTCAACGCAGTCCGTGGCGGTTATAGCAATACTAAAAAGAGCAGTTTGTGTGTGTGTCTCTCTCTCTCTCTCTATATATATATATTATAGTCGCAACGAGGGTTAATCGGCTCTTTCGACCAAAGGTCGCCCTATTCGTCCTGTGCTCACCAACACATTCGTATATAGTCGGGTTGAGTTGGGGGGAGACAGAAATTTCAATCATCGAGTTGCGCCTCTGCATCTCTCAACAGAGAGAGAGAGAGAGAGAGAGAGAGAGAGAGAGAGAGAGAGAGAGTGAGAGAGAGAGAAACAGAGGAAACGGAGGCGCGTCTATTATTTTTCGATCAGATTCCCTGATTGCGTTATCGACACCTCGCCTTTCTCTCTCGTTCTCGATAATCGCTCTTTTCCCGCGACGCTTAAAAATCCTCTGTGTATAGATATACACGCGAATGGGATGGAGCCAGGACGGGGCGATGATCGAATATTCGTATTCGAACGAAGGACTAATGACAAACTGCGCGAGAGGAATCGCAGTGGAATTTCAGCGGTTGAACGTGAAATTTAACCGGATTACCGGGTGCTGGCTTGCCGGAAGTCAGGCTTGAAGATTCTTTTTTTTGATTGCGCACAGGTATAGTGGGATTGAATTTTTCGCGTGTGTCAGGCTTCATAATTTTATTTGCTTTCACAGCATATATCGTGGAAACTCTGATGTCGTATTTAGATGAGGAAACGGATTTTTGATAATTCACTGGTACAGCACCGGTACGCGCATGTACCGATTTCGCGGTTATTATGTCAAGCGAGCGACACTGCGCGAGAATCAGGCTTTATTATAAGCTTAGCGTGGTTAGGTAGATACATGTATATAGAACAAATAAAATAACATATAAAATAGTATATTGTGTATCAAGGGCGTAAAGTGGACTTTTTACACCGAGTGTGGAATTTGTAGTACGAGGCGAGGCGAGCCAGTACGAGCCGAAGACGAATACTGCAACTATACGAGGTCGAAAGGTGCACTTAGCCCTTGCTGCACACCATATTTTTTGTAACGAATGTATTGATTTTTGCGTTGTTTGGCATATTAAACAGGGCTGATGTGACCGTTTTCGGAGACGGAACGAGGCGCTTATTAGAAAAAATAATATATTCTGTGTCGGCCATTCATATAGTTTTGTTGAAAATATTGAAAACATGTTTAGAGGACGTTTTCAGTTTTTTTACCCTCAAAGCGCCAGCTATTCGCATAGCGGGCAAAAACAAGTTAAAACTACCCGTTGGTCGCCGTAGCGAACGGTTTGAATTTTTTTTTTGCCCGCCGTTCACTTTAGTCCCGCCTAATGAGTCAAAAAAAACCGCAAAAGTCGTGCTTGTGTTACAAAAAATATCATACGGAGAATAGGGTTTGACAACTTCCACCATTATAAAGGAGGATGACCATGAGTATAGGTAAATACTGCCCCACAAACGGAACGTACCAAATCAATACCATCGTAAAGATCACAGAAAAACATGTTATTTTAAAAAAAATTATCAAAATATCCCGCGGTAAAGTGGTTAAAAAAAATTTTGCAAAAATTTTTTCTTTTCTCAAAAGAAAGCTTATCACATTTCCTACCAATCACAATGATTTTTGAACCAGAGCAACCCCTAAAAGTGATCCTACTTACGAATCATCATCAATCGAAACTTCACCCCCAACTGCCTCACTGCGATTTCGATACCTTGGCGTGTTTTTCCACATAAACGCTTTATTTCTATTTAAAATACGCACTATTTTGGGATCAGGGAAAACGCGCAAAGGTATCGAAATCGCAGTGAGACAGTTGGGGGTGAACTATTGATCGATGATGATTCGTAAGTAGGGTCACTTTTAGAGGTTACTCTGGTTCAAACGTCATTGTCATTGGTAGGAAATGTTTTTCTGTGATCTTAAGTATTTAACTTCTTTATCATTTTTAACAACTTTCCCGTGGGATATTTTGATAATTTTTTTTCTTAAATAACATGTTTTTCTGTGATCTTCACGATCGTATTGGTTTGGTACGTTCCGTTTGTGGGGCAGTATTTACCTATACTCATGGTCATCCTCATTTGGGGTATTAGTCCTGTGCGAGTTGATCACACTGTCCAAGTTTTTATCACACGTAGCTTAGATTACGTGAGTCCAGAGGCTTTTATCGTATTGAAATAGCAGAAAGTATAATGGAATGCGTGAAAGTTATACGAGTATCTCTGAAGATTGCTTAAAAGATAATTGTAATATTGAAGTAGGCTGGTATATCATAAGCGTATATAGAAAAAGCGAACTGTGTTACAGGTACTACTACGACAAGAACATAATGACCAAGGTCCACGGCAAAAGGTACGCGTACAAGTTCGACTTCCAGGGCTTGGCAGCGGCGACACAGCCCGCGGCAGCGGATCCGGCGGCCTACAAGTACCAGAGCGAGCTGTTTATGTCGGGCTACGGCCACGCCAAGTTGAACCTGATGCCACCGCCGGCAGCATCGGTCTCGGTATCGGTACCGGGTGGTCTCTTCCAGTCGGCCTCGAGCTACTGGTCGACGAGCCCCGGCGCCAATCTCTACACGGGGCACCACACGGCCTCGGGTCACGTACCGCCCCATCTGGGCAGCTACCCCCACTACGCATGACCGGGGGCCGCCGAGCACTGGGGCGCCACGCTCGGCACTCCTCGCTAGTCATCTTAATTATTACCTAGAGGGCGCTTATGTATTATCAACATAGTAAGGATGGAGCCTAGTCGTCGTCGTCGTCGTCGTCGTCGTTAATAACGATGTCATTGCGGTGCGGATTACGCGGCGGCTCTCAAAGTCAATTATCATTTGATATTCCAGTATATATTATTATTATACCAATATATACGCGACTTTGCTTTTAATTACAGTACTCCTTACAATTATATAAAATTCGATCTTCGCTAAGTAAACGTCCAGCACCGCAGCACATTCCAGCCCGCGATCGACGACGCGCTCCCTTATTCTGTGTGTGCCATATAAGATTATGTAAGCCATTGGACGCTGCCATCCCGCGCGTGCATAGCCCCTCTCCCTCTTCCTCGATGTATGTACGGAGAATCGTCGCGACGTCTATACGCATACATATACATAAGTGTATAATAAAAGACGTTCATCGCGTCCGCGAATTCATTCCGGCGAACAGCCGGCAATGCGCGATGTGGCAAGAGAGAGAGAGAGAGAGAGAGAGAGAGAGAGAGAGAAGATGAATAAAAGAAGGAATGTGTAACCCGTTGTAAATAGCGAGACGTGCAAGTGATATACCGATACGTAAGCTAATCGAGCGAACCAGCGAGCGACGGATACGAATGAGTATTAAGTATGTTGCGTATATGACTGCAAATATTTTTCTAATTTTCAAAAATGCAACTTATTGTAGGAGAACATACATAAATTATATAGTTTGCCGTGCTTTCAGACCTTTTTTATGGTTTATAGTAAAAAGATGGCAAGTTCTTCATATCAAGTAAAGAAAGGACTTTTCGATATAAGGAGGTACAGTCGGACATGGTCAGACTAGTCTCGAAATCGTCGTATGTCATTATAAGATCTCCCGATTTCAGAGCAAAGATCGCAATTAAGTCTCCCCGCGAATCACGTGCCCGTCGCTCGCCGATGAATCCGAACTAACGAGTGTATCATATTATAAACTATATTGTAACAAAATATTATTTGTTATGATGTACGAAAGCGCGCCAGGTATACAGAAACGACTCGGGCGCGTGTGTGCGAGATCGAGGAAAGAAAACAAACAAAATAAATATAACGAGATGGTGATGATTATTATTATTATTATTATTATTATTATTATTATCATTATTATTATTATATTGTGTAAGGCTTTGGCCGGGCGAAGGAAAGAAAATTAAGAAATTTATCACGTAAAACCCAAAAGAAAAAAATATGGCGTACCTCTGTCGATGATGCGTAATTCCTAAGTCGTAATACTGTATCATACCAAAACTTAAGATCTAAGCATTAATAGAAAAATCACTAATGTATTAACGCGGTTAGTGATCCGCCTCTATCTAACTTCGCGGAATTGGACCGGACGCAACTCTTATCATTATCCGAATTTCAACGATCTAATTTGGTGTCAGCAATACAAAAATCGTTATTCAGTCGAGTTGCAACTTATATAATTTACATTAATATTATAGTCGCTTACCCAAAGACAAAGCTCTCTACAGGCTCTATATTATTTATCTTTGTTACGTTTTCAGAGTTTGTATAGCGCGTTTGAGTATATATTATATTTATAATAATTGAAAATCCGCGCACGCAAGCGAGCGTCCAAAGCCGCGAGGTGCGAATCGAGGCACAGATGATGTAGATAGGGTGTTTTCATGTGTAGCGTATATATAGCAGCGTTTAGATGATCTAGTCTTTATTCGGCGTGTATAAATGGCTGTGCGAGTGATTGCGAACCAAAAAAGAAAAAAAAGCGTAACATAAAGAAATACCAAAGAATCAGCATTGATGCAAAGGGAGAATATTTATAGGAAATTCCGTGTATTCTATTATGATGCGTATTATACATCTCTCGAGCTCAGCCACACTCTCTCGTTTATTCTCAATTAACATGCTGCGTAATTTTTGAAGAATCGACAACAAACAAATACTTATAGTGTGTATAAAACGATTATAAGCATGTACGAATTTTCATTTTTTAATCGAAGATATCGTTGTAAGTTTATAAAAAAAAAGTAAAATACAGATGCGACGAGAGGAATGGAGCTGGAGATGGTGAGGTGACATACACACAGACACACAGACACACAGACACACACACGCACACACACATACACAAGAAACTTTTTATGAGTGTATAATGCGAATAGCAATAATAATGATTTTAAAAGTCAAAAAACTATGAAAATCACTTGGAAGTATAATAAAAGTATTTGTTGTAAATAATCTCTATGTTTTTCAAGGTACGTTTTCATTTCTCGGGCATGAGTCCTCCACCTCCCCATAACCGCATCATTACTGCGGAAACCGCGCGAGTAAAAGTATCTACAATATCACCCCCCCCCCCCAGAATAGCTACATAATTGAATGTCGAATTAATTATTTGTTACCACCATGATACAATGTTCATCTTAAATATGAAATAAATGTGATTCATCGTTCATATGAATAAAATTAAAGTTTTATTGTACAACAGAAAAAAGGCTCTTTCTTATTATTACGTTTCTAAATAAAACAAAAAAACACATTTTTCTCGCAAACACAACGCAGTCGGCGCGCGTCGAGCATCGCGCATAACTCCATTATGACCCGCGGCAAAATGACAATCGGATGATGGATAGGAAGAAGTAGGCGGAGCAGCCGATTTTTTCGCTCGCTTACGCAGATAAGCAACCCTCCGCAGCTCCGCCGTCGAAAGCGAAGGAGTGAGCGCGCGTAGACGAAGGAGCGAAAAATAGATAGTCATCGCGAATGCGTATAACGACCCGCGGGAGCTGTCGGGAGAAAATGGGGGTTGGCTCGTGCGTGGGTATACTGCTGCTGTTGTGCTCTAATTAAACTGCTGCCGCGTTCTTATCGGTCGTGTATGTTAGATATATATATACAACGTCGGAATCGAATTAATCTATTGTATAGACTCGACTTTGTTAAACGAGCCAATGTAACGAATGAAAAAATTCAGTTATATTATGTATAATCGGATTTTGGAGCGACACTTCTAGCGTGAAATCTTGGAGTTTTCGCGAACAATGCCCGCGCGGGCGTTTGCTCGAATTCAACGCAATTTAGCTCTGAGCAGCGAGCAGATATACAAATGGGAACGCGACTGGCGAATAAACGAGGAAGAGCAGAAAACGACAACAAAAATGGAATCCCGCCGCTGCGGAAAAACGCAAAGCAGGGCGAAGAAGAGAAGGAGGCGAGAAAAGCACACAAAGCCCGATGCTGCGACGATGAAAGCTTGCTTTCCATATGAGAATTTTCAGTCCCCGGTAAATTGCGTTTAGACGAGTTTTCGCTTGGATTTCATTATAAACACGCACACATAAGAAAACCTGCGGGGACGTTTCATCGAAAACAGCTCGGGCTGAAAACTAATTATACATAGAAAACCGTCACGTCGCGCAGCTCTGCAAAGTGCAAACTCGCTCTTATTGCCGACGGGGAATGAATTGTGCGGCTCGGCGCGCCTGGGTCTATAGCAACAAATATAGCCCTATACATACACAGCCTGCTATATAGCATAGCGCAAAAAAACAACGACAACAAAAATAAACTTTGCAGCTCGCCTGTATACGTATACATGCGCGAACACCTACACCAATTCATATACGTGGATATCGGGGTAGCTTGGCCAGGGTTGGTTGAAGGTAGGTAGGTTGCCATGGCGGCGCCGAGTGTTGCCGATGGAGAGGCGGAGCTTGCGGGAAAGCCTTTCTCTCTCTCTCGCTGGGAAATTCGGGTGGGAATGTTTGCTGTCCTTGGTATATAAGGGGAGGCTGGGGATGCGAGCTTGCGGAGGGGCGCATAAGGCATGAGAGGGACGAAAGTGAGATTCTTGCGTTGCCGAGCTTTCGAGTTTTTTTCTTTTTAGCACACACCTTGAGCTTGAGAATAGAATGAAACGATATATTGATAGTGCAGTTACACTGTCTCGAAATAAATCGCTGGCGAAAGCTCTGCTGGATGATTCAAGTATTATCGATGTATGCCTTGAGGTTTCTTTTCTCTATAAATAATACATATGCGATTCTCAAAAGATCCCGTACGTATATCAGCGCATCAAAGCTGCGCAATGCTCCGCAAAATTACGAAAGCTATTTGTATAAAACCCGCAGCAGTATAGCCGCGCGGCTGGTGAGAAAGGAGCTTGCGCGCGAGCTAATCGATGACGCCACCAATCCGCGGCGGCCAGTCTCTCTCTCTCTCTCTCTCTCTCTCTCTCTCTCTCTCTCTCTCTCTCTCTCTCTCTCTCTCTCTCTCTCTCTCTGCACTCCCCTGCACAGCTGCGCCAGCAGCCATCGGTCTACACGCGGCGCTCTTTCTGGCTGTCCCACCCTCTCGCGCGCGGCTACTACCGCCTGTGTATCTTATCCTTCCTTCCTTCCGTCCTTCCTTCCTTCCTTCCTTCCTTCCTTCCTATTCTGTTTTGGTTCTTCGCCTGCCGAGCGGGAGAACGCCATATTGCCTTATATGAGCTTTTTTTAACAGAGGCCATCAGGGCTGAGAGATTTAAATCGTTGTTTCTTTTGAGAGCTCGATAAGCTTTTTAATTGTGTGTTAGATTTTCCGTGGATAGTTCGTAAGAGAAACTGTAAATTCAATTAATACTTTGCAATACCTTAGATGCAGCCCAACGAGCACAATCGGTAAAATATCAATTGTAAATGTTTTGAGTCAAGTAGAAAAAGTAGGACTAAGGAGCACTTAATTATGTCAGTCTGACTTGATTTTTTCTTTCAAATATACTCACCCCAAAAGAACTGCAAACAATTTCAAGTATGCACGATTGTTATATTAGTATGGACATTAGATAAACATATGTAATCCTCGTTCTAACCTTTATTCTTCATGTATTTTTAAGGCTAAGATTTTGATCCCATTTCCTCACGATAGGAGGTACCGTCTATATGAATCTAGCTACTATATAATTTAAGTATTGCTAAAAATTGTTTGTAAAGTAACCAACTTTTTCCCACATAATATTCGTCGTTCATCTAATTGAAAAAATCCGCGAAAACGTCGCGCCGACGCAGAAACTCGCAAAATTGTCGACCCAACTTTACCCGTTTCATGTCTCGGTCAATTGCGGTATAGACAAACCTAGCTTTCACATACGTGCGAGCAAAACTCGATGAGTTTGCGAACGTACCTATATTGTATATAGGATATATATATATATATATCACAACTAAGCAACTATAAACACATCACAAGACAGACGTCGCAACGCCGCGACTTTAAATCTCTCAGCACTCAAGTACTTATACGTGACAACTGGACGACACACCGAAAAAGAATCTCAAGAATCTCATCATCAGTTTCAGTCGATACTTACTTATTCATAAAATTAGTCGTCCTTCGGCGCTACGAGGCGGCTGTCGACTGCGAGCGAATTGACTCACGCATTCCAGAGTTTCATCTCGAAGCCTATACTACTTCCTAAAAGTATCGTGTAGTATCTCTCGGCGATCCCCAACGTATAGATATAATTAAATCAGTACTTATACAGCCATCATTTCTCAAAGACTGATTTAATAATCAGAAAAATCCAGAAAAAAAAATGGGCAGCGCGAAACATCTGACAGTCGGTAAGTCATCCACTATGCAGCGTTCGAGAAAAAGCCGGTTGCATATATATCCATATACATATATGTAAACGTATACGAAATAACGTTTGTTTACAAACGTGAGACATGCACTAACGCATCTCCTTTTTCGTTCTTTTCCTCCGTCCGCTACTTGCGCCCCTCCTGCCGACGACGATGACGTTAACACCATCAGGATCGAAGGCTCCGCCCGTAGAGAAGGGAAAACTCCGGCTCTACAGCATGAGGTTCTGCCCTTACGCGCAGCGCATCCACCTCGTTCTCGATGCCAAGAAAATACCGTAAGTGCGCTATTATTTCCTAGAAATAAGATCGATGTCAGAAAAGTGGGGACATCGATGAGCCATGAAGTCATCGGTAAAAATCGCTCGATTATCTGCGAGTCACGGCTATTTTTGCATTTGGGATCTCATGGTGAATTTTTATTAAGCAGTTTTCTCTTTCTTGGCTTCGTGGTTTTCTTTTCATAAACGACGTTATCTCTTCTTCAATTTATCAATTTATGTGGAAAAAAATATTGTTTATGCATCTTGTTTTAGTTACGATGTAGTCTATGTTAATCTGAGCCAGAAGCCAGAGTGGCTGGTGGAGAAGAGCCCACTTGGTAAAGTACCCTGCCTAGAACTAGAAAACGGGGAGACACTTTACGAGAGTCTAGTCATAGCTGAGTACCTAGATGAAGCGTACTCTGACCATCGCCTGTTTCCCATGGATCCCTTAGCCAAAGCAAAAGACAAGTTGCTTATCGAGAGATTCAATGATGTCATTACCGCTATGTACAAAGTAGGCCATTTATAGTTGAAACCCAATTTATATCATACAAAACGTTTAGAAAAAATTTACTGAAAATTACTTTCCAGCTATATTTGGGAAAAACTGTTGACAAAGACTTATTTAATGAAGCACTTCAAGGATTAGAGATCTTCGATAGAGAACTGGCCAAGAGGGCAACACCATTCTTCGGAGGTAATCAACCTGGCATGCTGGATTTAATGATCTGGCCATGGTGTGAGAGAGCAGATATCATAAGAATCCTCAGAGGAGAACAATATGTTATTCCACGTGAAAGATTCCTCAGATTGGTTAGCAATCTTAATATATTAAATTCATTCAATTCCACTGTATATCTGTTGATGAGTCGTTAATATCAAAAATATTTGTGTTCTAGTTGGAATGGAAATTAGCCATGAAAGAAGACTCAGCTGTAAAAGGCAGTTTTTTGGATGCTGAGACGCATGCAAAATACATCAGGAGTCGTCAAGCTGGTGCTCCACAATATGATCTCCTAGTATAATAATAATTCAATCATTGATTGTCACAATTATACCAGACTTTCTAACACAAGTCTACTCGAGCACTCCACTGCACAAACATTTTTATAGTATATATACATATATATATATATATAGCTATATGTAAGAACTGTTGCTACACAACTGTCGGATATTGTTTAACAATATCGTAAATTTTATGTTCCATGTTCACAAATAAATGTTCCAAAGTTTATAATTCTGTAAAAAAGTGTATTTACAATTATAATTTCTTACACTTACATATAATTTACCCTATCTAATTGACATTAAAAATCATTGAGTACAATCCATAAAATAAAAAGATAACAAATATAAGACAAGCAGCAATCATAAAAGTTTTCGTATTGTCTTTTTGCAATGTCAATAGTTTCTCTTCATTCTTTTTAAGTAAATCTTTTGCATTTGATAATTCTGACTCTAATGATTCTCTATTATCAAGAGTTATCTGTTGTACAAGTTTCTTTTCTATAACATTTATACGATGGTAAGTACGTTGCATTACATCTTGGACTTTCTGCAACTGTAACAAATACCTTTGATATAATATACGATATAATGACGTTAATTTGTGTTATATCAACATTCATTAAAACTAAATAGAAAAAATATACTTAAATTAATCACTACCTCACTCATAACTGACTTTTGTCTCGAAGACATTCTATTTAAAAAATGAAAATACTCTACTCAAAAATAAATAAATTGCACTGTAAACTTATATGAACAGGTATCACCGGGGCGCCATTTTGAATGTCAAAACACTGGACGCCGCACGTGAGAACTTCAGTTCAGTGACTTTTAGAACACATAAGACAATGAATTCTTTAATAATTCAATTTTCAAATCAATAAGATTAATGTTACTTGTTATTATATTCTTCCAGGAAAGGTTTATATTTTTTGGCAGAGAAAACAATCATGTAATTACAAAAATGTTTAATTTATATTGCGTCATATTTTACAAAGAACAAGTAACTATGTGTATCCATTCGTCATCAAAGTATTCGCCTTAAAACGATATTCTCATTATTTCTAGTTTCTATAATTAAGAATTGTTCATATCTTCTCTTCACATGTAAATAAAGTTAAATCTGCATAACGCCTGTGGCAGTGATGAAATTATTGGTCCGTATCCTTGAGAGTTGTCATACAGCTCAAAAAGTGGAGCTGCTACCAATTTGTAATTTTTTGGTACTGCAACAACAGCTGTGAAAAATAGACAAAAACAAAATCAATGAGATTTTCAACATTATTATTAATAAAAATGGAAAAAATTAATACAGATAATTTATAAAAAAAAAAAAACTACAAAGAATTATAATTATATTTGTCTGCAGCCTAGTTATTTTGCATAATAGCTATTTAAAAGCAAATGTCTTACATTGTCCGTACGCACCTTTCTCCTGCAATTGAACTAGAAACAGACGTTTATGCTCCTTTGGTTTTGTTATATGTGGTGGAATATAAGGGTATTGTGGTGGTTCAAAGTTTGGTCGCCACCAATTTCCGATTGTATCTTCGATGAGCCATTCCTGTTTTACTCCATCCTGACGTCCAAGAATCTAGAATTTGTAAAAAATAAAGTTAGCTGATTGGATAATCAATAATTTCGTCACAAATTTTGCGTTGAAAAAGAAAATATAAAGTAAACCCTACAATTCTTCAAAAAAATTTTGTATACATTAATATAATATGACATTATTTCTTAGCGCTCGTTCATCAGAATACATAAGTGCTATAATTGTAATACAAGATTTAAAAACCGTTTGCGTAATCTTGAACAATTTCCTTTTATGTTTACCTAGTATTACACAAAAGCTAGAAACATTGAAGTGTCCAGACCTGTAGTAAATTTATTCAACCACATTATTTATATTTATGTATAGTTTAACCACAGATCTGGTTACAATGATTCTACAAATATTTTAGATACATACATAAGTACCATGAATACAATTATATTTACATTATTTTATACAATATGCATAAGTGTTAACACAGCTATATGGTGTAATCACTTGATCAAGAATAATAAATGATAATTAAGTACGCACAATCATTACAATACGAGACCAATTTTTGGTCATTTAGCATCAAGAATAATTTTACAATTGTCATACATTACAAACTTTCAAGCTCGATTTTCACTTTTAAAAATCAAGTTAATGTAACATAATTATTATGAAATACATTATTCTTGTGTTCAAAAATACAGCATTAACTTGATCAATAGTCAATTGAATTCAAAGCTACTTTTACAAATTAAATGATTTATGGCCATAGACATGGCACAAGATATCACTCGAACTTTTACCTCTGTCAGGAGCCGTTTAAGGCCCTCTACCTCATCTTCTCCTGCATTTAGCTCTCCACCAGGCCTGAAAGAAATAAAATGTTTTAAATAATAAATCGCATACACAATATTGCTATTGATGAAATTTGATGAAAACTTACAATTTGAAGAAGGTTGTCCCAAGTTGAAGCATAAGAACATGAGGCAGTCCATGTTCGTGCACAAGGAGGACACCTTCCACACTGCGACGCATTCCGATTTTGTCGAATTCATCTCTCATGCGTTGGAATCGTGCAGGTACAGATGGATCTTTCTCAAATAGTGGCTCTTTCGTTCCAAATTTATAGTTTTTCAAGGGGTATCTATATTAAATCAGTTTTTGATTTGGTTTAGTTACTTATAAAATATCTATCAATAACTAAAATCGATTTCCTAACAGTCGCTCACCAAGCACTAACAAAATTATTTACAAATTGCAATTTGTCAAAATAGAAAAAAAAATACAAAGTTAATTTACATATTTAGAAGATCAAAATGTGCTCGGTAGTACAAAACTAAGTCACATTGAACTGCTCGGGGAGAGTCAGTGCATTAAACAATAATATGTCTTTTAGATATTTAGATATTTATTGAACCAGTCTCGAACTAATACAATTTTTTTAAGTTGAACGCAATTTTTCACCTATATATTTAACATATTCACTCAGTTTAGCACAAATATACAGTAGTATAGGTCGAATGATTTTTACGAGAATAATTTAATGAGCTTTGTTGAATAGTAGTCATGTCTTTAAGTAACGTGGTTGTATAATACAATCGTTGATTTTTATATAAATGTCTTCAATAGCTTTCTGTATATATAATAAGAAAAATTTTAATTAAACATGCATTCGTATGTACTGTCATTGAAAATAAGAAAGTTGTGTAAAAATAATTACATATAATATTTAGATTACAAAAGAATCATAATAAAAGCCGTAGTTATGCTATCTTGTTTCAAGTAATGTAAAACAAGCACAGTAACAAAGCTTACAATTACAGAGAGAAACTCTTCTCGGGCTTTGAGGTTAGGCCAAGCTTTTCGCGAAAAATCAATAACAGGAAATTGAAAGCGACGCCAAAAGCCTTGAAATTAACCTCAAAATCCCTCGTAAAAATTTCCCCTGAGAAAATATCGAGTCGCTAAATAAGTATCTATATATGCAACACCACAGACGCTAGAGTTGTATTTTATGGCGCAAACTAGGTGTCCACAACAACAATAGCTACACGTCCCCCATTCCTAAAGTCGTGAAGAAAAGAAAAAAGTGTACAAACGAGTAATAATTTTATAGTATCAGTAATTATGTACATTGTAACCGTCTTTCCGCCGGGCATGCTGCTGCCGCTCGAGGAAGCCATATCCTGGGGAGACGCTCGTTCTCTCATAATATCCTCGCCTCCACACGGAACACAAAGTCTCTCTTACTCTCGCACCAAAGCAAACACACAACCGTACGGCAACGCAGCCGAGTAGCAACTGACTGACAACAGTGACAACACTTACAAATTTATAGTCCGGTTGCCAGCTACTGCGGAGTTGGGCGCTAGCTTGCCGTCGAAGGAACTGCTGCTCGAGCGCCTCGGCCAGCCGCTACCCTTCACCTGGTTCGTCATCTTCGTCTCCTGCCTTTTGCCTTTTTCGCTGCTCTCTATATAACTAATGTCCTTCGTCGAGGCGTCGGGGAACTTTTTTTCGCAAACGAAGCGTCGGGCTTCTCCTATAGTATAATACCTATGCAGTACACTTATAAGTATAGGTATATATTAACACGCGCCCGGCGGCAAACCCCGGCGACAGCTTGTTTCGAGTATGAAACCTAACCTAAAAATATCTTCATTTCCCTTGGATTTTCTCACGAGGGAGAGAGATGCACGTCATCCATTGGCTCATCGCCTTGTCCGGGAATGGAATTTTACAAATGGCGGGCAAATGCGAGAGGTTTGAAATTACCAGAATATGCGACGAGTGCATATGTATAATATTTTTATTCAATTTTTACGAGCTTATAATTTTAATATTTAAATCTATTACTTAAAGGCAAAACAAGAAAATTTTAATGTTATAAAATCATTTTCTACTTTGCGCAACTGACGCAAAATTAAAAAGTTATAATTGTATGTCTAATTTTAATATCGTTTTTTTTCCTTCTAGTTTTATTTCAATAAAACACACTGCATCCAATATGTGTGTAACTATACGTATATATAAACAATTCTAGAAATATGATGATCATACTACTGGACTGTGAGCTACTGCCCTCTGCATTATATAATTCAATTTCCCTCCAAAATCCTAGTGTAGAATCTTTTGTTAGAACAAAATTTTATTATATTTTTCAATAACTACTTAAACCTTTCCATGATTAAACGATTGACGAAACGACTCCGATACTCCGAAAAACAGTTACAAATATTACAAACATATATAGATATACGCTAAATGCGTATATAGACGGAATAAAAGAGGTCGCTCCGTTCGCGGGTGAGGAAGCAAATAGACGCAGCTGCGGCTAGCAAGTGGCGACTTGGCGAGCTCCGCCATTTTGCACACTCGCAACGCGGCTGGCGCGACATCGCAACGCAGGTCGTCGTCGTCGTTTTCGTCGTTGCTGCACAATAAGGATATCCTAAGACGAGGGAGAAAGAATAAAATCTTCAACACTCGGCGGCAATTCCCTTCTCCGAGAGTCGCCGCCTCCGTTTCTATTATTGTAAGTCCGACAGCGGTGAGTCAAAGGTTTTTTGATACAACGACGACACACAGAATTCTGGATTATTCCACGGGACGCCACAATGGCGCGCGGCGTTGTGTTCACCGAGATAGTTCGTGCAAATACTTGAGCATTAGTTGAGTTGCTTTGGAGCACTTATTTCCGAGGGGATGCTCAAATTTGTAGCTCTTTTCCTTCGGTCGCGTCGTTGTGCGCGAAACGGAGTTGCGTATACGGAGGCACTTGCCGAGGGGGAAATATTACGTGTATCACGTCGTGACCTCGACGACACGAAATCACGCTGGATTTTTATTATTGAGGAAAAAATGGACGGGGCACAATTTGTGCGCTTTTGCGATAATATAGTACATACGCATGTGCACTAAGTCACTTTGGGATCGGAACTTTTAGAATTTACGCGATGGTTTTCTGAAAAAAGTTGTCTCCATATTATTATGGGACAGAGTAAACTTTAATCGATAAAAAGGTAAAAATTGTAGCTTTTGGGGTTAAATAAACAATAAGACAATCCAGAAAAGATACTATATAAAATTCAGTTAGAACTTATTTACAAGAATATTTAGACTTTCACTATTTGATTGGCAATGTTGAGTTTGTGTGAGACAAATATCCTAGATACATATTTGTTATTTTTTAAACCTGAACTTTACACAAGATGTACATTAAAAGTATACATATGGAGCTTGACCAATGATTGGATCTATTTTACTTTAATGCACATCTTCTGTAAAATATAATTCTTTTCATGTATACAAATGATGTGTTTGAGGTACAGGGTGGAAATACTGATGTGTGTTACAGGAATCTTAGGCATCTCGCCTGAGTTAGGTGACCAAAAGACAGAGGGAGATAACGTACTGGAGTTTCAGCGATGGATTTTTTAGGAAAAATAAAATAAAATGAAAAAGTGCTGCGGGTTGAACTTTTGTTTTCTTCATCTTTGCTGAATTTCATTGTCACTTACCAATTTGCTGCTTGGTCTTCTAAATTCGCGTCGTCTTCTTAACTTGCATCATACCTTTTAGCCAAGTGACACATTAACGAAGAAAGAAGGTTGTCGAGGTTCTAGAAAGAAAAAGGTAAAATTCTCCTATTAGTAATGTAATAAAATTAGCTCTTAATTTGGGAGGGAAGTGTCATGATTTCATGTCTAGTCACTTCTTCATTCTCATTGCTTATTTGTTTTTGTGAAATTATCATTATAAAAAGTATATAAAGTTATGCGTACTTAAGAACTTATAATTTACACAGTGCTATTTAGTAATCTTACATTTTAATATAGACTCCAAAGTTACCGAGTGAGTGGTAAGTAATTGTCAAAAGGTCAGATAATATAATAAAAATGTATTTATATGACCGATGATCCCTACTTATATTAATAAAAACTCCTTTCAATGTTTAATTTAACATGAAGGAATATTTTTATACAAAGCACTAAAAACAATATTCCTCAATTTATCGACAGTTATTAGGTATTTTAAATATCCATTAGTGTCTATCAATTAGATAGATTCAAAGCTCCTTGATTAAAATCTACTTAGAACATACTAGTCTCTTAAATTTACTTTTACTTCGAAGGTAAGTCCGAGAGGTATCGAACTAAAACCTCTTAATAAATGAATAACCAGAGAATTTCAACAGACAAAAAAGTCTTAAATATCTCTATTATCCAACGCCGAATTATGTTTACTGCAAAAAAAAAACGAAACCCCTAGCAACGGACATATTGCAAGGAGTCATCGCGGGGCTGCGATGATTCGCCGGAAGCAGCAGTAGTGGGAAATCCAGTTGGATGCCACATTCAGCTGTTCTGTCTCTTGCTCTCTTACGGTTTTCGATGTCAAATCACTTTGCGCTGCGACACACCACTGCCGGCCAGACTTCCGATCGCGACGAACGAGCTGGAGGAGGGAGAGAAATGTATTATCGTGTGAAGAATGAAAACGAAAACTCTTCGACTTTACGCTAAATTCAGTTAGTACAAATCTATTATAAATAGTAAAAATTTTATTTTCATATAAGTGGTATTGCAATGATCCATAAATGTACTATATAAGTTACTGAACCAAAGATATCGTTTTTTAAGGTACATAATTTCTAGATATATACATAAAAATTAATGTATTAATCGAAATTATCTTAACAGTGATGTCTACAGATTTCAAATTCAATAATAGTGTTCAGAAAGTAGTTTATAACCCTATTGCTGGAATACTATGTCCCATTGCAGTATTATCTTCTTTATCCTGTTTGCGAGTATTTACCCCGATTGGAACAACATTTACTCAAATATAAAATGTTTGCTTTGTCTTTTTCTCGCATAAAATGACAATAACAAATGTTTTTAGCACGAAATTTTAAATTAAAAATATCCCATCTTTAGAATAAATCTGATCTGCACTTTTTAAGAGTAAAGTTAGAAAGTTAATATACATAATTAATAATATTTCGGGAGTTTTGTCATCACCAATCTTAAATATAGCTCATCGTAAAACATATAGTATAAGTTGTAAAGCCAGATCATTAAATTCATCAAAATGCCTTCACGATTGAATCTCAACATTGTGTCGATATGCTGGCATGATTCTTATAACATACTCAGCAATGAAAAAAGTAATTAGTCAACGCATTCTTCCCTTTACGAGAGTAAGAAGAATGAAAGAGGAAAGCTGTTCATCTTCTTCCTCGTTTTTTATTTTATTTTCTTTGACTGTCGTTTCATGGCGTATTCACGTATATCACGACGCCACCGCGAGAAAAAAACTTCTTGCGGTGCCGCTTCGTCGCCTGATGCATTCGTACGTTCGCTTGGATTTTTTGTTTTATATATATCTACGAAGACAGTTTACCCACGCACACTACTCATGTTCTGCTCTAATTCATTATTTTTTGTTTTTTACAACTTTGTATGACCTTAGAATAATAATTATTATACTTTGTCATATTTATGCTTTGAGACTGGTTTTATCTGATTTTTAGTTTTTTAAGAATTACTTTTCTTTTTTTTTAAACAATATCAGGTTTTGATTTGATATTTTATTACTTCGAAATCTGTTGGTAATTGTTCAACTTTTAATTTTGCCGTTAAACTCAAATTAAACATTGGAAAAACTCGACCTTTCGCTGGAAAATTACAATTTCAAGTTTTATTCATTGATAGTCCTCTAATATATTTTAACTCTCAGTAAATTTTTAATCGATTTCACAGGAAAAAAACAGGTTGCATAGGGTAATGGTAGAAAACAAAATATATATTTCATCGATAAATTTGGCAATTAAGTTGATAGAAAACTATATCTTCTATAAACATTGATTTTTAATAAGTAGACTAGATTTTTAGCAGACTCAATCTAATAAAAAATATAATAAATGACAAAATAAAAACAAAGTACTAAAAAATTAAATTACTGTAGGTTACTATTTGTAAATAATAATATTAAAAAAACAAGCGATTGAATTTTAGGTTCGTATGTATATTTGATCTTTCAATGACTGAACATTCTTAAAAAAAAGATTCTCTTCGTTGTCGACAATATCATCTCTGCCTTAGTTTTCTGCAGTTTCGTATTCTAAAATCTAAAAATATAGCGATCGCCGACAGAGTCGAGTGTTCTCATCTTTTTGCAGCAACATAATAGCTACAAGTCCATCGATCAAGCCGTGAAACCGAAAGAAAAATCTATTCATCGACGTCCAGCAGATTCCTGATCAATCAAGATTTCCCAGATAATCTTATTCCATATTTTGCGTGAAGTTTGCGATGCGTTAGTTGTTCTTGGTGTTTAGCTGTGTTTAGCTATGGTGAATATTCCGCATCATCAGTAGAGCAACTTAAAATTTTGGGACTAGCTCGGACGGTTTTCCAGGTTTTAAACTAGCGTATGCAGAGTTTATTTTCAATGAGTTATGCTTTATTCTACAATCGTACAGTATTTGCGGATTTATCGTTTATAACGTAATTCCATTCTAATAGGCAAAATAACGATTATAAATGGGCCACCTTTCACACGGAACAAATGAATTAAAGCTATACAGAAAAGCATATTAAAATTTAGAAATTACTATATGTTTATTGTTAAATTTTACTATGCTTACCCGTCATAATTAACGTTTTACAAAGCATACATTGAGTGCAATATAATTATTTACAATAAATATACACCTTTATTATATTGGGAATTCGTCAATGTCTGCAATATCCTATCGTAAAGCTAAAAGAAAACGTTGGAAACTTAAAAACATGTAGTTCTACAAGGAGAAAACGTTATGTTACTGCATACATATAATAATAATTGAAACTTGTTGAGTTACTATTTTACCTCGAAAATTGTTTAAATATAAGTAGCAGTTGTTAAGTAGTAATCTTCAGAAAAGTTCAAAATTACATATAATGTATATAGAGAGTAATATAGAGAGTAATTGTAGGCGTTTTCTACAATATTTAACACATACAAATACGGGAAATTTAATAACACAGAGTAGGTATAATGGATAAAGTTAGTTCAATTCCTAGCTGCAATATATAATTGATATAAAATGTAATTTTATTTCGACTGCACCTGCAGTGTAAAAATCTAATGTTCTATAGATGGCTAAGCAAGCAACATAACCTAATTTCACAAAACTTCCACGCAAAGCAACAGTGGGCAAGCTGCAATTACTATTTACAAAGTTGCATATTTATGCATTATAGGATCAAATTAAACATTTTCATAATAATGAAGTAGATGCTTAATTGATAAGTTTAATAATCCAAATTTATGTACACGGCAGCGAGTATGCATATGTGTGGAATATCCATCAATTATATGATTGGCTTCTTCTCTCCAATTCTTTCACTTGGATATTCTATTTCATTATCATTATCTAGGATTGATTCTTTAGTAAAATTGATATTGGTAGAAATAGACTCTTAATTTTTATTGTCCTTTTCGTCATCGCGTAAAATACGATCATAATTCAAATATGTTATAAATCTTGCCTGGAAGCAGATTTGTAGTCACATCTATAGCGTTGCTTTGAGTAACTTCTTTTAGTTATCAAGTGACATCAAGTATTATTTTGTATTTCTACTGTGAATATATTTTTTTAAAGAATCTACAACAAATCCCCGTTTATCCGTACACTATAGTCTTTTAATTTTTTCCCCACGAATATGAGGAATTACGCGATGAAAGAATCAGCACTTACTTTCTCATATCGCTAATTTTAAGTTGCAAACACCTACTCATTGCATCAAAAGAGATAAACGCTCTATATAAACAGAGTTTTCAACTTTCTAGTTATGCTAGAAGTTCATGATATAAAAGCAACGTTTGGTCATTCTATCGTCCGATTAATCTGCACACATATATATGCGTTTAACATAAATTGTATACTTATAAAGAGACGAAAGAAGCTTTTTGCCACGAGCGTCTTATGGCGTCGCAGTCTAAACATTCGCCGCGACACGTGCTTTCATTAGCTCTCTCCTTCTATACACACACACACATACACATACACATTTAGTTATGCGCAATCGTGGGCGTGAGACGACATGTATAAGCTCTCACATGCAGTGATCCAAGCAAACGATGCCATTTGAATTTTCTCCAATGACATGTTAGTGTGTGAATCTCAGGGTATAACGACTATACGAGTGATTGATAACCACTACGCTCCTGATATACATTGTCTTGGCGATGGCACTCGTGAGCTGTGGCCTTGACTGCTGGCAGAATGTGAAAGTGAAAGTATCGTGATTTTTAGAATTTTCATCTTTAGTAATTTTTCTTTTATGTTTGCTTTGATAAGGCTTATCACTCAATCCGTAGTGGAAGCCTACGGGGCATTTTTATGGATAACGGCTCATGATATAGTTATGCATGTGTCAAAAATTTTAGAGCAGGATGGGGAGATTTTTTTACCTTATCACTGAGCTGGAACAAAAAAATCTGTTTCTGTATTGCACTTATTTTAAGAATTATTCAAACTTCATATTGTTTATCTAATACTCTAACTATACTGTATTTCATTAGTTCATCAAGATCTAAATTTGTGCTATCTTATTTCTTTATTTATATGTTGATAATTTTAGTCGAGCTGCCGTTAAATAAAAGATTCTGTTATAATCAGGAATTTTAACACATGATCAACCCCGCACATAGTCCAATAACCCATGTATAATAATCGATGAGTCAAAACACCTCTCACCGGCTCTGAATTTGAGCGTATCCAATCGAGAGCAGCGCCAAGAAGAAGTAAAAGAGCGAACACATGCACGCGCGAGCGTCAACCTCGGCGTGAACGCCGTCGATTTTTTTTTGACGCCCGGCGTGTATATGTAACAAAACCGTGCCGGGGGCTAGCTCTCGGCAAAAACCAGATTTCCCATCTTCTTGTGGGCGTTGTTTACCTGTCCGCAAGCGAGTCGCGTGTTATAATACTTATACACTTCGCCGGAGAAGAGTACTCAAAAAGGTGGTTAATTCGTTTTTTTGGAAAGTAAAAATATTCTGTGTACAAATGTATTTGTATTCGCTTTTTTCAAATTTAATTTCGAATCTACATTTTTACTACTGATAATATGTAGTTTCGCAACGTGCAATATCCACCGTCTCGGACGCTATTGAAAAGACAGTTAAAGTGCTCTTACGCATGCGCGTAAATTTGTATGCGCAGCTTGTATACGTTCCTCCAATGTCAAGGGCGAGCATCACACAAGTATAGAAGCACCTCGCTTAACTTGATGTTATTTTTATTTATTGCTAAAAACAACGTTTTCTAAAAACATTAACAAACATTTTTTTATTCAATAAATAATCCTGACAATTATATTATTAATTGTTTTTATAAATCAGACTTCAACTTATGTTATGAGTTTATCTGCTCCGTTTTTAAACGACGATCAAAGGCACAACACTAAGTCTTTTTGACGATAAAATGCTGCTTGATATGAATTCTTAAAACGTTTACCCATCGCCAGACTAGTCTATGATCTAATGATGTTTTGTAAATTTTACTCCATATACAAGACTTCCTGAGCCTTTATAGCAACGACCTTCACTCACTCGGTCTACAGTTGGAGTCTTCAAGAATCATCGCTTCGCTTCCGTCTACACATCTATCAGCTGGCCAGCTCGTCAATTTGTAATATCGAGAACTTTCGTTTTGTTGTTGGCTTGCAGATTTCTTATACAGCTGCGCTGTGGTCAAAATGAGCGTCATAATCAGATTGCAGAACCTGGCCTGGTCCGCCAATGCGCTGGACATACGCCAGTTCTTCCGTGGCCTCAGCATACCCGAGGGCGGCGTTCACATCGTTGGTGGCGAACTAGGCGATGCTTTCATTGCCTTTAGGTGAGAGACTTGGACGATTTTTTTTACTCAACAAAACTTTAGGTATCTAAATAGCAAACAATAGTTGAGGCTCCGTTACTTATGTAGAAGATCAAAAGATTCATTTTCTAAACAAGTTCTCCTCTTTTATGAAAGTGATGACCGGATGTTGTGTGAAGCCTTTTAAAACGCGCTCTGATTGGTTATAGCTATGAATATCCCATATATCCGGCCACATGGCGTCAAAATTCAAAACATTTATCTTGATTTCAAACTATTATCAGATCGTTCAAGATTTTTCTTCTTTCAACTATAAATACAATAAAATAATTATTATTATTCTTTAAGTAATCTACTTTATTTGGAATAAAACTGTTCTTATATTTTTGAAAAAGAAGACCAATCAGATTAAAAAAGCTTTTTAGACATTAGCGTGAATCATTACCGCGTGTAATAAAAATTAGCTGAATTTAGCTAGTATAACGGTAAAATCAGTTTGAGCTGCGTCGCATAACAAAGACTTCCGGGGAAAAGCGTTATCCTTAAAAATACTCTTACAGCACGGACGAGGATGCCCGACAGGCGATGATGCAGGATGGCGGCAAGGTCAAGGAGATGAAGATCAAGCTGCTGCTGAGCTCGCGCACAGAAATGCAAAAGGTCATCGAGACCGCTCGTCAGCAGACGCTGAACATGCAAAACGCGTTCATGGGTGCGAGCGCCCCAGTGGTCGCACCTAATCCTCCCACCATCAGCAAACCCACCGGAAGCAACGATTCCGGGAGCGGCAACGGCGCGACGACGGGCGCCGGCGGCCGCCGCTCGGATCGCGACCACGACGGCGACAAGGACCGCAAGGATCGCCGGGGCGACAGGTCGCGCTCCCGCGACCGATCGAGGTCGCGCGACCGTGACCGTGACCGCGACCGCGATCGCCGAGACAGGGACCGCGGCGGCCGGGACAGGAGGGGCGGTCGCAGGGATCGGAGCAGGTCTCGCGATCGGGACCGCGACCGGCGAGACCGCAGACGTGGCAGGCGCGACAGGTCCCGGTCACGTGACCGCACACGGTCGCGCGACCGCGACGCCAAGCGCGCCGGCGGCGGCGGTAACAACGACCGCGGCAGGAAGGACAATCCCGCTGCCATGCAGGAGGACGACTCGAACAACGACGTCGTCTGCGTGGGCCAGTTCACGATTAAGGACAAAGCCGGTCCCATGGGCGGCCCGGGCAGCAAGAAACCGAGCCTGCCGGACAACGGGGTCTGGGAGGTGCCGCCCCAGAACCAGATGCAAGCCGCCGCGCTGGTGCCGAGTCTGCTGAGCGCGGTCGCCGCCTCCGTCATTCCGCCCCAGGACGGGGTCGAGCAGAGCCGTCCAGGGCCGTTCGGCATGAACCAGGGCTCGATGCTCTCAGGAGCGCAGTACGGCATGAATGGAATGAACGGCGTGGGGAACATGCTTTCCGGCCAGGTTCCTCCGCTAAGCCTGTCGATGCAGAACCCCTTGTCGTCGAACATGGTCGGCTCGCTGGGCGGCGGCGGTCCGAATGCAATGAACAACCGAAACATGCGAGGCGGGGAACACTGGAACGATCGTATGGACAGAATGGATGGCAGATTTCCATCCAGGGGCAGTCCCTTCTCGCAGGACTCGAACTTCAATTCCAACAACGGAAATGCCGGTGGCATGGGCTTCAGGCCTGGCATGAAACCTTCGCCAAACAATCCATTCATGAACAAGGTTCAGGAGCTCGACAGTCGCAGAAATCCCAACGCTTTCCAGTCGTCCCACAGACTCTTTGACAATGGCCCGGATCGCGGTTCCAGAATGGACGGCAGAGACCGAGACAACAGGGACAGTCGGGACATGCGGGACAACCGCGATAACCGAGATAACCGAGACAACCGAGACAACCGAGACAACCGAGACAACCGTGACAACCGTGACAACCGAGACAACAGAGATCGGGACAGGGATGGCAGAGACATTAGAGATAGCCGGGACAACAGAGACAGAAACTCTCGGTTCGCCAAGGAGAAATCTCAGAATGGCTACTGCATCGAGATCAGGAATATGCCGTTGAGCGCGAGTTACGGAGACGTGCGCCAGGCTTTCCAGGGCATCTACATAAGAAACGATGGAATAAAGCTCATCACCGACACGCACGGCAACCGCGTGGGCATTGGCTACGTCAAATTCGGCAATTTCGAAAGCAAGGAGCAGGCTCTGAAGGGCACCAAGTACGTACGAGGTTCCGAAGTTGAGGTTCTGCATCTGGAGGAGGCGATATTCGACAAGACAAACGATTCTTTCAAGAGCTCGGACAGGTCTAGAGATCAGATCGAAGACGTCGCGATGGACATCAGCCCGACACCCTCGAGCTGTGTTCTAGTTTCCGACTTGCCGTCCTTTGTCAAAGAAATGGACATCGCCAAGATGTTCCAGGACTGGAAGATCAACGACTTATTTATCACAAGTAAAAAGGAAAACAACGGCATGCAGTACTACGCGTACGTGCAGTTCGCGAGGCTGGACGACGCCAAGCTGGCACAGTCCAAGCCCCAGAAGATGGGCTCGAAGATCGTCATGGTCACCGCCATCAGCGAGGAAAAGTTCGAGCAGTCAAAGAGCGAACACGAGCAGTCGCATCTTGGAGGCAGCAGCGCCGGATCTCTCGACGGTGGCGCCTCGTTCGACTGTATAATCATGCGAGGTCTGCCCTACCAGACGATAGACCGCGACATCCTGGACTACTACTCGGACATCGGACTGGTACCGCACCGTATTCACATGCTCCTCAACCAAAACGGCAAGCCGGCCGGCGAATGCTTCTGCGAGTTTGATTCCTGCGAGGAGGCGGTGCGCGCCACCGCCAAGAACGGTGTGCCGCTCGGCAAGAACATTCCCACGATCGAGCTCGTCAACAGGAACAAGATGCTCGACACCTTGGGCATGGTCGACAGCACCAGCAAGATGATCGACGGGCACTCACAGCCCAAACAGCTGTTCATGGGGGAACCAAGGCCAAGATTCTCACCGATGCACCATCCAGGTATGCGATTTCCTCCTGGAATGAACAACTTTGGAATGAGAGGCCCGCCCATGATGGGCATACCACCCAGACACATGATGGGTCGTCATCCGGCCGCACCTATGTCGGGACCACCGGGACCACCGGGGCCACATCTAGAGGGCTTTGGTAAACCTGGCTGCGTCTTGTCCTTGGAAAACGTGCCCTTCAAGGCCGACATCGACGAGATCATCGACTTCTTCGGCGACTTTCAAGTATCTCGGGAGCAGGTGATCAGGAGGTATAATGACAAGGGTATGCCCACCGGAGACGCCAGAGTTGCGTTTACGTCGCCATTGGAGGCGCAGCGAGCTCTCCGTGAACTAAGGAACCGCAAAATGCGGGACCGCATGATCTACATGAAGATTGCTTGAGATCAGCCCGACTCCGAGCATCATCGGGACGATGACATCGATGACGACAATTGCGTGATATAACTACTGCGCTCGTGACGCGTTTCGAGTCGCCCCTGTGTCTACATCTAGAAGTTAGTTATCAATGCGTGTCAAATAAAATGACGGCGTTCAACATTATGCTGAACTTTATCAGCAGACTCTTTCGTGCATTTCCTGCGTTGCGATGAAAAACTAATTAGAGATATATTTTTTTTATTTCGTATGTCGTCTTTTGAGCGTTTCCAATTAATTTATTATTTTTGTAATCAAACGCAAATCGAACTTCAATCCGTAATCATATTTGATGGATAAATTAATTTTGCTAGAGTCGAAATGATACATTGATTTCTAAAAGAGATTGATTTTTCGTTTTTTTTGTACTGCTGTATGAATCTGTGTATTAATACAGAGAAATCTTTAGATACATTGATTACATTACGAGAAGAAAAAGGTTTTACGAGCGTATGATCGTTTTACAGGTTTTGACTGTAATTCATGCAACTACCATGTAGATTACAGGTTCTCTTTTATCATTGACTATCGCATGGATTCTTAAGTTTCGTACATACTTGGTTAATATTTTTTCTCCTGTACAAGAAATAAGCGCAGGCTACGGTACGATATGACAGCCTAGTATAACGTTGTCGCTCAGTCACGACTTCAACTTTGTAAATACACAATTCGAACAGGATAATCATTGCGTTACGTTTAGTGAGATAGGGTAAAAATTAGTTTATCCGAGTGAGTTTACAAAAAATGATAAAATATTTTACATGGACCAATGAGAGGATCTTACGTTGAAAAGACTTGCGCATTACCTCGACGTATTGTTAAATACAATAGTATTGTTGATTTTGCGAGCTGCGTATGAATTCTTTTTAGGCAAAAATGGAATGCTTTGTTTGTATTTTTTGCGTAAACAAAGACACGGCAGCGGTATCTTTTTAAAATTGGAAGATAGCAAGGAAAATGCATTGGAACGAAATGGGCGCTTCTGTACTCATAGTTTTCCTCTTTAAAACTTGAAACGCACTGTAAATATTAAACTTAGCTTCGCGTTCGAGTAGTCGTTTCATGTGTAAAAAATGAAAAAGATAAAAAAGAAATATAGTATACCTGGTACTCTAGAGCGACAAGTGTGTAACGAGTATCTTCGAGTAGAAAGATAGTTTAATTTGCACTTAATTAACTTACAACAACTCCTTGCAGGTATGTTGTCCAAAATAAAAAGATCTCTCTGAGTAAGTTATACCATTGATTTCAATAAATTTATATCAAAGATCATAATAACTGATTGCTTCATCATTTACGCTTACCATAATTCCCACAATGTTCCCGTAGCTATATAAACATTTTTTTTAATAAATTTACTGCATACTAAATTACTTTAAAGGCATATTACTTGACATAAATGTTGTATTGTGAAACAATACGCGGGTAAAATTAATAAAAGTGATTAGAAATGGGTGTGCGTTCCATTTCGAAAAGTCATTTGCGTCACACCGTAAGTATTTCACACTCCATCGGATTTACAAGGCAGCATTGTTACGACTATTGTTCGAGATTGTTTTATCTCGTTGTTATAAATGATAATTACGTTTGAAAAAAAATCATGCCAATAATGCAAACGGATCAAGAAATCTCTTCCTCGATTTCGATATCACACCTCGAAATACCGAAAATTCTCACGCACATAGTATAAATACCCGACTATTTCTGTAACCCCTTCAGTCAGCAGCCTCTAATCCAAGAACTCTGCGCACTTTGATCTACAGAGCCGTCCGATAATACACATCAAGCCGATCGCTCTATACCCATAGCCTATAATAGTTGTAAGAGCTCGCAAATCGTCGCTTTCGCAATGTCGCCTGTCGATAATCGATTTGTTGTATACGCGCGGCTGCAATCATATGCGAAGAAGAAAAATTCGCGCGAGGATTGAATTATAGACGCGGGTGTGAGTTAAAGAGAGCTGAGACAGTGAGAATGCTTAATGGAAATTCGTGATTAATCCTCGACGAGTCATTCTTACACACGGTAAACAGATTAATTTTTTTAATAGTATGCGCGAACTTGATTTTTCGAATAAATGAAATAGGTGCAGATGCGCGTCTAAATTTAGAACAGTATATTTATATGCGGGGAGCACGCACGAGAGACCGTGTTTTCACTGCCATTAACTCGCGGTCGCTCGGCTTACAGCCGGTCTTTGCTTTTTGCACGAGTCGTTAAAAAGCGAGACCTCGCCTCTCCGGGCTATTTAAAACGATAACAAAGAGCCGCCGAAAAGTCGATTGTTTATAATACGCGCACGAGCTGCCGCAACCGGAGAGGGACTGCCGGAAGCTCCAGCGCGGAATTTAAATTTAGCGCGCCGCGATACTTTATATACGCTATAGAGGCGGCGGGAATTTTTTAGATTTTTCATTTATTCCTAGTTTTACAATGGATTATTCGACGATGACTAATTGTAAGACGAGACTCTACTCTGTAAGCGTATAACGTATACATGAAATGTACACACGGGTATGCGGCTAATAAAACACGTATACTTATCAGAAAATAGTTGAAATTCATCGCTTGAAAATACAATAAGCGAGTTTCGAAAATAACATTTCTCATCGTCCATGTAGACGTCCTTCGGAAAGTATATAGAATAACGATTATCGGTACTCACTGCCACTTTTGAACGCGTACATATATGTGTTTCTGCACTTCTACTCGGATGATGCAGGCCGTTGACTGCCGTCGAAAATATCCACTTGTACCTTTAACTCATCTGGTTGTACACTTGGTCTTCTTAAGAGATTTATAAATATATGTATACGTACACTCGCCGGCAATTCTGAGAACGCTTTCGACGAGTCGCTTATACTCGCCTCGTCTTTTTCTACTGATCTCGCTGTCGCCCTATTCCAGCGATTAGAATATACAAGAGCTGTTACCATTTATCATAGTTGAGTAGCCGCGAATGTATACGTATTCCTTAATGAATGTATCGATTATAAGTGAGGAGTCGCAAATCTAAGCCTATACCGCATTCGATATTGCATTGCGCTCCCCGCCACTTGCGAACGATGGTGTAACGCACGGGTACTGCACAATCACGAGAACCACTGGTACTCGGAACGAGTAGATAATATTAACCCCTAGGCCCTCCGCAATCAGCAATGATCCAGCAGCACTGCATACGCGAAGGTTCCGTTGAAATATCCCAGGCGTGTCATTTGCCGCTCTGGTCAGCCTTTTTATGCATTCGCGAGATGCTGTATGCAAATCAAGAGGGTATAGAGCGCGATATTGATTCGTGCGTAGGCGCTGCGATGCCTCTTCTCTCCAGCCGAGAAATCTTGTGTACGCGAGCTGCTATTTATATACATTATAAAGAATGATATCCGCGGAGTTCGATTTGATATTGTTATTTTAAAGAGAAATTTTATATACTGCTGCTGCTGCTGGAAAATTGCAAATCAAATCAAAGCGCGAAATGTATTAAGAACTAGTATCAACAGTTCCTTCTCTTTCACACATAATCCGATGCCTCGCGCGAGATGAGCTCAGAGTTGCATCTCAGTGAGTTTATCTATTCGCGAGTATCTGCTTCTTCGCCGATGGTATAGATCGCAGATCTCGACTGGCCGATGGTTGGCCCAAAATTAAAGCATTAAAAAGCTCAATTATATCAGAAGCTCCGCTCTAACACGGGAACTCAAAATTTTAATGATTTCCGTTGGAATCTGGGACTTGGGAGAGTCGGTCACGGTCTACGGTCCAAAATAACTAACTATACCGCACTGCACTAGGCTGGCCGATATTCTATTATTGAAAGTGATGCTTATCAATTTTTGGATAATTTTTCAAACGACGACACTTTCATATAAATATATATATACACACACTTACATTCTATAAATGAAATAAAAGTATTATACTCTCGAGTAGGGTGTGCCGCGGTATATATAATTAAAGGCGGGTCCCGGTTTTTTTTTGTTTCAATTATTTTAATTATCCGGGCCGTTCCCGAATTTTATACATGCGCCACTGCGGCCTAAACGCTGACGAGGGCTATAATAAACCGTCGAAGGCGAAATCGTTTATATATAGCTAGTTTTAAAGCGATGTCAATGCGTTGAGCACGATTAAAAAGCCTATCCCAGAGCCTATATACGCGACGTATTACTTATCACCGCGGCAGTAAAAATATTGCGGCGAATATGAATGCGTAAGCTCCGTATAGCCATAAAAAAATTCGGGCCAATATTCGCGAAGCCCGAAAAACGAATCAATTATTATATACTTGCGCGAGCGTCGCACGAGCTGATCAGTCGAGCGCGAGAAACCGGGTCGACGTCTCTCTACTCATCAGCGGTCTCTCCCGGCGCGTATATAACTTATATTACTGCGTGCGCAAGTAAGCTCCGTAGGTACGCGTTGGACTTGCGCGAATTCCGTCGTGCGAGCAATATAATGTATAGCAAGCTGCCGTAGCGCTGTAAATATGATGTCTTTCAAGTTAATTGCGCTTATGTGGGTTGAGTCGAGCGTTTCCTGCTCCGCTATAAACTGCCAAGTTTAGTAGATCTGCTTTGATCTCGCATAGCCTCTGCACGAGTTACGCTGTATTTCCTATATGCAATAAGCTTGACTTTGTAAATATAGAATATATTTTATACACTATTTAGTGTTCGACAATCTCACCTGTTGCACTTGCGCGGTTCCTCTGCAGCTGCAGCGTATCCCGCACCAAATTTCTCATCGTCCCTTTTCAGGCGATAGCACCATCGCGTACCTCTACCGATCCAGCCTTGACACGAAAAATAAAAAAGTCGCGCAGCTGAAACGCTCTCGCGGGGGAGTGCGATATAATACTGCATACTTGAGCTGCGGCAGCGCCTATTAAATGAATTAGATCTTTATCTAGCCAGGAGTTTTGCACTTGCTGTTTTTCCGTTGTCCTCGGTATACCGTGTATATACTATGTGATAATACTATGAGGCAAAGTTTTTTTCGAGTTTGATTTTTAATTATAATTATAGGCAAACTTAATTCTGTGGCGATTTATTTGTATTTCAACCATTCGCCATTTTCCAAAACCTAATAATATCCATCAGCAATAGGCGCAAGCTTGAACAATTTCATCGTATCGCGTCAGAGACGCGCGACCACGGATAAACCTCAAACGCCATTCCGACAATCCCACGGCGACGAATTATAGCGAAACACGCGTCGTTGCATCTTTCGCCGGCACGTCGGAAAAGAAACGCAAGACGTGCTCGCGTGCGTTGACTCTCGCCGTATAAATAAATACTAGGACTGAATCGTCGTTGTTTCATGCTAATTCGTCTTGCGTGAATCGAGTCACGGGATAGACGCCGCGAGGACGGAAGTTTTCGGATAGGGGGCCGTGACTGCGTTAGGTAATTGATTGTGTATATATACACATAGAATAGGGAGATCGGGAAAGAGTCTGATTTTAGAGGCTTTGGCGCTATACAACTATATATCGCATATAGGTTTATCGGCCCGCTGCACCACATAATATCCTATATGCATAACACTTTGCTTTCGCGGCAATGCCAAAAAGCACGCAGAGCCCAACTCGTGGACCACTGAGACGTCGAGACGAGGAGAACAGCATATATATATCGCGACTGCATACCTCTCTCTCTCTCTCTCTTTCTCTCTCTCCGGCGTCGGCGGAGGCGGCTCTCGAGACACTCGCGATCCAGTCCGGCATACGCGCAGTGCGACGCGAGCCGCCGCCCGGAAACCACGACGCGATGGCTCCTCGCTCGAATCGGCGCGTCTAATCCTTCCCCGCTGTCCATCTAGAAATAACATTATTATTTTTTTCTTTTTTTTAACGAACTATAGTGATTTAGTGTAGTTTGAAAAATGCGCGGAAAAACGGTTCTATCCTCGCTGGCGCTATCGCTACTCCTGATAGCGAGTATCGCCGAGGCACAGGATAATGCCGCCGAGCCCTGTCCGGCGAGGTGCACGTGTTCGCCGCCGAAGACGGTGAGATGCGTCTTTCAGAAGCTGAGTCGCGTGCCCAAAGTTCCCGCCAACACCAACGTGCTGTAAGTATACCTGTATAGGCTCAAGAGCTGGCGTAGCTTGTGGTTTGCGGAGACCACAGTTGCGCCGGTCCGTCGGGTTTTCTATACTTTCGGACTCTGCCGATGCGGATTACGAACGACGACTTTCGTGCGCGCAGCTTGTTTGCTTTGAACTTTGTATGCTGGAATATAAATTGCAATCTTTATATACCCCGCGGTTGCGGATTCGCAGAAATTAAAACGCTTTAGCAGCTGAAGAACAATATGCAAATCGCTGCGGATCAATGAAAAATGCAATTGACGTAAGGAGCTGTATAAGCTAAACGTACACCGCACGTGCACGCTCCACGCGAATCCGATGCGCGATCTCCTCTCGAGCGCGAATAGTATTATTATAATCTTTGCAGAGTAAGCAAATAGCTCGGCCGCCGGTATTTTTATCGCTAATTGTAGTAATTCGACACAGCCGAACTATCATCAGGACTTATTGACAACATCAGCAATTTTCGCGCACAAAGCACTCGGTACGCGCCTGCTTTGAAATTCACGCTGAAACGCAGCCGCGCGTCTACTATAATTATAGATAAACCGAACGATGAAATCGTCGAGCGTTTGCCGCATGTATAATATGATACCAGAACAAATACGTACTTTCGAATTCGAGATTGAATAAAATAATACTATACTCGAAAGATCGAGATACAAGAAAAATCTCTACCGGACAAATATGTAATATACACGCGCAGTCGTCTTCGTACATACACTCATTTCTTTTTAAATATAAAGTGCGAAGTGATTCACCGGCGATAAGCTCGTCGCAGTTTTGATACACATTTTTTCTGCGGACTGTTGCTGCGACTACCACGGCTGATATAACAATATAAGTATTATAGCCGTGTTGCAGCCTGAGAGTCCATTAGTTATAGTCATTTCAAAATCGTAAATTTGATCCACGCGCACAAATAATTGAAATCGACGGTGATCAAAGATATATATATATATATATATATATACGCGACGCTTCTTCGCGCGCGACATGGAAAGAAAAGTTGTACTTCGAGTGCGCGTGCAGTATATATCGGCATACACGAATCCAATTCCTTTTTAGGAGTCGTTTTCGCCTGCTCTCGGGTACGTTGTATGTATACATATATACATATATAGAGAATATAAGTACCTGTAGGTTTCAGGGTCAGCTCGCGGTTGAGATTTTAGCGCTGATGTATATGCATACGTGCAGCTCTCCTCGATGCAAGTCCGTTTTCATCAATTATAATCGGTATTATTTTGCGCTTTCGGAAGTGAAATCGCCCCGTGGATTTGATTGCATCGAATAAATAATAGCCCTCCCTCGCGCGCGGTGGCCGATGAAAAATATTTATCGCCTATCGCATGATGTCATGTTTATTTTCATTTTTCCACGAGTCACTTCCATTGAGCCGCGCGTTATTAAGTAAACTTTGATTTGTAGTCATAATGACTGTATATCCAGAGGAAATATTTTCTTTTATTAATCAAATACAATATAATTTCATCGGGCTTATTTATGAGAAAAGCTTCGCCGAGACGCGATGAGAAGCGGAATTTATGCCTTGGTTTTGAAACGGCTTTTGTTATTGACTTAACACAGAATTTTCTTTATTCTCGGAATTTCATTGGTTTGAAATTGTAATGCGCCGATGTATCGTTTACTGTACTGCAGAATTAAATATATACTATCGCAAAGCTATTATTCTTCGAACTTCCTCGAATTCATCGCGCATAACTTTCTGCAAAATTACCGGCGATCTATGAAGCTCGAAATAGCAGCAAAATGATTAAATATCACAGCCTACATTTCCCAGATCGACACTCAAAACGTTCATCTCGCCTCATGGAACTCGCGCAAATTTATTTCACTTCGTGTGACACACACTATGTATGAAAGCTTGGGCGCGCAATTCCAACTTGAAATCCTCGTAAAACTGCTGGTTTACGATGCGTCTATTACACCTCCGACTCTTAAATAGAAGCTTCTTGAACGAGCTCCTTTTTGATTGTCTTTTCTTCTTTCTTACAGTATTATTCTCGTTAATTCACCGACAAATTTATTCATTGCAAGCGCCGCCGTTTGCAACCCGTGGAGATTAAGACACCGTGTGATATTTACAGAATTATTATTATTATCATTATTATTATTTTAAGAATCATTAGAAATCAGATTTTTTTACGCAACCACCGTTGTTTTTCTTTAGGACCATTAAATTGCTCCTTGGCTTCTCCCATCATTGACTCGAATCATCGCAATAACGACACGGCGATCGCTTATCTATTAGTTGTACATAAACGCAACTACTGCACGTCCAGCTCACTCGCGCTTTTCCGGCAAAATTATTGCCCCTTCGAGATAATAAACAGAGGATCGAGTCACGCTCTCGTCTCTAAATCGAGACGCTTCGTCATGAGTCTTTCTTCGTGGACCGAAGACGCGTCCGCGTTCACTTTCATTCACGCGTTCTATTATACACGCGTACGCTTTTCCATTTTAGCGCATTGATGCAGCTTCTTCTTCTTCTTCTTCTTCTATGCATTCGTTCATTTTTGCCGAGATGATGAACAGCTTGTTAGCATGTAATAAAGCTCTTTCTATGCGTATCACAACCGATTAGCAAACAGGAGGCTCAGATAAAGAGAGAGAGTGAGTTTTAAAAATAGTTAAAACGCTTATGTCTTTAACGCAGCGAGAGCCATTCAAAGCCGCGCAAGTGTGCGATTAGCGCCGTTAAGGCGCAATCAAACTGTCTCGTCGCGTTTCAGCCTCGTCGTTATTTCTGGATGGAATACTTGGAAATTCACTTTCTCTCTGCGCGAATTCGATACCTCCGAGTATAAACAGAGTATACATTATGCGTATATAATAAAAACGTTTGATCAAACTATTAATATCGCGCGCGTGTATCAATACTCAGCTATAGAGGAATGACCGCGTAGTATATGGCACTAGGTTCGATTCCGTTAGCTATCTGCAATCGTCGATTCGTCGCGACGAAATTGAAAAATATAGCTTTGAATAACCTCCAGAGATCTGCGCTTCAACAACATAGTCGAGCTCCGTCCAGGCGACCTGCACAACCTGAAGCAACTGCACACTCTGCTGCTCAACGACAACCGTATCCGGCGCCTCTCCCCGTGGATCTTCCAATCAGCCCCGAACCTTCGCTACCTCTACCTCTACAAGAACAGCCTCGAGTACATACCCCCGGGAACGTTCTCCGGACTGCCGAGACTCGAACAGCTCTACCTCCACGCGAATCAGCTTCGGAGAATCGAGCCTGACACCTTCAATGACCTGCCGAGACTCGAGAGACTGTACCTGCAAAATAACAGGCTGGAGAGGCTGCCTCGCGATGCTTTCAAAAACGTCGGACCCATGACGAAGCTGAGGCTCGACAGCAACGCCCTGGTCTGCGATTGCGATATACTCTGGCTGGTGGAGAAGATGAGGGGCAGCACGGAGATGGAGGCGGTCTGCCAAGCGCCCGATGAGATGAAGGGAAAGAGGCTCGACAACATGACGCCTGCGGATTTCCATTGCAGTTGAGTTTTATTTATTTTTATTTTATTCCCTGGGACCGCACGCGTATCCGATTTCGTTGCTGTGCGCGGGAAGACCCGCCGATGCGTGCGTCTGTCTCAATTTCACCGATATGCGTATATATTACGCGCGCATGGAAAGAGCCGCATTAACGTAAATTTATGGGCTATAAATTATTACGACGACGAGTACAATCGATTGTTGCGACACGCCGCAATAACGAGGCTCGCCTTTCTCGCTTCGATGTACCGCAGGTCAACCGGTGATAATGGAAGGACCGGAGGACGTCGAGGTCCAGCTCGGCGAGACGGCGGTGTTCAGGTGTCGAGTAGCCGGTGACCCTCAGCCCAGCGTCAAGTGGATGAGGGACTCCAACGAGGTGTCCAGCGACGACGACGAGAGATACTTTATCAAGGATGACGGTAGTCTCGTTATCAGCGATGTCAGCGAGAGCGATGCCGGTCAGTACGAGTGCGTCGCGCATAACGATATGGGTGAGACCAAATCGAGATCGGCTAGGACGCTCGTGGTCATGTCGCCTACGCCCAGGTTTATCGAAACGCCCAAGTCACAAACGGTTAGTTATTATTTTCATTTTACCCACCTAATCCAAAATACGAAAAAATTTCAATTGAATCGATGAAAATGAAAAAATACCCAGGTCCGTGCCGGCACAGACGTAGTCCTGATCTGCCGCATCGAAGCGGGCCAGACCTCGACGCACATCGCCTGGTGGCGAAACGGCTCGAAGATCTCTCCCCGCGGGCGAATCCTCCTCGAGGACGGCGGCAGCAGCCTGAAAATCCTCGCAGCCAAAGAATCCGACTCCGCTCGCTACGTCTGTCAAGCGCGAAACTCCCACGGCTTCGCCGAAACCAGCGCGGATCTGAGCGTCGTCGGCGCCGAGTACAAACCGCCGAGGCTCATCTATGAGCCTCAGGACATGGAAGTGGAGTTGGGAGCTATCGTCGAGTTGCCTTGCAGGGCCGAGGGTCAGCCGCAGCCCAAGATCGTCTGGAGGAAAGATGGAACACTGGTGGAGCTGGTCTCAGGGAACAGGACTAGGCTGTCGAAACACGGAAGCCTTTACTTGTACAATGTCTCGGCGGTGGATACCGGCAGGTGAGGATTATATATCCCTAGAATCAATTATACGCGCGACTTGTATATATATCCATGCCCCTCTCCCCTTACTCTATAGATACGAGTGTTCAGCGACTAACGATCACGGCCGAGCGACCGCCTCGGCCCTGGTCCGAATTCGTCAACCAACCGCCAGTGATGGACTGGTCCTTCGAGCCTTCAAAGAGGCCACCCAGGAGATCGACAGGGCCATAAATAACACCCTGGAGATGCTGTTCAATCCAGATTCAAGGTCTCGGGGCAACCCGTTCCAGCTTTCCAGATTCCCGGATGCCGTGGGTAGAAGAGCTGCCAGACCTGCTGAGCTCTTCGAGAGGACT